>CM053771.1:143941816-143980374 GCA_028658325.1 Potorous gilbertii | reverse complement strand
CACTTGACTAATTCTGCTTTTGAAAGCATTCTTCTCCTCATTGGCTTTTTGAACCTCTTTTGCCAATTGGGTTAGCCTATTTTTCAAGGTGTTACTTTCTTCAGTATTTTTTTGGGTCTCCTTTATCAAGGTGTTGACCCGTTTTTCATGCTTTTCTTGCATCTCATTTCTTTTCCCAGTTTTTCCTCCACCTGTCTAACTTGATTTTCAAAATCCTTTTTGAGCTCTTCCATGGCCTGAGCCCATTGGATATCGATTTCAGATCTTTGGGATACAGAGGCCTTGACTCTTATATCTTTACCTGATGGTAAGCAGTTTTCTTCTTCGTCAGAGAGGAATGGCGCAATCCTCTGGTCACCAAGAAAATAACCTTCTATGGTCTTAGTTTTTTTCCGTTTTCTGGACATTTTCCCAGCCAGTTACTTGACTTCTGAGATTCCTGTCCACCCCCCGCCTAGATCTGCCCTTGTGCTTGGAGTCTGAGATTCAAATGCTGCTCCCCAGCCTCAGGGCTTTTGGCGGCAGGCCTGGCTGCTTTTCAGTGGGAGCTTAAGTTCTGGTGCTCAGGTGGGGGCAGGGCCGCCTCCCAGGCTCAGTTCCCTGAGGGGCTTTATGCAGAGACCTTTTGTAATGGAGCTCCTGCCGAGCTCCTGCCTGCTCTGGGAGCCTCTGGCCGCCTGCTGCCACTGCTGCTGCCACTGCCACTGCCGCTGCCTCCCGAGAGGGCCTGAGTCCCGGAGACACCCTGCTCCCCTCTTAGCCCGTCTCTCTTACTGACCTTTGAGTCTGTGGGTAGAGGGATCTTCGTGGCTGCTGGAGATTCTGTCCCTGAAGCCTGCTCAGATCTGCTTGCTCCTCTCAGTGCCGCGTGGCCGGGGCAGGGCAGGGGAGGGCTCCGCTCTCGTACGGTATGCGATGGACCTTTGGGCTCGGTTTTTCAGGGCTCTCTGCAACGGAAATCTCCTTCACTGTGTTTTTGTGCGGCTTCCACTGTTCCAGAATTTGTTGGGAGTTCTTTTTAGAGGAAGTCCATGGGCTGTGGGTTCAGAGCTAGCATAGGTGAGTCTTTCTACTCCACCATCTTGGCTCCACCCCCCTATTCTTATCTTTTTAGCCAGTTGTATGATAGTAAAGATATGTCCACTTTGGAATATTGATTGTGAATGTCTGCCTATTGGATTTAAATTCTGTTAATTAAAGATTCCTTCTCTGTGTGTGTGTTTTGTGTGTGTATTATCTTATAAAATCTTTTAAGCTTTTTTGTTATGATCTTAACAAATGTTGTCAAACATGAACATTTCCATATATAAAGATCAGGAAAAAATTCTGTGGAATTGTAAGTCTCTGTTATGTATAACTTGTTTTTCTTAATGTTTATATGTATTAAATTGAACACTAGTGCCAATATTGTTCAGCTTGTGTTTCCTCTTCTTGAGTTCTTTTTGCTTTCTTCTTATTATTTTACTGTTTCATTGACAGCACATTTATGGGAGAGTGTCTGGGTCCTTGTAGTGCTTGTGTAGGTAGTCCTAGTAGGTAGGGCAGTCACTTTAAATTTCCTAGCAAGAATAGTACCAGCAGCAATGGTACTATTTCTGTGATTATTTAGTCTTGAGTAAGAAATAAAGAGCAAGGGATGGAATACCTCCATATAGTAGTAGTAGTAGTAGTAGTAATAGTACTACTACTACTACTACTACTACTACTACATCAATGTCCTATCAGAATATGAAAGATAAACCTTAGCAAAAAATGGATAAAAGTGATCAAAATGATCATCTTTGTAGATAGAAATATTTGTTTGCTGATAACTGTTAAGTTCATAACAAATGCATCTGCTCATAGTTATCTGGTAGAGTTGAGAAATACAAGCCTTTTGATCATTCTTAAATTGCTGATTCGGTTCTGGCTTGTAGGAGGATGTGTTTGCTTTTGAGTCAGCGTGAAGTGGTGGAGATAGCTCTGAATTTGGAGTGCACAGAGTTTTGAGTCTTGGGATCTGAGTTTATCCTAGCTTACTACTTGTATGATCTTGTGTAAGTCACTGTACTCATCTGTAAAATAGGAAAGTTGAATGCTCTGATTTTATGACCATTTTATTTATATAAGGTTAAGGGTTTTTTTTTTTTTTTTTGCATGAACAGAATCATTTCAGATAGAATAAGAAGGTAAATCGTGAAATGAAGGAAAATCTTTCCATCTCTGACTCTTTTTAGCTATTTTATTGCTGCTTGGGCCAGGAGACATTTATTTCTTTATTTGCTTGCTTGGTTGTTTATTTATAAATTAAATTTTATTTTTTTTTAACTTCTGAATGTTCTCCTTCCTGTCTCCAAATAGCCTTCCCTTATTGAGTGGTGCGAAAAATATGTACACTATTTTGTTGTTCCATTTAGAAGATACCATGTGTCTTTTAACTCTAATTTTTCAAGAAATTTGTTCAGTTCCAAATTTCCATTTTGTTTCTGTTTCTGTTAGTCTTATCCAATACTGAGAGGGGTGTATTGAGATCTTCTGTCACTATTGTTTTACTGTGTATAAATTCTTGTAGTTCAGATATTATTTCCTTTCTTAATCTGGATGCTAAGGCTTTTGGAGCATATAAGTTGAATACTTAAAATGGTTGTCTTAGCTTCCTTTCAACATAATGTAGTTTTCTTGTTTGCCCTGCTTTATTTTTTGAATGTGGGTTTTTGATTTGTCAGTTAGTATGATTGCAACTCAGTTTTTTCTTCCTGTAATCTTTATGTTTAATATTTTATTTTCCCCCAATTTTTAACATTCATTTAAAAAAATTGTTCCAAGTTTTCTCCCTTCTTTCCTTTCCCTCCTTCCTCCCTGAGATGGTAAGCAATTTAATATAGGTTATACATGTTCAGTCGTACAAAACATATTACATTAGTAATGCAACTCACACTTTTTTGGATTTCCTTGATACATGGTAGCTTTTTTCCCATTCCCGCAGGTTTGTATATTTCTTTGTTTTTTATGTGTTTTCTTGGAAGTAACAGACTGTAGGATTTTTTCCTTTACCAGTCTGTTACTTTTTGTTTTATTGTATTCTTTAATCTATTCACATTTAAAGTTATGAGAGTTAGATTTATATTTTCTTCCATCTGTCTCTAATATTGTTTGCTTTTTCAAGTAACTATCCCCACCCCCCCCAAAAAGGTGTTTTCCTTCAGTTACCTCATCTTAGGATTTTTTTAAGGTGACCCTGTTCTTACAGGTTTTCTTCCCTTCCCCCCGATTCTTTCCTCTTGAGAATACCCTTTTCACTTTGAGGTTTTGCTTATTAATTCCTTTTTTCTCCTGCTTTTATCTGATTATATATTTCTCCCCATTTTTTTGTCTTAATCATATAGATTCCCCTTTCCTTCCCTTTGACTAATTCTGTTCATTTAAAAAATCATTTTTTTGCATCCCTTTCTAGAAAGAATTTCTTTTACTCTGTTCATTTAGATCCTCTCTATACATAGATCCTCGTTCAGTGGTTCATGATCCTTATTTTTATCTAGTCTCTTTCTCTTCTCTATTTCTCATGGAATAAAAATTTACAAGGTATCAATTCTAGGCTTTCCCTCTTATAGAGCTTATTCTGAACATTCCCCTTACAGTGTGCATCATTCCCAAACCAGTGTCAATTCTCATAGGTGTCAGAGGGGACACTGCTCCATGGTAGGGCTAAGACCCTTCCCTTGATATCATCTCTGGTTATGCAGCCTACCACTTACCTATATCCTTTCCTAGTTACCTTTCCCCTTCCGTTTGTCTTAAAATCTCTTCCTTGTGTCCATGCCCTCCCTTTCCCCCAGTGTCATTTTTCCCTAGGACTTCTAACCTCCCCCTTCCCAAGGTAGGAAAAATGGACTTTTCATACACCAACTTCCCCAGGCCTCTCCCAGTGCCAAGGTCCCTCTCTCCCTTCATAGAATATCTCTCATAATCCATTAAGAGCATTCATTAGTGGAACTCACTTTAACCAAATACCTCCTTTTCTTCCCCTTTTCAGGCCTTGCCCCTTCTTCCTCACCCACTCCCCTACAGGTATTTTATTACTGGAGGAGTCACCCTCCCCTCATTGCTAGCTTTTGTTTGACCCAAGCACATGACACATTTCTCTCAAGTCTTACTGCTCCTCTCCTGTTTCATGTACTTTCCCATATTGTATTGTAATCCCACAAAAACTTTGATTCACCTGTAGACAGGGTTTCATCAGGTTCTGTCCATAATGCCCCATGTCCACCTCTTCACTGTGACTTCCACTGGATTTCATCCCTGTCTCCTAACGTACATTGAGAAAGAAGTCTCTCACTTGTCTCTCTCTCTCCTGTCCCACTGTTGATGCTACTGCCCTTGGTTGCTGCATTTATTCATTCTCCTGCTTTTCTCTTGGCTGAGGGTGCTTAAGAAGCAAATAATCTCTTTCAGTTCTGACTTTCTAAAAATGTTTCACGTGCCTTTTTATTATTGAATATCTGTCTTTTTCATTTGTGGTTAAACTCAGATTTGCAGGGTAGGTTATCCTGGGCTGTGTCCTGAGTAACATTACTTTTCAACACACATCTCTCTTGTGCTTAGAATGGTGCCTGGCACATAAGTTGGCACTGAATAAATGTTTATTGATTGACTGATTTCTGGTGGGTGTAGAATTGTCTTGCCTTATTTGAAATTTTACAGAACTTGTTTCTGAATTGAATTGTTAAATTTAACCTCTTTGTCTCGGGGTTGGCAGCCTTGGAAATTCTGGAAACAAGCATTGAATTCTTTCACTTAATATTTTATTTTCTGTTTTCAGAAGTTCTCACTTACCTTGTATTTCTTGCATTATGGTGTTTAGATTTCTCATGTTGTTATATTCTTCTGGGAGACCTAATAGCCTTTGTTTTGTCTCTACACATTCTGTCTTGGAGATGAGCATGTTTTGCTTGCATAGTGAGTGTATTTTCTTTTAAGTTATTTTTGCTTCTATTTTTCTGGATATATTTGCATTTCTAATTTGTGGTTCTCTCTTTTGTTTCTTTGGTTTTTTTCACACATTCCAGTTTTTCTCTTCTGCTCATTACTTATGCTGTGTAGGCCATACATTTTGCTCATAATTTTCATTTCTTTTTTGAACCTCTCAGATGCAGTATGTTTTTCTTAAATTCCAAAGGTTTGCAATATCATCAAATGTTAAATCATTTTTCTTTGTTTTATAGTATTTATTCATAGATGCCTGAACTCATTTTGTAGACCTGCAGGCCATATTTCCTTCTTTGTTTAAAATCAAAATCCCTTTTGATTTATCTTATATTCAAGGTCTTTGGATTTTTTTCCTCCTGAGATCTTTGATGATTTAGTTGTTCCTCTTATATTCTACTATTTTTCACTCTTACTGAGTCTCCTGTATGGGAGTTTCAGGTCTCAACCTCCTCTGACATTGGACAATTCATGGTCAACCAGCCTAGATCTCTGCCTGAAGTGACTTTTGGTTAGACAGAACTGGCCTAGCTAGATGCTGAGTACTTTCGTTCATGTTTAGTGGAGTTCTGCATAGCCCCTTCCCAAACATTCAAACTGTGTCCTGTCTTGCTCTCTCTGATCCTTGTTTATCTAGATCTGTGGCCCTTAACATACTTTGATCTTTCTCTCATGGTGATGACCATTATGGAACAAATTTCCACAGCTTAATGCTGGTGTCTTCATGGCATTGGAAAGAGGAAAGAGGGCCCAGAGTGAGTTTGGGTTTTGTTAAAAGTCCATTTGTTGAGTGTTTTAGTTGGCTAGAGCAGCATTGCTGCTGGTGATATGGGAGGTGGGGGAGACCTGTTGAATGAGCTTAGGGTTAGCAAGTATCATTTTCTTTTTTAAACTTTCTTTTTGATTCTGGCATTCTAGATCATGGAGATAGCTGAGCTTCATTATCTTTGGTGCATTTATGTTTTGAAGAAGTTTGGTAGGTTTTGAGGATCAGAGAAAATGTCTAGTCCTCCATCTTGTTCACATGACTTGCACTTAGTTTTCGATAGGTACTACATATCTGTTTGTTATCCACATCTTAAGGAAAGCCTCATTTATTCCTGTACTTTTTTTGTGTTTTTAACAAGAATGGATGTTTTATTTGCAACATTTTTCTTTGAAGGCTTTGCAGTTTTTTTTTTAGTTATTTTCTTTCTCTTTGAGTCTTTGTTTGAGTCTTGAGTTGCCCCTCACAGTAATAACTCTTTAACATGGGATTCTTCTTGTTTGTTTCCTCATTCTCCCAGCCAACTTCTTGATTTTGTCTTTCTGTTACATCTGTGTACCTGTGGGAAGGGTAGGGACTGAAGTCTAGCCTCAGTTTCTGTCTTATATTCATATTGCTGTTTTCACAGGTGTGGGGTATACAGGCTTTCATTGCTCTCCTAGTAGTGTGAGATGGGTGTAGGTTCCTTCACTGCCCTCCTGGGCTGAATTCTTCAGGTTGCCTCTTTTTGTGTGTGTCAGCATGAATTTGTTGGGGAGTTTGGGTGGATTGCTGTTGTACTCAGTCAATATTAATTAGCCTGTTAGTAGGATTTGGAGTGGCTAACTTACTGACTACCTTTTCATCTGTGTCTCTTTACGTGGTTCTATTCCAGGGTTACATGCTGGGCTAAAGGCTATAGCAGAGCTACTGATCTGTTCCTTTGATCAGAGACATCCGGTTACGTTTCCAGAAGGTCAGGACCTGTGCTTGCTGTTATTCCACTCAGTATTTGTTACCTGAAATTGGATTGTTGACAACAGAGCTGCCAGTGATCAATCCCCTGGGTTCTCTTTCTGCCCCAGTGCTTCTGCCCTTTGGTCCTGTTTAGACTCTTCTTTAGTCCTTGCATGAGGGAATGCTCCCTACTATACAAGCTCCAGGCCAGACCTTATTCCTGGTGTTTATACACCTCTCTGTCTGGTCCTAAACCACCCTAGGCAGGAAAATGACTCATTTTGATTTTTTCTTGGCTTTCCCAATCAGGTTTCAATCTGTTACATTTTCTAGATCTTTGTTGTGGAATTATGTAAATAATCTAGGCTAAAATGCTTCTTTTTGCTCTGCCATCTTGATTCTGCTTCTCATTAGGAGACCTTTTACCAACTTATGGGGGGCAGCTAGGTGGTGCAGTGGATAGAGCACCAGTGCAGGAGTCAGGAGGACCTGAGTTCAAATCTCACCCGAGACATTTGACACTTACTAGCTGTGTGACCTTGGGCAAGTCACTTAACCCCAGTTGCCTCATCCTGGGTCATCTTCATTCATCGTGATGAATAACTTGTCACTGGATTCAGATGGCTCTGGAGAAGTGAGGATGGTGACCTGCACAGCCCTCCCTCACTCAAAACAAAGTCAAGTGCAAGTCATGTTGTTATTTCTCTCTGATGGCATGGTCTTCTTTGGTGAGGAAGGATGAACACACACACCAGCTTATAAGTTTGTAGCTATTTTCTATTCAGTTGTAAATTCTGGACAACTGATTGCCAGGAACTGTAAATTTTAGAGATTGAATCTGTCCTTTATTGCAATATTTAAGAATCCCAAAAAGTTTAGCCACTAAATAGACTAAAATGAGAAAAGGAAATAGAATGATTATTTTGTTACTTTTTACAATTTTTTATGTGCACAAGTAAACATGAAGGTTTTACTTTCTTAATGATCTTGGTAATAAAATATTTTTCTAATTGCAATTTTTCTAACTAATTTATCATTTAACTTAATTAGCTGAAAAAGTTAAATAATATTTTAAATTTATTCATGTGACATTTGATGTGAATGGGTAGCCCAGTAATTTTAAGATGCATTTAATTCATGTAGAAGGAAAACCTGATTGAAAAAGAATTTTTTTTACTATTTGATTTTACCCATTCCTTTAATTACATTGCATACATTATTATCATTTTTGTATACAAGTAAATTGCTTCTCTGAGAGAGATTATATAAAATAGTGACATAGTCATTTGTGCAATTTCAAATATAGGAGAATTCAGCAGAGTATGGTAATTAAGGGAAGGATTGCTGTGTTAACAGTGAGTGACTTGTTGAGAGTAGAAATCAGTCTGGGCCTCTGTTCTGTGTTGTCTTTATATTATAAAGATGTGATTAGCCATCTTCATTTTATGTTTATTGCTCATTCTGATGCCAGGGTAAGTTAAAGGAACAAAATGGCCCCATAGAGCATTACTAATTCCCATTAAATATATCAGTTTTGGTGTTTTGAAGTTTATGTGGTATTTATAGGTTAAGATTTTGTGCCACTTAGATATTCCTTGGTTGCCTCTTAGTATTAGTGTCATATTTCTCAGGTGAAATATTTAGCTACATTCTTTAAAATGTAGATTTTAATGAGCATTGAAGCAACATAAAGTGACTAATCCTTTCTCCTGAGTAAACTGTATACGAATTAGGTGAAAAATAAGACTCACACATGGAACCAATAAAATAAGAGTGCAATAATAGTTAATGGAAAAGCATCCATTTCCTGAATGTTGGTTTTATTTGTGATAGATTTCATTAGCTACTATGATATACTTCTCTAGCTCCTAACTCATTCCTCCTCCCAAATTACTTCTCTCTCCTCAGTGACACAATTTTATAAGTCATCTAGGTCAGTGAGAATGGGGTGGGTAGGAGAGAATGGAAGAGAATTTCAAGAGATATTCCTGAAGGAAGCACTAGTCATATTTTAATTTGAAAAAGTATTAGAATAAGATTGATCAGATTGCGAACAAACTTTCAAATTAACAACAAAATTTGTGAAAAATTAAAGGATGTCATGTTTTCTCTTTGGCCATTATCCTCATCCCTTTCCCATTAGATTCTTAGATTCCACTCCTGAGTCTCTTGGCTCTGATAAGTAAACTTTAGCCTTACCTTGCCAGAACCCGGGCCTTTGTGCCACATCTTGCCTTCTTACCAGGGAACCATGTACATTCCTCCTGCCCCTTTGCAGCACCCATGTATGTGTTATTTTTCACCATTAGATATCTCATTCTTATCCTTTTTCCCATTCCCTTTTTTCCTTTCACCTTCTCCTGGTCACTCTCTCTCTTCTCATCTATCTTCTATCTTCTGTTATCTGTCCATCCATTCATCTATCTGTCTGTCATCGTAAAACATTGTCTCTCTTCTATGTTGGCAACCCTTAAGAAATCTGTCAACTCACAGTATTAAAGATAGTTGTAAGTTTATCCAAATAACCTTTGAGAAATATATCCTAACATTCCAATTCTTAGTGATGTTGGTTGTATTATTGATACCTCCAACAATACATATTTCTACCTGACCATGTTTGCCCACACTGAGAAATTTTTTCCTGTTCTTCTGTAAAGGACATAAGATCTCATTTAGCATGTTAGTTTTCCTTTCTTTTTTTTTAATTTTAAAAATTAATTTATTTTTAGTTTTCATCACTTTATTTCTACAAGATTTTGAGTTCCAAATTTTCTCCCCATTTCTTCCATTTCTCCCCTCCCCCCCACCCTATATAGCATGCATTCTGATTACTTCTTTCCCCAGTCTGCCCTCCCTTTTATCCCCCCACCCTGGCCTTATCCCCTTCCCCCTTACTTTCTTGTAGGGCAGATTTCTATACCCCATTGGCTATACTTCTTATTTCCCAGTTGCATGTAAAAACAATTTTTAACATTTGTTTTTAAAACTCTGAGTTCAAATTCTCTTCCTTCTTCCCTCCTCACCCACTGTCATTGGGAAGGCAAGCAATTCAGTAGAGATTATAAACATGGGTAGTTAGGCAAAACACTTCCATAATAAGTTATGTTGTGAAAGACTGTATCTCCTTCCATCCTATCTCGCCCCCATTTATTCTATTTTCAGCTTTGGCCCTGTTCTTTTGCAAAAGTGTTTGCTTCTGACTACCCCCTTTCTCAATCTGTCCTCCCTTCTATCATCCCCCTCCCATCCCTTTCTTCCTCTCTTTCCTGTAGGGTAAGACACCCAACTGAGTGTGTATGTTATTCCCTCCTTAAGCCAAATCTGATGAGAGTAAGGTTCAGTCATTCCCTCTTACCTGCCCCTACTTCCCCTCCATTGTGAAACATTTTTCTTGCCTCTTTTATGTGAGATAATTTACCCTATTCTATCTCTCCCTTTCTCCTTCTAATATAATTCTCTCTCATACCTTAACTTTATTTTTTTTTATTTCTTCCAACTATCCTAATACTAAGCAAGGTCTCATGAATTATAAATATAATCTTTCCATGTAGGAGTGTAAGTAGTTCAGCTTTAATGAGTATCTTATGATTTCTCTTTCCTGTTTATCTGTTCATGCTTCTCTTGATTCTTGTATTTGAAAATTACATTTTCTATTCAGCTCTGATCTTTTCATCAAGAATGCTTGAAAGTCCTCTATTTCATTGAAATTCCACTTTTCCACTGAAGTATTATACTCAGTTTTGTTGGGTAGATGATTCTTGGTTTTAATCCTAGCCCCTCTGACCTTCCAAATATAGTACAAACCTTCTGATCCCTTAATGTAGAAGCTGCTAGAACTTATGTTATGCTGATTGAATTTCCTCAGTACTTGAATTGTTTCTTTCTGTCTGTTTGCAGTATTGTTCCCTTGACCTGGGAACTCTGGAATTTGACTACAATATTCCTAGGAGTTTTCCTCTTGGGATCTCTTTTAGGAGGTGATAGATGGATTCTTTCAATTTCTATTTTACCCTCTGGTTCTAGAATATCAGGACAGTTTTCCCTGATAATTTCTTGAAAAACGATGTCTAGACTCTTTTTTTTGATCATGGCTTTCAGGTGGTTCAGTAATTTTTAAATTATCTCTCCTGAATCTATTTTCTAGGTCAGTGGTTTTTCCAATGATATATTTCACCTTCCCTTCTATTTTTTTGTTCTTTTGGTTTTGTTTGGTAATTTCTTTATTTGTCATAAAGTCATTAGCTTCTACTTGCTCTATTCTACTTTTGAAGGATTTATTTTCTTCAGTGAACTTTTGGACCTCCTTTTCCATTTGGCCAATCCTGCTTTTTAAGGCATTCTTCTCCTCATTGGCCTTTTGGACCTCATTTGCCATTTGGGTTAATTTATTTTTTAAAGTATTATTTTCTTCAGTATTTTTTCGAGTCTCCCTTAGGAAGCTGTTGACTTGGTTTTCATGATTTTCTTGCATTGCTCTCATTTCTCTTCCCAGTTTTTCCTCTACTTCTCTTACTTGATCTTCAAAACATTTTTGAGCTCTTCCAATTCGTATTTTTCTTGGAGGCTTTGGATGTAGGAGCTTTGACTTGGTTGTCTTCTGATTGTATATTTTGATCTTCTTAGTCACCAAAGTCAGATTCTGTAGTCTGACTTTTTTTCCTGTTTGCTCATCTTCCCAGCCCAATACGTGACTTTCTAACTCTTTGTCAAGGTAAGACTGTGCTTGCAGTGGGGGTGGATGTATTGTCCAGGCTTCGGGGTTTTGTATCAGTCACTTGGTCCCACACTCTCTGTGGGCATAGAGCTTTGGAAGTTGCTGCTGCTGCCACTACCCCCCTCTGTCACCACTGCCACCTCCTCTTCTGCCCCTGGGCTAGGACCATACCCCAGCTGAGCTGCGCCCCTTTTCCACTCAAGTACGACAGAGTTTTCCCACTGACCTTCTTTGTTGCCTTTGTTGTTTTGGGGTTGACAAGTTTGGAAACTGACAGAGCTGCCAATGATTCAGTCCCCTGAGCCATGCTGTGTTCCTGTCTGTGCTGGCAAGGCCCCCACTGGACTGTGTTCCACTTTGCTTTTGGCCTGATTGCGATAGATACTTGTTGTTCATCTTCCAGGCTATCTTGGGCTGGAGATTTGTTTCACTCCATCATTTTGTGGATTCTGTAGCTCTAGAATTTGTTTAGAATCATTTTTACAGGTAATTAGGCGCAGCGTTTTGTGGGGAGAGGTCAAGCAGGTCCCTGCTTTTACTCTGCCATCCTTGGTCCACCCCCTTTCCTTTCATTCTTTTGATGTTATGAGAATACTAGTGGAGCATGCAGACTTTTTCTATTATCCCTTGCTCTTATCACATGGTTGCCTCTCCTCCCCACTCCTTTTTCATGGTTATGTATTTCTCTGATTATATACTTCAATACTGCTTCCTCCTTGTTTTCAGTGATTTACAGATTGCTCATTGCTCATGCCTACCATGAACATTTCCTATGTGTATGTTTTGGGGATGACATTATGCTGATTATATCAAATCTTAAAACATTGTACAACTTTTTAAATGAGATTCATAATCATTCAAAAAAGTTCAGCCTAACTATCCATGTAGGAAAACAAAATGGATAAGAAGTTCCTGTTGTCAAGAATATACTATATGGGTGGGCAAATATATCAGACTTCCATCAGTCTATGTATATCTTTGTGTTTGTATATGCACACACATGTGTACATACACATGTATAAATGTACATATGTGTTCACACACATATCCATGTATATATATTTTGGACAGATACTGCAGACATAGAGCTAGGTCTAGAATTGGGCAAAGGAAGGATAACAGACTGCATAATCCTTGGGGAGTTTCACTATTTACCTAATATTCCCAAGATGTTTTTTTTTTTTAAATAAAGGCTTATCTTCCAGTGCTAAATGATAACAAATAATCTAATACTGGTCTCTGAAGAACTGAAGTTGAGGAACATGCAGGAGTAATAAGGAGCCTCAAGATGGACAGATAGAAAGGGCAGCACATTGATAAAATGTTGTAGAAAAATGTGATAAACAGCTTAAAGCTACTATACTAAAGAAAGCTTAACCCATACAATTATTTTAAAAAGAAATTTTGAACAGATAATTTTGAAGCATGTAGTTTGATTAACAAATGTAAAATGTAATCATGCTATCCTCAACAAAGGTAATTTAAAAAATAATGACTGTGATCTAAAGAAAATGTGTTTGAGAAATTACAGATTTTATTGAGGTTAAAAAGAACTGGTTGGTGAGAGAATGAAAAGGTTGGAGTATTACAGATTTTTTAGTTTTAGCAATAACAAGTTACCAAATTTCATCTAATGTATAACAAAGCAAATGTAAAAGAGAAACAACTCAATATAAAAAATTTTTATTGCAAATAGAAATTGTCATTTTATAGCAACACATAAAAGAAACGTTAAATCTTTGGAAACCGAATTTCTAGTTTTTTAAAACCTTCACGTGGAAGGGGAATTAAAATCACTGAACAGTGACTAATTTTGCAAAAGAATTCTTTCTCTCTTAGCTGTTTCCCAGCCATCCAGATTAAATGGAGTGCACAAAGCAAAGCTGGCAGGAACCACTAGTTTAACAATACTTTCCTTTTGAAAAAAAAAGACACCTTAGTCTGCTCAGGAATTTATTGGAGAAAAAAAAATTTGTCCTTCTGTAGTCTTGAACCAAGAAATCATAGTGATGTTGAAATAATTTTTTTATAGTTTTTGAAAGACGTAATTTTGTACCCTTCAGATACACTAAATCAACAAAAGAGTGAACCTGGTTATGGAATTTAGAAGGGTTACTTAATTTCTGATTGCTGAAGATAAAGGAATTGCACATAAAGGCCAATTTAAACAGTTTTCATGGCTTCCAGTGACCTATACATTTCTCATACTTGAAAAGGCAGTTCCATCTAATTGGTTTATTTATATTCTTAGTTGGAATTCAAGGATTAATTTATGCGTAAGAAATGAGAATTGGAATATAAGGTGGCACAGTGGATCGAGTATTAGGCCTGAGTCAGTGACACGCCTCTTCTTGATTTCAGATCTGGCTTCAAACACTAGCTGTGTGATCCTGGGCAAGTCATTTAACCATATTTGCCTTAGCTCCTCATCTGTAAAAATTAACTGGAGGAGGGATTGCCATTCTAGTATCTTTGCCAAGAACACCCAAAAATTGGGTCACGGAGAATTGCACATGACTGAAAGTGACTGAACAACAATAAACAACAAAAAAGAATTAGGATAAACAAGTTATAGAAAGATTATATTTGAAAGGTTCTTCATTTTAAAAAATAGACTGACTCAAGAAAATAAATGTGGTTTATAATGTTTTGAGAGATTTTGAGAAATTTAATAATTTTATTGATTTCAGAATCTTATCTGTCAGGATAGAATACTGATTCAAAGCTCAACTCATACTTGTGAAATGTTCTGCCTAGAGAGCTGATAGAGTTCCCCTTCCTGAGGTCTTCAAGCAAAGTTGTTTGTTAGGTTTGTTGCAGTGGGAATTCCTTTTGTGTGGGGTTGGATTAGATAGCCACCGAGGTCCTTTCCAACTCTTAAATTCTGTGATTCTGTGGGAAAAATGTTTCTTGCTTTAAGGATAAGTTTTCTTTTATGGAGCCTCTGCTTATTGCCTAATTACACCAAGCAGAATAAATCTAATTCTTCTTCCATGAATTTATTTAATTATTATTTTTGCTTGGAGGGGGAGGGGAGTAGCAGGACTGTGATTTTATTGGTTTAGGGAACTCTTAGAAAGCAAATTAACTGTACCCAGATCAGCAGTTCCTCTGCCACTCATATTAGAGAGTTTCCTAGAGTCAGTGACTTTGAGGATCACATGTGCAGTATGTATCAGAGGGAGGACTTGAACCCTAACTAGTTTTCCTAACCAGAGACTAATTTTCTAATGTCTGTACTATAGTTGCCTCTTTGTCCATGCAATATTTTTAAATATTTGAAGACAGATACTGAAGAAGACTTGAATGTAAGAAGTTACATATAGGGTAACATCAGGGATATAGATGTTCAGGAGGTTAGGCAAGTTATGTATAGAAAGCAAAGTTAACAGATGGATAGTGACCCTAGTTTCTTTAGCTCACCTGGCACTAAATATAGTGCAATATATACAGGGGTCACTGAATAAATGTTTGCTGATTAATCTCTTCCCCCGGTACAGCAGTGAAGGATGAGACAGTGCAGAAAAGTTTTGACAGGTTGAGGAGGGAAGGGAAGTTCAGAGAACTCATATCCAATGATGTTTTGTGATTTAGAAAAATGAAATAGCCAGATCTGAAAAATAAAGTGTTTAGATTAGTAGATCTTAAAGTTTGAAAAAAATTGGGACCAGTTTCTGAGAATACCTTCTCCCTGCCTTTTTATCTCACATAACGGTGCTTTCAGCCATTATCTCCTCCTTCAGCCCTGCGTCGTAAGAAGAGATGTCTCTTTTCCTTGTCCAGGTTCACATACTCTCTTATATGCAGAAGTGATCCTATTCTGTCCCTTTGTCTTCTGTAGCTTGCCTTCTCTTTTAATCTTCATTCTCACTCACCTTCAGTATCTCCCTGTCTACTGGCTACTTTCTTGCTGTGGACAAACACGTTTGTGTCTTCTTCATCTTTAGAAAACTCTGACTCGATTCCACCATCCCTGTCACCTGTTATTCCATATCTCTGCCTCCTTTTGTGGTTAAATTCTGTGAAGACTGTCAGTTTGCTTTCCTCCTACTGTCTTCTTAACTGTTTGTAGCCAGGTATTTGACTTCATCGGTAGTCCTTTAATTTCCAAGTCTAATGGTCTGGTCTTCTCACAATGCTAATCTTTCTTGATATCCTTTGAAACTGTCAGTCATCCTCATCTTCTGCATATTCTTTTCTCTTTGCTTTTATGAAATTGCTCTCTCCTGTCTGACCTATATATATCTGAGCATTCATACCTGTCTGACAATCTCCTTTACTGGATCTTTGTTCAGGTTACACCGGCTCATGTTGTGTATCCCCCAAAGCCCTATGCTCCTACCCCTTCTTTATCCCTCTCCTGTTTTGCTTGGCGATCTCATCAACTCCCATGGATTCAGTTATTATCTCTGCAGATTATTCTCAGATCTATTTGTCTGCCTCTCTGCTTACCTTCAGTCTTGCTTCTCCAACTGCCTATTGGCCATCTTGAACTGGATTTCCAGTACACACATCTTAAACTCACCATGTTTAGAACTGAAAGCATTGTCTTTTTCCCCCACCCCAAACGTTCCTTCTTTTCTGACTTCCCTATTATTGATCGTAGTGAAATGTACCGTTGTAGGCTCACAACCTTGATGTCATCCTTGACTCTTTACTGTCAACCTCCCCTTTCAGTGTTTTGCCAAGTCTTGTCATTCTTTTGCTTTTGAAATATTTCTCTGTACACCTTCTTCTTTCTTTTAACACTTACAACGCTAGCGCATGTCCTTCTCACCTCATACCTGAACTATTTTTACAGAATGCTGGTTGGTCTCCCTGCCATATGTCTTTCCACACTACAGTGTATCTTCTACTCAGCTGCCAAAGTGAGCTTTCTGAAGCACGTCTGCCCATGCTGCCTCCTGCCCAGCACCCCCTGGGTCACTTCTGGTATCAAATATAAAATCTTTTGTTTGACTTTTAAAGCTCTCAGTAACCTTGCCCCTTCCTGCCTTTGAAGTCTTCTAATGCTTTCTTCCTCCCTCTTGTTCTTTGTGATCCATTCGTGCTGTCTTCTTGTTGTGCCCTTATTCCTTCTCCCTCATTTCTCATGGACTATAACAGAGGAAAGAGCATTCAGCTTAGAGGCAGGAAGACCTGAGATCAGTTCCTGCCTCAGACTCATATTAGCTGTGTGGCCTTGGGAAAGTGACTTAGCATCTCTCAGCCACAATTCTCTCATCTGTAAAATGAGGGAGTTGGTATTAATGGCTTCTAAGTTCTTTTCAGCCTCTACGTGTTTAATCTTATGATGCTAAATCTTAGAAGTTCTGTCTCCAAGTATATTCCATATTTGACCTTGCCTTTCCACTCACACTGCCATTATCTTAGTTTAGGTCCTTATGTTGTTTGGCCTTCATTCTCAAAGAGGACCATGACATCAGGAAAGTGATGACATTATGTGCACGTGAATTGGATTTAAGTGAGGGAGAGCTGTACAAAGCGATCAGCTTCACTTCCTCCTATGGATCCCTCTGGGTCCAGTGGCGAGACGTAGATCACAATGTCTCTAGGTGGTACTGCAGGTCCCTGTGACCTTTCCCTGGACTGCTGCCTCTTTTTTCCCCCTGATAGTGTGCTTGGAAAGTAATATGAAATAAGTATGGACAGGCAGGTTGGCTGATAGTGTGCTTGGAAAGTAATATGAAATAAATATGGACAGGCAGGTTGGATACAAATTTTGGAGAGCATCTTGATTGTACTGGGCTGATTTCTATTTGATAGGATAATTTGATGCATTCTTTGGTAAATTAATATTTTTTGGGAGAGCTTAAGGTGTAACTTATTCTCAATCTGAGGTCTATAAACTTAGTTTTAAAAAATCTTTCAATAACTGTATTTTAGTATAATTGGCTTCCTTAGTAATCCTATGTATTTTATTTATGTATGTAGAAATTATTCTGAGAAAGGTTCTGTAGGCTTCAATAGGCTGCCAGAGGAGTCTGTATCACACACCCATACATGCATGCCCGCATGCACAAAATGGTTTAAAAAAGTTCATATCTAGACATTCATTTTATTGGATTTGTTCAAAATAAGAGGTACCTCTGTTTGGCAGGGTTAAGATACACCTGTTTGCTTGGCAGTTTTAAGAAGGTAGATTGTAAATTACAGACACATCTGAGGAGATATTTAGAATTCATTTAATCCATCCCCTTTATTTTAAATAGGAGGAAAACGAAGTGCAGACAGTTTGTGATTTGCCTAAGGTCATGTGGGTATTCCATAGAAAACTGTACTAGATTTTTGGGTGTCCTGATGCCTCAGATCACTTCTCCTCAAAGAACTGTTGCTACTCTTATGTTAACCTGTTTTGCTTAGTAGAAGCCAACAATAAGGGAACATTTTCTCCATTACAAAACAATCCTTTCATATCACTGAGTCCTTAGATCTAAACTACTTTCTCATGCTATATGTCTAAAATTTTAGATTTAGCTTTGACAACACTTTTAGACAGTACATCCCTACTTTTCTGCTTGTGAGATCATTTGTTTCTCTGATGCTAATGAAAGTGGTATCATTTTAAAGACTGAATAGAACTCTTGAGTCATTCCATTACCATTTCACATTTTCTGAGGTATCCTTGCTTGCTACTTATTTATGTTGTTTTGTGAATTTGAAATTCAAGTTTCTGCAGAGATCATTGAACACAAGAACATCTTAAACTTGTTTTTAGTATTACACTGAGTGCCACATGTGTGGTACAGTATTACTCTTGAGAAATGATATTTTAAGGCCATTTTCCAGCTCTGCATAAGTGGAATGTTTATATTGAAAGTTAGTTGGGTAAGACAAAAGTTCCTAAACAAAATAGCTCTTTAATATATGACAGACAGCAAAAATATTTTATTTGATTTCTTGAGCCAAACTTTGGTTATTTTAGAAAATAAAATAAAAGGACAAATTTATTCCAGAATATAATTCTTTCATTGCATTTCATTACTGGCATATAGCATGCTTAAGTCAGAGAGATGTAGGTATGGGAGAGAATATGTAAATGCCATGACTTTTATCCAGTTCCCAAACCACCTTTATTAATATTTCAGAGAATTACCTGAAGCAGAGTTGTCAAGACACATGTTCCTGTGATGGGCCACATGCAGTTCACAACACTCCAAAATAGTTTGAACCAAATAGTTGGGAAATATTTAACAATATAAATAATTGGATAACCATAAGTAATGTTAATGTTATTTTCTAAGTCTGCATATGGTCTGCATCCTTTTGTAAGGTTGAGTGGGCCCCATTTCTGTTTTGAGTTTGACACCACTGATCTAAAAATTTCCTCATAATTACTTCTTTTCTGTTTTTTTTAAGTCAAGTAATTTCTTTGTTACAGTGATTTATAAAATGATGTGTCTACTAAGCAATAGGACAGTGTTAAATTCAAAAGGTTCTTTCTTTGCCTCAAAGCTATTTTACATCCACTTTAAGAAATCCTTGCACCTCACAGTCCTGATTCTTTTGACTGCTTTAAGAACAATGAAGAACATCATAGAGCGCCTTTTGTCTCCATACTGTTTTTCATGGAAGGTTGATGGACATGTATTCAGTTAATTTAATTGCATGGGTATCTGTGGCTATGAGGAATGCTATATGTGTCCTGACAATTCACATTCTTTTTCGTTCCAAATGTAAAACTTGAACATAAGTTTCCATTTCTGTAATCCTCATATTTTGCTATTGGCCTGACCTCTATTACTGCTGCCACTGAGAAACCTGGAGTGATGGTGAAAGAGATAGAGATATAATTGTTGGGAAGCACAAATCTGGCATCATATACAGTAAAATCTTGTAAAGTAACACTTTTTATTATTTCATTAATTCATAATTTGTGATCATTCTGACTCCTGTGGGGTTGAAAGTGTTATATTCTTTGAGGAAAAGTTTCTTAGGTAAAATTATGTAAATAAGGTTTCAGAGAAAATATTAAAAATTAAAAAAAATTTAAATAATGTTAGGTATTTTTAGAAGTATTAAATACACCACTTGGTGAAAGAGAAAAATAATCAGAAAGTAAGCTGATGTTTTTTTTTTAATACATCAAGTTCTTGGGCAAATATTCAAGCCTTTTGCCCTATATTGGCCTTATTTGCCTATGTAGCTACATCTTCATGTGATTTTAGATTTTGAAATGGCAAGATTAGGTTGGATTAGATTGCAAAATCAGAGTTGGAAGGCACTTGAGTCCATCTCACTTTTGAAACATGGCAAATTGGTGACTGTCTTTGCAAGTGCCAGTGATAAGTTACCATCTTTCTCCTTAGGCAGCTTATTCTTTTTAGTATCACTAATTGTTGGGAAGTTTTTCCTGGCATCCAGCCTAAATCTACCTCTCCGTTAGATTCTTCCTATTCAACCTAGTTCTACTCTTTTGGGCTAAGGAGAACATGTCTTCTTCCTCCTCCACATGCTGGCCTTTGGAAAGGGTCATCATGTCCTTTCTAAATCTTTTCCAGATGAAATATCTCCTGTTGTCCTCTGACAACTGTAGTCACTTGTTATAATGTGTGAACTTGAGACTTTTCATTATTTTTTGTTCCTTTTTTACAATGGACACTCTCTAACTTACCTAGATCTTTTCTAAAATATCTTGGAACTGAAATCAGTTGTCCAGATGTCGTACTACCAGGGTAGAATATAGAGGGTGATCAGCTTCTGGAATTAATAAGAATTTATTGAATGCCTGCTGCATATTAGGTACTACCATGTGAGGTCCTGGGAATACTAAGACAAAAATGAGACAGTCTCTACTCTCAAGGAGCTTCCATTCTACTGAGGAGATACAACACATAACAGATAAATATAAACAAAATAAATGAAAATTATTGGTGGAGGGAGGTGTAGCAATTGGGGAAATTAGGAATGGCTTCTTGAAGGAAGTGTTGGTTAAACTGGGGAAAAGGTGAGAAGAAGATAGTATGCCAAGAACTGGGTACTGTAAATTTCTTCATACAGCCTAAGATTGCATGAACTTTCTTGGCCACCATATCTTGTTGCTTTTTCCCTACTGAGTCAGCATTTCACTAAAATCTCCAGGGCATTTTCTGAGTTTCTACTCTATAGACAGACCTCACTCACTCATCTTTTACTTGTTAAGTTTTTTTTTTTGTTTGATTTGAAGTCCAGATTTACATTTTTCTCTTAAATTTTTCCCTTGGATTTAGCCCAGTTTTCTATATCTTTGTCATCCAATATATTAACTGTCCTTTCCATTGTTGTGTCATCTGTAAATTTGAGAATTATGCCATCTATCCTCTATCTCTTTTTCTGAGATAAAAATGGTAAACTGCACAGAACCAAGGATAGATATTTGAGACCACTCAATCATTGTACTCCTTCTGTCATTGAATTATTAGTTATTACTTGTGCAGCTGCTGCCTTGGGTGCCTGCCTTGAGGTGGCCATGGTCTTCTAAAGCATAAAGTTGTCACAGCTTGAGGAATGAAGGGGTTAGGAGAATATCTATATAGGGGAAGATGAGTTAGTATTGGAGACAAGCCTTATAATTAATTGCCTGTCACAGTGAGGGTAGATGTGACCCATCTTTTCACCTTTTAATTGCTTAATCACACTTTCCTTGGCATCAGTTTCTGGACTCTCTAGGATAAGGCCATGGACCTAACGAGTCTCCTATTCCCACTTTGGAGACCCTGCACTGGAGACTATGTAGCTTCTTAAATTAATTATAGCTGTAGGAATTTAGTGAATTTCTAGCAAGATGTGACTTGTTGACTAGAATTACAAATCAGAAACTCACTTTCTTTTGTGAACTGACATGACAAATCCCCAGATGTTACAAAGTAAAGACCTCTTAGAATGACCTTAAGAACTACACTTGTAAACTATACTGGAATTGGGCCTTTATCTCAAAATTGTTGCCCGGAATTGCAAAGGCATAGCATTTATCCATAAAAACTGAATAATAGCATTTTTAAAAGTTGTCACCTTATCAAATAAAAACAGATAAATAGATAATCTCCAAGCTGTGTAGAATGAGAAGCTTTTAAAATACTAAGACTTAGCAAAAGAAAAAGGGCAGCTAGGTGGTGCAGTTGATTGAGCTCTGGGCCTGGAGTCAGGAAAACCTGAGTTCAAATATGGCCTCAGACACTTATTAACTGTATCACCTTTGGCAAATCACTTAATCTCCATTTGCCTTAATCAGCTGGATAAGGAAACTCCAGTATATTTGCCAAGAAAATTCCAAGACAGTATGGAGCATGGGGGTCACAAAGAATTGGATATGACTGAATGTCTAAACAAGAAAAAGAAATAAAAATTGGGAATAGGTTGAGCTTACCTATCATCTTTAATTCATACTTTAAACTAGAAGAAAACTTTTTTTCCCCACTTGAGTCTGCAGAATATTCAATATGAAAGAGTAATAGCCGGGCGGCAAGTTATTCCAGAGCCATTTTGTTTGTCTTTCATTAAACAAGAAAAGAATGAAAGGGCAGTAATGCTGACTCTTAATATGTGTAGGATTTTATACTTTTGAGTCAACTTTGACATCCTTTATATTGTTTGATTCTTGCAACAAACCGTGGAGATAGGTTGATTAGCAATTGTTATCTGCATTTATTTTATAGATGAGGAAATGGGAACTGACAGTCGTGCCTGATACTAAATGACTTGACCAGTCATATAAATTAGTCGCAAATTGGAGATTAGAACACAGTACTCTTGGTCTAGGATATTTCCACTTTTTGGACAATCCTAGCTATTCTTCCAAGGAGAAGTTACTTTAAATTTCTCCAAAGTTTTGTCATTGGTGGAGAAACTGTTACTGGAAAGCATCATTTCAAATCATGCTTAAATAAAAATCTCCAAAATTCAGTACAAATTCAATTTAACAAACATTATTAAGTATCTGCTACTCTGTGTATAAGGTACTTTGTACTTTCCATAGGAAGGAGTTAAAAGTGTTAATTATAACCACCTAAAGAACCTTAGCCCAAATTTCAGCTAATTGTGTACTTCCCCCTTTTAAGCTTTTCCTGAAAAGCAAGACTCAGGAGAATCCTAAATTCTAGGTAGACTTAATGGTCTCCCATCCTAAGCTTCCCCTCAAAAAAGGGCAAGAAAAAGAATTACTATTGCTGCTGAGAGCATTTAAAAGAATGTGCTATATATTTTAAAGGTAACTGCAAAATGTATATCTCCAAAGTTGACTACTGAGAAGGGTATGTATGGGGTGTTCAATTTTATGGAAAATTCTGTTGTGCTACTTTGAAAGAATCAGTTAACATTACGTAACTGACATTTTCATTCCATCTGATGAGGAAAAAGGCAGAGGAAGCATAAGAAAAGAAGAGAAGAATTTGAGAAACCTTTCATACATGTTTCATCTGTTGTTTAAAGTCATAGGAATTCCATTATTTTCCAAATAAACACACAAAATGCATGTTGATAACCGATCAGTGGGTAAAGTCCACCAACAGATTTTAACAAGCAAGTGTTGGCAAGAGAGTGTGTCAAGCATTATCTGGAAGTTCAGAGACGTCCAGTATGCATAGGCAGGAATATGTGTGTGTAATGACTTATTTACAGTACAGTACTATATAGTTACATGACACAATATTGCATCATCAGAATGAACTAAATTGAAGATATGTCACTTAAAATAAATTTAAATTTTTTGAAATCATGCAAATTTCAAAAAATTAATGTTGAAGGGTTAAAGTAGATTTCTGCGGGGGTGGGGTGGTACGCCAAATAAGTTTGGGGACCTCCGGCTAGACAATCAACACAATATGATCAAGGCTTGATTTGTAACTTTGTAATTCTGAGGTATAAATGCTCACATGAACAACTCTCTAATTTGAGCTCGCTCCAGCACCATACTGTTTATGGAATATCTACCTCCTTATGTCCCAAGAAGGAGCTGCGGATGTGGGATTGGAGGCCAGGAGGAAATGTAGGCCTGTATATAGTTAATATCTGCACAGAGGAGGTAATTGATCCCTTGGGAACTGATAAACTCATCAAGTGTGAGTGGAGAGGAGAAAGTTAAGTGAGAATATAACCAGATTGCAAAAGGGTAAGAAAAGAAGTGAGTTGACAAGTATAGAATGAATGCAGTTTCAGAAAATACCTTGTGAAGGAACTGTCCTGCTCTTATCTGTCCCTTTTGAGTGACTTGTTTAAGTGTTGGTGTTTCAAAACCTTATTGCCTTTGTTTCTTTTTTACAATTTGCCTACAATTCCCTTTTACCATTTCCCCATCAGCTTTAGTATATGGAGAGATGTTAGGAAAAACAGGATTGATGGAACCGTAGCAGAATAAGTTTATGGATCCCATTTGTAAGAAAGCATCTGAACCAAGTTCTCTGGGTTTAGGATGATTACATGGACCAGTAGTTGAAGGGAATTAAAGTTATCCATGGTTTTTAGGCTTTCCAGACTTCCTTCCTGTGAAGAAAAGAATCAGGTAACAAAAAAGCTGGATTGTGAATTTAGCTATGAAGCCTGGAGCAAGGAACATAATGCGCTTTTAGAAACAACTTTTAGTTTTCTTAGCTGTCAAAAGTGAACAAAGATTAAAAAAGTTATTGGTTGAAATGACAGTTACTAGGCATGAAAAGTGGATGGTGACTTGTCCATTTATAAACTTTCTGATTATCAGGATTTCTTAAGACCTGTGTTATAAACTGGTATTTTACAGCTTTAATTCTGAACTAACATGTTTCCCTTGAGAAGTCGTGCAGCGTCAGTGAAATTAAACTCAAATACAGGTTTAAACTTTGCCTGTTCATCATTTGTTGGTGAAAAAGGCTGTGGAAGTGTACCCACTCAATATTCTTTTCATCAGCTTGAATAGAACCAGGAAGAACAAAAAGAAAAGATGCATTTGGTTTGCAAATCCTATCATTATTTGACCATTTTTATAGTTAGCAATTAGCTGTAACTGCCTGGATATCAATGAATAGAATGTGAGAAAATAATTTTTTACATATATTTGCTTGCATATACAACTGAAATTTGTATTCATGACTAAATTGGGGGGGAGAGAGAGAGTATAGCTTCTAGAATAAAGTGAAAAAAAGATTCTTTGTTTAAAAAAATGTAACTTAAAATTCTTAGTAGGGTCAAGGAAGGGGCTATTTAACTTCTGGTTAAAAGAAGTAAAGGAAGCTAAATGAACATAATTTAATTAAATTAAAAATGAACATAATTAAATTGTACAAGATCGCTGACATCTTGAGAATCTGAGTTTCAATCTTTCATTCATTGTTGCTTGCTAAGTCTGTTGATGTAGGACCTGTCTTCGTTTGATTACTTTTTTCTCATCTTCAATTCCTTATCTTCTTCTAGGCTAATTTTTATGTCTTACCTGTAAGTGTGCCAAGAATAGCAATCATGAATAGATTTTAATTTTTAGATATGTCAGATCAGGACCATTGTCTGTAAAATACTTACAGTTTTCAAAATCCACAGGTAATTCTACAAAATTTTAATAATGTGTTCTTTAAGCCTTCAGATTTCTGTGCTTTTATGGTATCTTTTGCTGTTGCTCGTAGGATCATCAGATTAGAGCTGTATGGGATTAAGGAAGACATAATACAATGACTTTATTTTCCAGATTGAGGAAATTGAAGATTAAATAGGTTAAGTGACTTGTCCTTAGCTAGTAAGTGTCAGAGGTGAGACTTTAACCCAGTTTTTCTGAACTAATGTCATGGATTACTCTCTGCCAAATGTCCTCTTCTTTTTAAATTTTGCTTTTCCTTGTTTTCTTTTTAAACTGTTGTAGTAAAGACACAGTCATATAGAAATCTGTGTTTATGTGACAAAAAATGAAAGTTATTTCTACTTTCTTATTGGAGATTTCCTAAAAAAAGTTAACCGTCTGCCATTGGAGATCATTACCTTCTGTAGTGTCCATCGGCCGTATTAGGATCACGACAGGCAGTTTTGTTTTGCATATTTAATGCTGATAAAACGTTTGTCTTCGCTGAATTCAGATTTTGAGTTAGCTACAAATGCCATTATCATTTAAGTATCAGAAAATTGTAAAAACTGATGATGACTTTTACATTTGCTTTGACACTTAAGCCAAGAGGCCTCAGAGTGTATCGTCATCCCCTTTTCCCTGAAAATTGAAATCTGTCTTCATTAATGGTATTGATCTGTGGTTCCAGTTTTTTCTTCATTCTTCCACGGTTTAGGAGGGTAGAACTATATTTGTCTTATAAAAAGAATTTCTTTCTCAAATTTTGAATAGAGTTTGAGTGTGGTATAGTTACTGTTTTTTCAGAGTTTGATAGAATTCACTTGTAAATCCTTATAGACCAGGGAATTTACCTCCTTTCTGATAGTTTCATTTCAGCTGGTAAAACTTTTCAAAAATTTGATTTTTAAAAATAGATTTTTCTTTCATATTCTAATGACTTGGGTATTTTATATTTTGTAAACATTCCCTTTAACATTATTATTATTATTTCTTGAGTTTGGGGGAAAACATAAGTTCTAATTTTTTTTCCCTGTAGTGATTTCACCGTATTCATTTTAAAATTTGGATGATTTGCCTTCCCTCTTTCTTTTTAATTACATTACCAAGGGTTTATGGAGAACTAATCTTAGTTCTTATTCTTTCTTAGTCCTGTTTCCAGTTTATCAGTTTCTCTTCTAATTTTCAAAATTTCCCCTTTTATGCTTATTTTCAGTTTATTTCTGGATTTTATATTTTAATGTTTTTCATTTGGTTCATTAGTTTACTTTTTTTTCTGTGATTAATGTGTGTTCTCGAGAGAGAATTTTTCCTCTGAATATTACTTTAGATATATGCAAGAAATTGTGGCATAATTTTATCCTTATCCTGTTTCACAGAGTTAATAATTACTTATGTGATTTGTTCTTTGATTGGCCTATTTAGTATGTCATCATTAAGTCTCTAGGTCTATATCTTTTTTGTTCTCTGAATTAATTACTATTTTTATTTCATTGTGGTCTATAAAGGATGCATTTAGTATTTCTCCTTTGTTACATTTATTTATAATTTCTCTGTTACTGAGCAGTAGTGTAGGGTTGTTTTTGATTTGTTTTTTCAGTAACTGTACCATTTTGTGCTGACATAATTTGTTGTTTGCAGCCCAAACTGGATTGGTTCCCTTTATGTCCTTGGGAGTCAAGACAGATAGCAAGATAGTCTGTACTAGGCTTGTGCAGCTGGGTCCTTGTAGAAAAGATCATCCTATCTTCATGGTTCAACAGTTCCTAAGGAAAAGGAATGTGACTTTTGCCTCACCTTGTTCCTTGGACCCTTTTCCCTCCCATAACATTCCTCTGTAGGTAGAACTATGTATTTTCTCCTCCTTTTGTTATACTGTCATAAATGTGCAAACTTCTGTATGAATTGTGAATTCTTTAGGTTTCTTGTGCATGTTCATTTCCCTTGTAATAAACCTAGTTTTCATGTACATTTCATGAAGTTGTGATTGCCTGAATGGGGTATGGAAATCTATCTTACCCTATAAGAAAATAGAGGGGATGTGGATAAGAGAAGGGAGGGTTGTGATAGAAGGCAGGGCAGATTGGGGGAAAGGGTAATCAGAATGTGTGCTGTCTTGGGGGTGGGCAGAGGGGAGAATTGAGGAGAAAATTTGGAACTCAAAATCTTGTGGAAGTGAATATTGAAAACTAAAAATAAATAGATAAATTTTTAAAAAGTTGTGATTGCCTGTTGACAAGGTGGATAGCATTTTTCATGGTAACGCCTTTAGAATTGTCTTGGGTCATTAAAATACTGAAAATAGCTAATTCAGTCACGGTTGATCATCATACAGTATTCCTGTGACTGTGTACAATGTTCTCCTTGTTCTGCTCATTTCACTTTGCATCAGTTCATATAAGTCCTTCCAGGTTTTTCTGAGAACATTTTGCTCATCATTTCTTGTGGCACAATAGTATTTCATCACAGTCATATATACCACAACTTGTTTAACCCTTCCCCAATTGATGGGCACCCCCTCAATTACTCTTTCTTTGCCGTAGTGAAAATTTCACAAATATTTCTGTACGTATAGATCTTTTTCTTTTTTTAAAAAAATCTTTTTGGGGTATAGACCTAGTAGTGGTATTGCTCGATCTGAGGGTATGCATAGTTTTAAAAATCTTTGATCATAGTTCCAAATTGCTCTCCAGAATGGTTGAACCAGTCCACAACTCCACCAACAGTTCTTTAGTCTGTTTTTCCACATTCCCTCTTACATGTCATTTCCCTTTTCTGTAATGTCATATCAGTTATTCTGATAGGTGTGGGGTGGTGCCTCTGAATTGTTTTAATTTGAATTTCTTCAGTCAGTAGTGATTAGAGCATTTTTTCCCATATGATTTTAGATAGCTGTGATTATGTCATCTGAAAACTGCTTGTTTATATCCTTTGACCATTTACTATTTGGAGAATGACTTGTAGTCTTATATGTGACTGAATTCTCTATATATTCACCTTCCCTCCCACTTTCTTTTATTTCCTGCCTCTCTGATTTTCCTGTAGGATAAGATGGATTTATATACCCGTCTGAAAGTGTATGTTTTTCCCTCTTTGAGCCAATTCTGATGAGACTAAAGTTCAAGCACTGCCCTGCCTCCCCCATCTTCCCCATCCACTGTAAAAACTCTTTTTGCATCTCCTTTATGTGAGATAATTTAACCTACTCCACCTCTCCCATCCCCATTTCCCAGTGCATTCTTCTTTCCCATCCCTAATTTTATTTTATTTTTTAAAAGATGGCATTCTATCTTACTCAGTTCACATCTATGCCCTCTAACTGCCCTAATAATGATAAAGTTCTTAGGAGTTACAAGTATCTGTTTCAACATTATTGAAATCCTTATGATTTCTCTTTTCTGTTTACTTTTTTATCCTTCTCTTGAGGCTTGTATTTGAAAGTCAGATTTTCTATTCTGCTCTGGTCTTTTCATCAGAAATACTTGAAAATCCTCAGTTTCATTAGATGTCCAAAAGTATACTCTGTTTTGCTGGGGATTTGATTCTTGATTGTGTTCTTAGCTCCTGGACCCTATGAAATATAATATCTAAGCCCTCTGATTCTTTATTGTAGAAGTTGCTAAATCTTGTGTTATCCTGACTGTGGCTCCTTGATATTTTAATTACTTCTTTATGACTACTTGTGATATTTTCTCCTTGACCTGGGAGCTTTGGAATTTGGCTGTAATATACCTGTGAGTTTTCATTTTGGAATCTCTTTCAAGAGGTGATTGGTAGATTCTTTCAATTTCTATTTTGCCCTCTAGATCTAGGATATTAAGGCAGTTTTCCTTGATAATTTTTTTGAAAGATGTCATCTAGGCTCTTTATTTGATCATATCCAGGTTATCCAGTAATTCTTACATCATTTCTCCTGGATATATTTTCCAGGTCAATTGTTTTTTCCAGTGAGATATTTCAAATTTTCTGAGTTTTTTCCCCCATTCTTTTGACTTTGTTTTATTACTTCTTGAAGTCTCATGGAATCATTAGCATCCTATTTGCCCAGTTCTCATTTTTAATGAATTATTTTCTTCAGTAAGCTTTTATATTTCCTTTTCCATATGTCCTTTCCCCCCCCTATGTTCTGCTTTTTAAGGAGTTCTTTTTTCAATGAATTTGATACATCTTTTTCCATTTGACTAATTCTACTTTTTAAAGAGTTCTTCTCTTCAATGAATTTTTATGTATCTTTTCCCATTTGGTCAAATTTGCTTTTTAAGGACTTTTTCTCTTCAGTGGATTTTTATGTCACTTTTAACTTTTGACCTATCCTATTTTTTAAGATGTTATTTCCTTTAGTTTGCGTGTGTGCGTGCATGTGTGCGTGTGCATATATGTATGTGTATTTGTGTCCTACCTTTACCAAGCTGTTGACCTTTTCATTATTTTCTTGTATCTCTATCGTACACCCTATTTTCCTGCTACCTTTCTTATTTGACTTTTAAAATCCTTTTTGAGTTCTTCCAAGAATTCTTCTTGACTCTGAGAATAATTGACATTTTTCTTTGTGGGGCCTTTGGGTGTAGCAGTTTTGACTTTGCTGTCTTCTTAGTTTGTATTTTGCTCTTCCCTGTCGCTGTATTAACTTTCTGTGGTCAAGTTCTCTTTTTGTTGTTTGCTTATTTTTCCTCACCTAAATCTTGACTTTTAATTTTAAGTTAAACTTGGACTCTATTCCTGAAGTAGAGGGGGCACTGCCCTAGGTTTCAGGTTTTTTTGTGCAGCTGTTTTTTTTTTAAAACTAGTTTTGGAGGAGAGTCAATAAGTTTTCAGTTCTTTTAAGGTGGTATGATCTGAGGACAGGTATGTTTACTTTTCTCTTTGCCTGTGAGTGAGACCATAAGCATTCTTTTCAATCCTAGAACTGATGCATTCCCACTCCATGTTGTTGCAAGTTCTGGTGTTCTAGGGCTCCTCTTTACCCTGGGGCTGTGATTTAGCACTACAACTCTGATCACTGTGTGGGCAATGCAGCAGAGTCCTGCACCCAGTACCAACAAAGGGACCTCTGTAATCTCCTTCTGACCAGTTGTCCAACCCCCTTACTAACTGTGGGCTGAGAACTTGGGAAACCACCACTGATTCAGTTGCCTCTAAGGCCTGCTGGGTATTGCCTGATCTGTACTGTATTCTGTTCTGACCCTAGTGGGACAGAACATTTCAGATGAATATCTAAGTTATTTTGGACTGTAAAATTGTTTCACCCTTTTGTGAACCACACCTTTTGTGGGTTCTGCTGTTCCAGATTTCATTTTGAGGCATTTAAAAAAGTTGTTTAGAGGGGAATTTTGGAGAACTCAGGTGAATCCCTGCCTTAATGGAAGAAAACCTTTTGCCCTTTCCATCAAATCTCTTATAACAAAGTTTAATTAAGAAAAAAGTAAAACCTCACAGTAACCATATCTGGTTATATGTACTTTTTGTCTTACTAATCACCCAAAGGTTTGTTGTAAGATGAAAGCTATTTTTTCGTTACCTATTTATTTGAATTACTCGTATTTGGTTTCATTTTAGTGCTTTCCCATTTATATATTTAAAGTCATTCTATTCTTTTAGTTATTTTTTTTTTATTCAATGTCATATCATGTAAATCTATTATTTCTAAGAATTCCTCATTGACCATTTCTTACTGTACAATAATACTTAAAAAATAAATATGTAATTTTTTGAACATTCATGAATTGATGGAGACTCACCTTAATGTCACTGCTTTATTAGTTCAATGAGTGTTCCAATGTATATTTTAGTGCATATTGAACTTTTGCCTTTGTCTTTGCCCTGTTAAGGGGGAATCACTCAGTCAATATGGCTTTGGATAATTGATACTGGCAATTGCATTATATAATTCCAAATTGATATCCAAAAATATTAAATTAATTCATAGCTCATCAAGAATGTATCATTTGTTTATATAAATAGTTTATTCTTATTTTGTCATCATTGGCTATTTTCGTGGAGTATAATGAAAATTCAGAGTTTAAAATGAAAAAGTCTTACTAGGACAGGTAGATGGCACAGTGGAGAGTGTACTGGCTTGGAGTTGGGAAGATCTGAATTAAAATCTAGCCTCAGACATTTATTAGTGGTGTGGCCCTGGGCAGGTTGCTTAACCCAGTTCACCTCAGTGTCCTCACATGTAAAATAAGCTGGAGAAGGAAATGGCAAACCACTCCACTATCTTTGCCAAGAAAACCCCAAACAGGGTCCCAAACAGTTGGATAAGACTAAATGATGAAATAACAACCAAAAAATTTGTCTTACTCTTGGTGTTTTGGAGTTTCCTTTGAAATGGTCATTTAGAGTTTGTAATTCTTCTTTTGAAAATTTTGTTCATATCTTTTAACTTCTTTGGCTTTTGGTATATTTATCCGGGTGAGGATTCTGTATACATTTTAGATATTAGACCTTTTACTGAAATTTGATAGGATTTTTTTTCATTCTGCAATTTTTATGTTCATAGGTTCGTAGATTTAGTGCTGGAAGGGATCTTGGGACTATTTGGTCTAATTTTCTTGTTTTGTAGTTGAGGATATGAGGTCAGGAGACATTGAGTGACTTGCCTAGGGTCACATAGCTAATCAGTGTTTGAGGCAGAACTTGAACCTTGGCTTACCTGATTCTAAGTCCAGCTGTTCATCTGTCATGCCATGTTCATGAACCATGCTTTGGTATTTCCTTTTTGTGCATACTTTTCTTATGTACTTGTTTTATATATACTTACTATTTTTTGAGCTTGGTACTCAGTAAGTGTCTGTTCATTGATTGATATCCTTTTCATTCCCAGAATATCCTGATTTTGAGACATTCCTACCTGTATATGTTGGATTTTGTTCATTTGCCCAATTCTGTCACCCTGTCTCCCTTTCAGAGAGTCATAGTATTTTGTAGTCACAGAATTTTAGAGGCCATTGAAGCTAATACTTAATTATTTGTCCTCACTAGATAATTTCCATCAATCAAAGGAGATCAGACAGATCTAATTCATTTGGACAGATGTCTCATTAACTCAGTAATCCAAGTAATTTAATCCATTTCCTAAAGTTCACAAAAGACAAGCCCTTTATTTTTATTACATGGAACATTGATATATAAAGTCATATGATTGTACCATTTCTTCTTATTATAGATTTATGCATATAAGTCTTCTTTTGAAAGCATTCTTCTCCTCATTGGCTTTTTGAACCTCCTTTGCCAATTGAGTTAGCCTATTTTTCAAGGTGTTATTTTATTCAGCATTTTTTTGGGTCTCCTTTATCAAGGTATTGAACCGTTTTTCATGCTTTTCTTGCATCTCTCTCATTTCTTTTCCCAGTTTTTCCTCCACCTGTCTGACTTGATTTTCAAAATCCTTTTTGAGCTCTTCCATGGCCTGAGCCCACTGAATATCTATTTCAGATGTTTGGGATACACAGGCCTTGACTCCTGTTTCTTTCCCTGATGTAAGCATTGTTCTTCATCAGAAAGGAAAGTTGGAATCATTTGGTCCCCAAGAAAGTAACATTCTATGGTCTTATTTTTTTTCCCTTTTCTGGGCATTTTCCCAGCCAGTTACTTGACTTCTGAGAGTCCTCTCCACCCCGGGCCCAGATCCGCCCAGCCTAGTGTTTGGGGTCTGAGATTCAAATGCTGCTCCCGAGCCTCAGGGCTTTTGGTGGCAGGCCTGGCTACTATTCAATGGAAGCTTAAGTTCTGGTGCTCAGGTGGGGGCAGGGCCACCTCCCAGGCTCAGTTCCGCAGGGGGTTTATGGGGAGACCTTCCGTAATGGACCCCAGCTCCTGCCTGCTCTGGGAGCCTCTGGCTGCCCGCTGCCTCTGCCGTTGCCTCCCGAGGGGGCCTGAGTCATGGAGACACCCCGCTCCCCTCTCAGCCCATTCAGATGTCTCTCTCACTGACCTGTGCGTCTGTGGGTGGAGGAACCTTCGTGGCCGCTGGAGATTCTGTCCTTGAAGCCTGCTCGGATCTGTTCCTTTCTGTGCCACGCGGCCAGGGCAGGGCTGGTCTCCACTCCCATGCGGTGCGTGACAGACCTTTGGGATCGGTTTTTCAGGGCTCTCTGGAATGGAAATCTTCTTCATCCCGTTGCTGCACTGCTTCCACTGTTCCAGAATTTGTTGGGAGTTCTTTTTACAGGAGATCCATGGGCTGTGGGTTCGGAGCTAGCATATGTGAGTCTTTCTACTCCGCCCTCTTGGCCCCTCCTGCATATAAGTCTTCTATTACTTCTTCAGACTCATTTTATTCACCTATTTTTGATACTTTCCTATTCTCCATCGCATCATAGAGGACATGGTCTGGACTTTTGATTTCATTGGCATAGGAAATTTGCACATACGGAAATTTTGTCAGTGCAGGTCAGCACAGTTTTTGCAGGTGATCATCCTGGAGAATTGTCTGGCGCATGGTGTGGTTAAGTGACCTACCTAGGGTTTCACAGGTATTACATAATTTAAACCTGGGACTTGCTGTCTTTGAGGGCAGGTTTTTATCTACTGTGACATAGTGTCTTTCATTGCCTATTCAAAATTCTTTTTTACTTTTCTCAAATCTCCAGCCTCATTCTATTCTTTAAAGAAGACCTTGCCCCCTAATTTGTTGAGAAGATCCAGACATGTATTTAAAAAAAAGTTTCCTTAATTTGTTTATTATCTTAGAAATTCTCTTTCATTCTCATAATCTTCTTTCCTCTTGTCTTTTTTTTTTAAAGGAAGAACTGTGCTTCTGTTTTATTCACTTTTTGTCTAGAGTGATATGCTGCTTAAAAATTTCTAGTTTACCATTCTTTTTGTAATAAATAATTGTACTGTATTTTTGTTATCATTATCACTCTTCTCCTCCCCCTTACAAATAAAATAAAACTCTTCCTTGTAGCAAAGGAGTAGATACATAAACAAGGAAACCTTCCAACCCTGTTACCTTGAGCATGTCTGCTAGAGTGTGCCTCATTCTGTACCTGTCTCTACCACTTATCTACTGAGAGCAAAATCATTACCAACTGGAAAATTAGGGAATTCTTCTAGGAGAGGATGACATTTGAGTTGAGCTTTTCAAGGATGAGCAATAATTCAGCTGGTGAATAAATGGAGGTTGGGTGTTCTAGAAAAAAGGGAACAACCTGGGTGAAGATAAAATGATGAAGATAAAAAGAAGGTGAGTAGTCTCAGCTAGGATTAAGTGTGGAGATGAGCAGTATGAAATATTCTGAAGAGATAAGTTGGTGCTAGATTGTAGAGGACATTGGATGCTAAGCACAGCAGTTTAAATTTTTTTGGAATAGAGTAGGGGAAGCAGTTAAAAAAAATTAAATTGTAGAGTGATAGGCAAAAGAGAGATTATTCTGGTAAACTGTGTGAAGATTGACCATGAGGATGGGGTTGAAATTTCCCCTTAGGCATCTCCCTTGTTCATCCCTGTTAAATATGCTATTGCAGGTGTGGATTTTATTTGGCATTGGTCATGTTCTTTCTTCCCACCATTTTATCATTTTATGCTTCAGTTGATGACAGCCTTCAAAATGAAAAAGAAAAACAGAGTAAGTGAAGGAGAAATATAATTTAATATTATTGCCAATTGCAGTAAAAATTTAAGTTCAAGTATTTCTGGATGATATACAGAGTTCTCAGCTCATTGATATGTACTACCTCAAATGAATTAATTCTTGGGAAAGAAAAGTTAAATTTTGTTTAAATTTAAGTCACCAGGTGAAGTATAGCACCTTCTCTTATTGGACTTAAAATCTCATTGTGGGGAACAAGACATGCAAACATAAAACAATATTTTCCTTGACATAGTTTATGAAACCAGTTAATTGTTGAGAGTAGTACGTGTCAATTTCTTGCTCTCTTTTTTTTTTTGGTAGAATATCACTATAACTCTGTTAGCTATAATTTAATAAATAGTATCTAGTAGTTAAAAAAATTAGCTTGCAAAGATTCACATTTTAACAGAGCTTTTTTGGCACTGGGAGTGTGAACACTTTTTATAAAGATAAATGTGATGCTACAGATTGGTTGGAATGTCATGAGATTTAATGTGTACTCATTTTTAAAATTGTTTTAAAAATTGAATTTTTATTTCTATTATTTGTTTTTATATCACTTTTATTTTGAAATAGGTCTTTTCCCCCTGCCCTCTCCATTGAGTCATTTCTTATAAAAATGAAGAATAAAAGCTGTTCAGCAAAACTAAATAGCACGTCTGCTGAGTCTTATAGTAGGTACTGGGCTCTAAATGTTATAGTAAGTACTTGGCTCTAAATCTGTAGTCCTCTGCCTTTGCAAAGAAAGTAGAGAGGTGCCTTTTGTCATCTCTCCTTTAGGGCCAATTTTGCTTATCGTTATTACACATCATTTAATTTCTTCGTTCTTTTTGTTTGTATTGTAGTATTTTATGTATATACGTATTTTGGTATTCTTTATTCATAAAATAATATGTTTGTATTATAGCATTTCATTTATTCATAAAATGAGGTATTTATAATATACTTAGCAAACTTAAAGCACTATGTAAATTCTAGCTGTTATCAGTCCATATGAGTCTTCTCTTGCTTTTCTGAACTCTTCACATTCATTATTTCTTACAGTAATTACTTCATTTCATTCATGTACCCGTTTTTGTTTAGACGTTCCTATGGGATCATAGGTTTAGAGATAGTATGACCCTCAGGGACATCAAGTTCATCTCTCTCCTGTTTTATAGATGAAAGTAAAGTCCAGGGACCTTAAGTGAGTTTCCCAGGGTCATATCATTACTAGGTGTCTGCAGCAGAATTCTAAAGGTTCTCTTAATTCAGAAACATTGTTCTTTGTATGCTACCATGCTCCCTTCCAAGGTCCCTGGGCATTTACTGTTGAGACATTTATTTATGTTGATGACAACTCTGATCTGGTTTCTGGGTCATAAAATATCATCACTGTAATAGTTTTCTTTTCATTTTTATACTATTTACAAACAAGTAGAAGAAAGAGTAGGAATCACTGTTGATGCTATATTTTCATGTTTGTGTCCAGATAACATCAAAATATTTTAAGTACTCCATCTTTAATTTATATATTGTTCAAAATTGAAACATAAGTTTGTATTCCAAAATTGTCACTGAATATTTCTTGCTGTATTTGTTGTTAGTTGTATTTTCTCATCCTCTTTTAAAATTAGAGCTATGGTTTTTCATGAAATTCTTAAAATGAACTTTATGATTAAATTATAGATGATAAAATATAGTAGAACAAATCTCTCTGAACGAGTGGTAAAAAAGAAGTATGTTTATCCTTTGAGAAGAAATTGAATAGGTAGATACTGTTCTTTATAGAAAAAGTGATGAATTATTATTAAGAGAAATATACCCATTTCAAAATGTAAGTCATAGGCTGAAAACATAAGGGTTGATGACAGTTGTTAGACGCTTACTCTAATCCATTGCTGTTACTTAGAGGGGGCTTCACATAAGAATTGCATGGGACAAAGCAATAAGGAGACAGGAAAGTAGTCTTGTGTTTTAATATGAGACTTTCGTGGGTTTGAGATGAGGAGAAAGGAAATGGGAACAAGGACATACAGAAATCACAGTCACTGTTGAGAGAAAGATGCAACATGAATCTGGAGATATCAGATTATGCAAGGTTTAGTTTTGGGGTATGGTGGTCTTCAGACTGTAGTAGGAATATATATATCTCATCTTGTGAAGAGGCATATTCCCAGCTTCAGTTCTCTGACCACTCCTCTGTGATGTTTGAGGCATATGGAGGAGGGCATCATCCCTTTGACTAGGGCACTGTGCCAATCCTCTACTGGTGTGTAATGTTAAGGTTAATGGTGGGTGGGGGGAAGAGTTAAAGATCTTCCCTGCCCATTAATAGACTTCAGATACCTTTTGTTAACTTCTAGTGAGGCACTGGGTCATGCCCAGATCTGAAAAGTATATATATACTCTGAGGTGAGTTTGTACTTTGGGGCTTTTTTTTTTTGGAAGAAGGTTGATGTGCCAGATGTTAATGCTTTTCTCTCTGGTAATGATGTATGTATTATCTATAGTCAGACAGTTGAAAGCCCTGTCTGTTGGTCTTTCTGTTTGTAATTTCTGCTTCTGTAAAGCGGGCCCTCCTGTGTACACCAGGGTCTTTGCTGTTACATGGAGTCACAAGCCAATACCACATTCCACCTAGTACAAACCAAGCCCCCTTATTATGATTATGTTAAGTAATGAGCACCAAGTACTGAGACTTGCTAAATCTCTTGTGCTCAGGTGTTGTGAACTCCATTGGACCACATGCTGCTTGGCTGTCTGCACTTAGACCCAAGTAAGAAAATTAGCACATGAAAACTGTCTAGCTGCTTAGAAATGGGATCTGGCCTGTTAGTAGCCACTGAACATCTAGCCTATGTTAGGCAAACAGATCTAGTCTTTATTTCTTTTTCTTTCTTTTAAAAATAATTCATTTTTTAGTTCTCAACATTCGCTTCCACAAGAATTGGAATTCAAAATTTTCTCCTTACCCCTCCCCATCCCCACTGGACAGCATGTACCCCATTCACCCCTTCCTGCCGTCTGTCCTCCCCTCTATTACCAACTCTTCTTTCCCTCGATTTTCCTGTAGGGCAAAATAGATTTCTATATTCTATTACCTGTATATCTTAATTTACAGTTGTATGCTAAAACAATTTTAAACATTTATTCTTAAAGCTTTGATTTCCATATTCTCTCCATCCTTCCCCACCCACCCTCATTGAGAAAACAAGCAATTTGTATATTTGTAACATTGCAAAGCACTTCCATAAGTTACGTTGTAAAAGACTAACCATATTTCCCTTTGTCCTATCCTGCTCTTCATTTACTCCATTCTCTCCCTTGACCTGTCCTCCCTCAGTAGTGTTTGTATCTGATTATCCCTTTGGAATATCATATTCCAAGCCCTTTGATCCCTTAGTGTAGAATCTGCTACATCCTTCATTATCGTAATTGTATTTCCACAATATTTGAATTGTTCCTTTCTGACTGCTTGTAATATGTTCTCCTTGACTTGGTAACTCTGGAATTTGGCTGCAGTATTTCTAGTAGTTTTCCTTTTGGAATCTCTTTAAGGAGGTGATTGGTGAATTCTTTGCACTTCTATTTTACCTTCTGGTCTAGAATATCAGGGTGGTTTTCCTTGATAATATCTTGAATGATGATGTCTAGGTTCTTTTTTTGATCATGGTTTTCAGGTAGAGCAATAATTTTAAAATTATCTCTTCTGGATCCATTTTCCAGGTCAGTTGTTTTTCCAGTGAGATATTTCACATTGTCTTCTATTTGTCCATTCTTTTTGTTTTATAATTACTTGGTTTCTCATAAAGTCATTAACTTCCACCTGTTCCATTCCCATTTTTAAAGAACTATATTCTTTAGTGAGCTTTTGAGCCTCCTTTTCCATTTGGCGCATTCTGCTTTTTAAAGTATTCTTGACTTTTTGGCTTTTTGGACCTCTTTTGCTATTTGGGTTAGTCTATTTTTAAAGGTATTTTTTTCTGTTTTGTGATTTCTTGGTTTCTCAGAAAGTCATTGGCCTCCATCTGATCCATTCTAATTTTGAGAGAACTATTTTCTTCAGTGAGCTTTTGCACCTCTTTTTCCACTTGGCTAATTCTGCTTTTGAAAGCATTCTTCTCC
>CM053771.1:143921819-143941316 GCA_028658325.1 Potorous gilbertii | reverse complement strand
TTGTGGTCGGTTCTTCAGGGCTCTCTGCAACGCAAATCTCCTTCACTGTGTTGCCGCGCAGCCTCCACTGCTCCAGAATTTGTCAGGAGTTCTTTTTACAGGAAATCTGTGGGCTGTGGGTTTGGACCTAGCATAGGTGAGTCTTTCTACTCCGCCATCTTGGCTCCGCCCCGACCGGTATTTTTTTCTAAAGCATTTTTTGGGTCTCTAGTAAACTGTTGACTCTTTTTTCATGATTTTCTTGCATCACCCTCATTTCTCTTCCCAATTTTCCTTTCACCTCTCTTACTTGATTTTCAAAATCCTTTTTGAAGTCTTCAATGACCTGAGACCCTTGCTATTTATTTTGGATGTAGAAGCCTTGACTTTGATGTCTTCCTCTGATGGTATGTTTTATTCTTCCTCATCCAGAAGGATGGAAGAAAATACATTTTCATCAAGAAAGTAACTTTGTATAGTCTCATTTCCCCCCCCCTTTTTTGGGCATTGTCCCAGCCTGTTACTTGACTTTTGAGTCCTTTGTCAAGTGGAGGGTACACTCTAGGGACCTGTAAGTTCTCAGTTCCTCCAAGGTGGCACAATCAAGGGGAGTAGTTTACTTCTCTCCTGGCCTGCCCTCTGGTCTGTGAACATCCACAAGCACTATTTTCTGCCCTGGAACTGCAAGTAGGATTCCCTCTCCACAGCTACCACCAGCTCCACCATGCCAGCCAGCACCCCTCCTCACCCCACTCAGGGCTGAGATCCAGATCAGCTGCTTGATTCCCCATGCTCCAAAAGTGCATATTGCCACTGCCTGGGGCCAGGGACTGGGCTGGGGCCAGACCATGCTTCCCTCTCACCCAGGTGAAAGAGCTTTTTTATTGACCTTTGAAGATGTTTTTGGCATTTGTCACTTGAGAAATCTGGGAACTGCTGCTGCTACTTGTGATTTCGCATCCTGAGGCTTGCCCCATTCCTATTCATGCAGCATGGCCCTGGTTGGGCTGTGCTCCGCTCTACGCCCGGTGTGACGGACCTTTCCTCTCAGCCTTCCATGTTGTTTTGGGCTAGAAATCTGTTTCAGTCTGTCAGTTTGTGGGTTCTGCTGCTCTAGAATTGGTTTGGAGTCATTTTTTACAGGTATTTTATGGTCTGTGGGAGGAGAGCTAGAGCAAGTTCATTCTTCTACTCTGCCATCTTGGCTCTGCCTCCTCCCCACCTAGTTTTTAAATAAATAAAAAAAAAATTAAGGCTGTTGGCTATTTTGATAAATGAATCCTCACCTTCTGAATTTATAAGTAATATAAAAAAAGCATCCTTGTAGATTTGTTTCACATCAAATACAATGACTTTGTTCCAAATTTTTTGGGTGATTTACAAGTACTTTCAAGTTCATAGTGGATATTAAATAAGTGTTGATAAATTGTTTGATTTTTAATCTCTGCATAGATTTAAAAAAATAGCTTTTTTTAGTGTAGGTATTTACACTTCCTATTTTTTTGGTACAAATATTTGGCTTTTAAGATATGCAATATGATAATTAAAATTAGGGTTTTTTGCCTAGTTCAGTTGAACACAAAATTTTGTGATGTTAATGAAATAAATGACCTGCTTTAGCATGAATATTTTTGAGGAATAGATTTGAACAGTTTTTGGTTTATGAAGTGTTTCCCTTATGTTGTCTTCCATGTATCATTTATTCATTATAATTAATTTTTGCATAATGGACTTCATTATATCTCGTTTCTTGCTTAGATAATGCCAGTGGTGGTAATTAAATGTTTAAAATCTATTTTAAATCTATTTTCATTCTTAAAAAGTAAAGATCAAAAGTAAAATACTCAAAGGAATTTTTAAGGTATATTAGCATGATAGTAATTGATATTCAAGTTTGATTATCTCTGATTAATATGCAACTGATAGCTGCTATTTTTTAGAGTGATGATTATATAGGTGCTTTCATATGTATGTGTGTGTACATATATGTATGTGTATATATGTATATATAATGTGTTTATCTATGTGTGTGTGTATATATATACACATATATATATATGTATATATATGTGTATATATATATATATATATACACATATATATACATATATGGCACTGATACACTTTTTCATGTTTTGATGGGTCAAAAACATAGTCATTAATGATTTGTCAGCTTGGAAGGAAGTCTCCAAAGAAATGCACCAGGGCTATATGCTATAAGCATTTTTTCGGTGATTTGAATAAAAACTTATCACATTTGCTGTTAACACCAATTCGGGAGGGATAGTTAATCCATTGGATGACAGAGTCAGATTTCAAAAAAATCTTGACAGTTTTAGAATGTTGGACTGAATAGAAAATGACATTTAGTAGAGATTATAAAATCATACGTTTGAGTTCCAGAAATTAACCTTATAAGTACAAAATGGGGGATTTATGACTAGGTTTGCCATTTGTTTGTAAAAATACTGGCAATATTTTTGTGGACTGGAAGTTAAATATGAATGAAGAACGTGACAGAACAGCCAAGAAAAGTAATTAAATCTTATTATTGGGTAAGGTATTGTCATGGTCAGCACAAGTGCTTCAGGAAAATCACTTTTGCAGCTTCATGGAGGATGAATTGGATTTGGGAGAGAAGGGAGAGAGAAAGACTAGTTACAGCACTGTTATAAAAGGTCTAGGGGACAGGCATGGACTGGGATGATGGCTATGTGAGTACAGAATCGCGGATAGTTTTCAGAAATATTGTGAAAGTAGACATGACAAAATTAAGTAACTTCTTATCTATGTGGACTTAGGAAAGTGAGGATAAAGATAAAATCATTTGCAAACCTGAGTATTTGTAAAAGTGGTGATGCCCTTAATAGAAATAGGGAATTTTGAAAGAATAGGGTAGACTTGGGAATAGAGTCCTGTTTTGGACATACAGAGTTTGAGATGCTTGTGATTCCAGTTTTAAATATCTAATAAACATTTGGTAAGGAGAAACTGGGGCTCAGAATAGTATGTATTTAGTAGAGAAGGGGGAAGGAACAAACATTTATTAAATGCGTACTATGTATCAGACTGTATACTAAGTGCTTTACAAATATTTTAAAATTTATTCTTCATAGCTCTGCTATAATTACCCCCATTTTATAGTTGAGGAAACTTATTTTGTGTTTATTTATTTTGTTAAGCACTGTGCTCAATCTTAGGATAGAAAGGCAACAGATAGTCCTTGCTCTCAGGGAACTCAAAGTTTATTGGAAGAGACAGTATGAAAAACAATCATGTATAAATAAGATATGTGCAAGATAAATTGGGATAATCTCAGAGGGAATGGGCTAAGATTAAGGAAGAATGGGAAAGACTTCATGTGGAATGTGGGAATTTAGCTGATACTTGAAGGAAGTCAGAAAAGGGAGGAGGGAGAACATTCCAGGCATAAGGAACAGGCAGTGAAAAGGTTTGGAGTTGGAAGAGGGAGTGTCACATATAAGGTACACAGGCACTAGATAAACAGGATGACTGTTTCACAACATATATATATATATATATATATATATATATATATATATATATATATATATATGTATGTATGTATGTAGTTGGGAGGAGGGAGAAAGAAGACTAGAAGAGTAGGGGTGTCAGGTTATGAAGGAATTGAACACCAAATAGGTTTTATGTTTGATTGTAGAAGTGATAGGGAGACGCTGGAGTTCATTGAGTTCATTGAGACATGACATGGTCAGATATGTTTTTTAGGAAGATCACTTTGGCAGTTGAATAAAAGATGAACTGGGGTTGGGAGAGACATGTGTCAGGGAGATAAACTAGCAGGCTATTGAATAGGAAGACAATTAGAAGAAATGTGAGAGAAGTATCGTGAACATCCAAAGAGGGGAGAGTATCCAGAGAGGTTGGTCAACTGTGACAGATGCTGCAAAGTTATGAAAATATGAGGACTGAGAAGAGACCATTAGATTTGACAATTCAGAAATCATTGATAATTTTGGAGAAAGTAATTTCATTTGAATACTAAGGTCAGAAGCTAGGTTGCAAAGGGATAATAAATGAGGGAGAAGAGAAGTGGAGGCAAGGATGATAGATAGCTTTTTCCAGGAGTTTGAATGGGAAAGGTAGAACAGATGTAAGGTGATGTGGAGGAGCAGGATAGTAGACTTTAATGATGATTTTTTTTTTAAGGATGGGGGAAGACTTGGTTGTATTTGTGGTCAAGAGAGAAAGGAGCCAATATATAGAGAATTTGCAAATTATAAAATTCTGGCTTTTAACCTTATCACTCAAATGCAGTTGCTCTCTTGAAAGTTATCTATGAGTTCTGAATTGTCAGATTGATGATTGTAGGAGCAATCTGATGAAGCCACCTAGAGGATATGAAATTAAGGCTACTTATGAAAGTGGTTTTAGTGAGAAGGGTTACCTCTTCATCAGAGACTAGACTATAATCACCAAAGTATGGGTTCTTTTAGTGTGATCTGGGCAAAGCCTGGGGGTTAGCACTACTTGGCACTTTGTAAGTGCTTAATAAATACTTTTTGACTCACTAGAGTCAAAATTGGAAAAGGAGAAAAGTAAAGTCAGAGCAGGATCCTTAGAATTGAAAAGTACAGAGCACCAGACCTGGAATCAGGAATTCCAAGTTTAAATCCCACCTCAGGCACTTAGTAGCTTTAGAAGTGTGGGCAAATCATTTAATCTTTATGTGCCTCAGTTTCCTCATTTGTAAACTGAAGATGTTTTATTGGCCTGAATGTCCCTTTCAGCTATAAATTTATGATCCTTTGACTCAATGGTTTCTAAAGTTCCTTCGAGATATAAATTTATGATCCTGTGATTCTATTTATCTTTATTTATATCCCTGGCACTTAGGACAGTGTCTTGCACATATTTAGTGCCTAATAAATGTTTACTGACTAACTCTAAGACCAAGTATTTTCTGAGGTTCCTTCCAGCTCTATAACCTGTGATCCTAATAAACCAAGCTCATTCTGTCCAAATCCTAGCAAGTATAAAAAATGCTTTAGCTCAGAGGGCTCTTTAGGATCTAGATTTGTAGAGAATAAATCTTTAGAGTAGCAAAATTAACCCCATTTTTAAATTGTTACCATAGAGGCCACATGAAGAAAGATGTGCTATTGTTGTGGTTGGCTAATAGGGCAATTGTAAAAACACATTTCATCAAAGAGGGTTTGGTGCATACATCTTGGTGCTACTTGTATTTTGGACTTTCCCATTTCATTTTTTATTACTTTTATTTCTTACCTCCGTAGTGCTAAACTTTTACTGCTCTATTCTTGGGTTATTTAATAATAATAATTTTAATTAGCATTTATATAGTACTTTGGGGCAGGTAGGTGGTACAGTACCAGGCTTAAAGAGTAGAGTGCCAGGCCTGAAGTCAGGAAGATTCATCTTCTTGAGTTCAAATCTGGCCTCAGACACTTATTAACTTTGTGACCTTGGGCAAGTCATTGATCACTGTTTGCCTTAGTTTCCCTACCTGTAAAATGAACTGAAGAAGGAAATGGCAAACCATTCCAGTATCTTTTTCAAGAAAACCCACAGTGGGGTCATGAAGAGTCAGATATAACTGAAACAACTGAACAATAATAACATACAGTGCTTTGTACAGTTTGCAAAACATGGTGCTACCTATAATACAGATGAAACTTAGGGGGAGCCATAATCAGACTTGCCAAAACCTACCGCAGAGCTGGAGATCAACTTTTCAACAGAGATTTTCAGAGGTAGAATGGAGTGCTTGGAAAGTTCGTTGTTTGCTGTAGATCTTTCATCAGAGACTGGTTATGTACTCTAAGAAATTTTGTATGAGGGATTCTTGATTATGTGTGAGTTGGACAAGATGATTTCTATGGTCCCTCTTATCTCAGATTCTGTGATTCTGACAATCAGTCTAAGCCCAGCACCATGCTTCATGGTTGTTTGGTACATCTCATCTTATTTTTCTTTCTGTCCACTGCATTCAGTTCAGTGCTTACTTAAATTCCCAATTATTAGCTACTTCTCCTCTCTTCTGTGTTTGTTCTCTTGATATTTTGAACTTGTCTGAGACATTATGTTGATCTTTATTAAATTCTATTTTATTAGATTTGATCTATCGTTCCCAGTCTAACCACATCTTTTTATATCTCATGTCTGTCATCATACCAGCTATTCCTCTCAGTTTTGAGTCATTCATAAATTTGAAAAGTTGCCATTTCTGCTTTTATCTAAGCTATTTGTTAGAGATATTGAGCAGAACAGTGACAGGAAATGCTTTAAGAGGTGGAAAACCACATTAGGTTGGATAAATAGTAAAAAAAAATCTTTAATAATAAATTTCCTTTGGTTATTAGTTGTTAGAATGCAAGTATGTAAAAAAAATCAGTTAGGATTTCTAGAGAATGAGATTTAGGCTGTTTGGGCAAAAAAAGAAAGGAAGAATTTCAGGTACTTTTTTTGAGGGTTGTTGAAAATAGTTTGCATAAAGTTTTTTAAGAACAGTGATGCTAGATTGTAATATTGTAATTCTATTACAAATACTGTTTTGAACCAAGATTTAGCTTAACTGAACATATCTATTCATGTGAATCTACAAATGATTATGAACTTTTTCCTTCTGGAATACACAAATGGTTGCTACTATTTGAATGTTTATGGTAGCCTCAGGTAAACATAAACTACCAGTGTTAGGAAGAAAGAATAGATTCAGAACCCAGACAGATTTACATTTCTTTTTGTATATTACTCTATCTGGAAGTTATTCTTTTGACATTTTTGTTTTCCACCTAAGATGAAAATAGTCCATACCATATCGTTAAGCAGTAAATACATATATTATAAAACCTCATTTGTTGAGTGTGTATAGGCCCTTCTTCTTTGCTTGTTCCATACATGCTGTCTTGGCTTTCAGGTAGTGGTTTTTGCAGTGATTGTACCATACGGAGGGAGGGGCTGGAATTGGTTCTTTTTACCAATATCTACATAGCAACTTTTTCTAAATGACAGATGGGACATGAGAGCAATTTTGATGAATCTGAAAGGTCATTCCCATTCATCAAAGTGAAAATAAAGGCTAAAACATTTGCCTTGGACAATGTTTTCATCACATATTTTTATTTTTATCATTTTCTAATTTTTTAAATATTTTATTTAAAAGTTTTATTTCCAAATTCTATCCCTCTTTCCCTCCCTCCCTCCCTCCCTCCCCCATTCCTGAGTTAGTTGGTAAGCAGTCAGATATAGCTTATACATGTGCAGTTATGTAAAATATTTCCATATTAGTAATTTTATGTGAGACTCAAAAGAAAAAAAATGTAAGTGAAAAATAACATACTTCAGTCTATATTAAATCAATATCAGTTCTTTGTCTGGAGGAGGATAGTATGCTTCATCATTAGTCCTTTGAGATTGTCCTGGATAATTGTATTGCTGAGAATAGCTAAGTCATTCACAGTTCTTTATTGACTAATATTGCTGTTACCATGTACAGCATTCTGCTGATTCTGTTCACTTCACTATGCATCAGTTTATGTAAGTCTTGACAGGTTTTTCTGAATCATCCTGCTTGTCATTTCTTATAGCGCTATAATAATCCATTACAATAAAAGATCTCAGCTTGTTTAGCCATTTCCCAGTTGATGGGAATCCCTTTGATTTCCTCTTCTTAGCCATATGTTATATTTATATATATTATATAATAATGTCTTCAGAGAATATAGATCATGATAGTGTTATTATACACACACATATGGATATCTATACATAATTTCTTACTCAAGTAATATAATTTCAAAAATGAAACCTAAATGTGTACTGTTTATGGTTTTCAGGTGATAGGATGGCTTGACTTTTCAGCTATTAATTTTGACTTTTGATAGAATTTTGTAATAAGTTAAAGAGATATGGGAAATCCGAAAGATGTTAGGCTTTTCCACCTTTTTCTAGCAATATTTTTTCAAACTTTTCAGTATTGTACATTAAATTCAGATGTTCTGTGATTGAAATTCATATAAGTACAAGTGTTATGTTTGAGTAAATAACAATTTTTTCCAGTCCAGAGTTTTTGACAAATGCACAGTTGTCTTGGTAAGCTTCATTGAGCAGTGGAGCTTCATGATGCGGTATTGGGAACCTTCTTTTAGAAATTGCAGTTTATCCAGTAGTTAACATTCTTAGAAACAAAACTGTACCTGTATCTTTAGGAAATTACTTTGTCAGGCTGTGAAGTTGGATTTATGCTATGACTGTACCTTTATAGTAGCATTAAGTGTTTTGAGTTCTTGTAGTGCTGAAATTATTTGTTTCTGGATTTGAAATTGAAATATTTTAGGAGATTGAAGTTAGGTGAGACCATGACCTCTCACATTTTAACTGTCATTTTAAACTTATTTCATAATGTTGTCTTTTTTCGTTCAGATTTTTTTTAAAGTAATGATTATAGTTAACATTTATTAGCACTTAATATGTTTCAGGCACAGTCCTAAGAGCTTTACAGTCATTGGCTCATTGGGTGCTCATAATAACCTGAGAGGTAGATGCGGTTATCACCCCCATTTTACAGATGAGGAAACTGAGGCAAAGGGGCTAAGTGACTTGCTCACGTTCCCACAGCTAGTTGGTTTTTAAGGTGAGGTTTGAAATCAGATATTTCTGACTTCAACCCTATCATTCAATCCTCTGCTCCACCTAACTTGAGGAGTAACAAGTTCTTATACCTTAATATATTTACACATAATATTTCACCTCCACTCTCTTTATTTAATAAAGCTTTTGAGATCTTGTGGGTGATTTCTCATGTGTTTTATAATCTGAAAGCATATGAAATTCTTCTTGTTGATAATGTTCCTTATACTTTAGTGAATACCTTGGAAAACACTTTCTGCAAACTTTATTCTCAGCCAAGTGAACTCAGTGTTGCTATGCAAATAATAGGGAAGGAACGGAATAAGCATTTATTAAGTACGTGCTCTGTTCCAGGCACTATGCTAAGCATTTTTACAAGTGTTATCTTATTTTAAACTCAAAACAACCCTTGTGAGGTAGGTGCTTATTATTCCCTTTTTACAGATGAGAAAACTGAAGCAGACTCCTGTCTCACAGCTATTAAGTAAAGCCAGAAATAGCAATTATTTCTGAAAGTAAAAGTAAAGGAAAAAAAATAAGATTATTTGCCTTATGACTTCCTGGCATTATCTGGAAGGCTGACTTATCTTTAAGTGAACGCTGCTTGAATCTTAGTATGACTTAAATTTTCTTTTCTTTTTTTTTCCAATTTATTTATTTATTTTTAGTTTTCAACATTCATTTTCACAAGATTTTGAGTTTCAAATTTTCTTCCCATCTCTCCCCTCTCTCCCCTCTCCCACCCCAAAACACCATGCATTCTGATTATCCCTTCCCCCAATCTACCTTTCCTTCTATCACACCTCTCCCTTCTCTCATCCCCATCTTCTCTCTTTTCTTGTAGGGCAAGATAGATTTCTATATTCCATTGCCTGTGTTTCTTATTTTCCAGTTACATGCAAAAACAATTCTCAACATTGGTTCCTTAAACTTTGAGTTCCAACTTCTCTCCCTCCCTCCCTCCGCACACATCCCCGCTGAGAAGACAAGCAGTTCAACATAGGCTGTATATGTGTAGTTTTGCTGAAGACTTCCATAATAGTTATGATGTAAAAGATCGTATTTCCCTCCATCCTATCCTTCCCCCCAAAATGTTTACTTCTGATTACCCCCCTGCCTCTCATTTACCCCCCCTTCTATCATCTCTCCCACCCCACTTAACCCCTTTTCTCCTACTTTTCTATAGTGTAAGATAGATTTTCATACCAAATTGAGTGTGCATGTTATTCCTTCCTTAAACCAAATGTGATTGGAGTAAGCTTCACTTTAACCCTGTCACTTCCTCCCTTTTCTCCTCCATTGAAAAAGTTTTTTCTTGCCTTTTTATGAGATAATTTGCCCCATTCCATTTCTCCCTTTGTCCTCCCATTATATTCCTCTCTCATCCCTTCCTATTCAACTCACTCTGTGCCCTCTGTCTGGGTATATATATGTGTACAATCCCTCCAAACACCCAAATACTGAGAAAAGTCTCAAGAGTTACAAATGTTATCTTTCCATGTAGGAATATAAACAGTTCAACTTTAGTAAGTCCCCCTTGATTTCTCTTTCCTGTTTACTTTTTCATGCTTCTCTTGATTCTTGTGTTTGAAAATCAGATTTTCTATTCAGCTCTGGCCTTTTCATCAAGAATGCTTGAAAGTCCTTTATTTCATTGAATGACCATTTTCCCCTGTGAAGTATTTACTCAGTTTTGCTGGATAGGTGATTCTTGGTTTTAATCCTAGTTCTTTTGACTTTTGGAATATCATATTTGAAGCCCTTTGATCCCTTAATGTAGAAGCTGCCACATCCTGTGTTATCCTGATTATATTTCCACAGTACTTGAATTGTTTCTTTCTGGCTGCTTGCAATATTTTCTTCTTGACCTGGGAACTCTGAAATTTGGCTACAATATTCCTGGGAGTTTTTCTTTTCGTATCTCTTTCAGGAGGTGATAGGTGAATTCTTTCAATATTTATTTTACCCACTGGTTCCAGAATATCAGGGCAGTTTTCCTTGATAATTTCATGAAAGATGATGTCTAGGCTATTTTTTTGATCATTGCTTTCAGGTAGTCCCATAATTTTTAAATTGCCTCTCCTGGATCTGTTTTCTAGGTCAGTTATTTTTCCAATGAGATATTTCACTTTGGCTCCTATTTTTTCATTCTTTTGATTTTATATTATAATTTCTTGGTTTCTCATAAAGTCATTAGCTTCCATCTGCTCCATTCTAATTTTTAAATAACTGTTCTCTTCAGTGAACTTTTGAACCTCCTTTTCCATTTGGCTAATTTTGCTTTTTAAAGCATTCTTCTCCTTATTGGCTTTTTGGGCCTCTTTTGCCATTTGGATTAGTCTATTTTTAAAGGTGTTAATTTCTTTAGCATTTTTTTGGGGTCTTCTTTAGCAAGCTGTTGACTCGCTTTTTATGATTTTCTTGCATTGCTCTCATTTCTCTTCCCAATTTTTCCTCCACCTCTCTTACTTGATTTTCAAAATCTTTTTTGAGTTCTTCCATGGCCGGAGACCATTGCATGTTTATTTTGGAGGTTTTCTATGCAGAAGCCTTGATTTTTTAGTTCTTCCTGTGATGGTATGCATTGTTCTTCCTCATCCAAAATGATGGAAGAAAATATCTGCTCACCAAGAAAGTAATCTTCTTTTGTCTTATTCTTTTTCCCTTTTTGGGGCATCTTCCCAGCTAGTTACTTGACTTTTGAGTTCTTTATCAAAAGGAGAGTTTTACTCTTGGGATCTATAAGTTCTCAGTTCCTCCAAGGTGGCACAATCAAGGGAGAGGAGTTTACTCTTCTCCTGACCAGCACTCTGGTCTGGTAGCAACTACGAAGCACTCTTTCTGCCCAGGATCTGCCAGTAAAATACCCTCTCCATAGCCATCACCAGCTCCACCATGCCAGTCAGTGCTTTTCCTCACCCCAGGGCTGCCACTCAGGGCTGAGATCTATCTAGATCAGTAGCTCAATTCCCCCAGGGGCTTTAGGCCTGTACTCCAACCATGGATGTTGCTACAACCTGGGGCTGAGACTGGGGCTAGACAGCTCTGTTCCCTTCTCATGCAGGTGTAAGAGCTTTCTCACTTACCTTTGAAGCTATCTTTGGCGTTTGTGGGTTGAGGAAGCTGGAAATTGCAGTTGCTGCCGGTGGTGCCTTGAAGCCTTCTCCGGATCTTGTCTTTGTTGTGTGGCCAAGGCCAGGCTGTGCTCAAGGCCCAGTGCTATAGACCTTCCTGTTGGCCTTCCAGGCTGCCTTAGGCTAGAAATCTCTTTAACTCTGTCATTTTGTGACTTTTGCTGCTCTAGAATTTTAGAGTCATTTTTTACAAGTATTTTATGGTCTGTGGGCGGAAAGCTTCTAGAAGTGCATCCTTCTACTCTGCCATCTTGGCTCATGACTTAAATTTTCACCCTTACTGTGTATGTGGTATAGGGAAGCACTGAATTGGAATGTACTGGATAGAATTAAATTGATAATAGAAAAATTTGGGGGTGGGACCATCTAAGATTTTGTTTCCTCTACTTTAAGGATTTATATTACTGAAAATGGTAATATACTTTTTTCTTAAACAATTGCATTATTCAGTAATTGACCATAGATACATCATACTTGTTAAGTAGTGTTACATTCAAGGAGATGAGATAGTAAGTGTACTCAATGGTAAGTGATAAATAAATAGACTTTTACTATGGAACATCACCCATTTGTGGAAGGGGTGCTGCCTGATAGCAAAGTATGGTATCAGTTATGTCTTGGGGAAAGCATATTTCTGCCTTTTAAGATAGGTTATTTTGTCTGAACTCACTTTTCATTTTGAGGCCATTTTGTATAGATTTTGTAAAGTGTTCTCTAATATCTTGTGATATGGAGAAACAAAGAATTACAATGAGAAATAAACCTGATTTTTTAAATATACATGGAATATCTACATACATAATTATTACATTTATAATAGGTAAGTTACTGAATGGAAAGACTGATTTCATATTGTATCAAAGAACATGGTTTTACAGAACCAACATAGAGCCTCATGTCGTTAATTTGATATTATAACTTATTAGACTTTCATGTAACTATTTGTTTGCATGTGATCACTTTTCCTCTGTGTTATAGTTTAACCAGAATTCAGTATGTGACAAAAAGCTTTACAGGAAGCATAAAGTAATAATTGAAAATTGCCATCTTGGAATTTTAAAAAATATTTATTGGCACTTTTTTTTTTAAATGTGGTAACTTCTGCCACCATCAAAAGAAAATTTTTTCCAAATGTTTTGTTATACCTCTATCTTTTTAAAATACTTTGTGCTATACTTGAAGCAAAGTAAATTCTATTCAGTCTTAAGAGTGTATTAAAAAAAAAAAGACAGTGTATTTGTGTATTATGGTTTATGATTTGCATAAGAGAATAAAACCATACCAATGGCTCTTTAATAAGAAAAGGAGATAAAATATTCTATATAGCAATTTAGCCTCGATAACAGAAAACCTGACTCTAGAATTGCTTATTAAGGAAAATTTCTTAAGAGAACTTGCTTGACACATCGTACCATGATCTTCAAAAGAAGCTTTTTTCCCTGTCTTTAAGCTTCCCAAAATTTGAAAATATGCTCCTCCCCAATTTTAACCAAAGGATGGTTATTTTCTTGAAAAGAGGTTTGGCAATAGTTGTCCTTTAAAGGACAAATGTTTTCATATTTTTGAAATATATTTTATTTAAAAAATTGATTCATATGCCACTTTTCAAGAATAGCCTATCATGCTTTTTAGGTAAACACAGTTAAAAACCACCTTAATTTATATAATTGAAATTCAGTTGTTTAACTAAATGCTCTTTCAGATGGTGGATAGCACTAACCACTTTTATTTCTGAGCCATAGTAATAATAATAACATTTATGTAGTGCGGAAAGATTTGCAAAATGCTTTACATATATTAACTTATTTGGTACCACAGCCCCTAGTGCCTGAGTTAATATGTGAACTCAAGTCTTTCTCCTGCTATTATTATGTATTACTATGCTAATTTCTGTACTTTATCTACTCTACCACCCAACTTTTCCTTTTAGCTTTCAATAAAAGCTTATTTTTTTAATTCAGCAGCTTCATGGTTAGTTATAGATTAAAGGGAGTATTTCTTATTTGTGGGTGAATTAGAGATAAGCAGATGGTACTGAACAGACCTTTCTTGTATTTTGTTTTATTTTAAATTTTATTGATACCTTTCTTTTTTATATCACAGTAATTTCCAGGTAATGCCCCTAAAAATGTTAATTTCTTCCCGTCCTTTATGCACCAGTCTTCTGTTTATAAAAACTCTACCTAATTTAAAAGTTTTTTTCAAATTTTGCTTTCAGTTTCAAGTATAGAAACAGTTAAAGCTTATGTGTCTCTTCTTTCCTTTACCCAAAGCTAGCATGATATACTTGCATACACACAGGCATAGCTTTTATTTTATTATTTTTAAGTACTTATTTTATTTTTTCCAATTACATATAAAGACAATTTTTAACATTCATTTACAAAATTTAGGGGGGTTTCCTAATTTTTCTCCCTCCTTCCTCTTCCCCCACTCTTTAAAATGGTAAGCAGTTTGATATAGGTTATAAATGTGTGGTCTTGTAAAATATATTTCTGTATTAGTCATATTGTGAAAGAAGAAACAGACCAAAAACGAAAGAAAACCCGCCACGCATAGCTTTTACAGAGGTAAATATGCCCATATTTTCTAGTTATTTGTAAAATGTCTGTATTTAAATTTTTTAAAATAATATTACTGTTTAGTTGTTGGGTGATGAGTTTTTACTCACAAAGATGGTATGAGATATTCAGGTATGAAGTTTTGTTTTGTTTTTGCTGTTGGCCTGTAGCAATGTTTCCATGTGTAGGGAAGTATAGTCTCTAAGGATTTATCTTATTTCAACTGGAATTTCATGTGTAAAATGGTTATTTATTATAACTGATTTTGTATTTTAACACTACTATATTGAATTTGAAGTTTTCTGATGTTAATCCTCCTGTCCTCAAACTTGTAGCAGTAAATTTATATATTTTTTTCCTCCAGGTATATAAAAATACTTCACATTCTCTTGGTACTTTATACTTTTCAAAATCTTTTTACACACTTTATATTTTTCAATGTCTTTTTACACACATGTACATATATACACATATGTGTGTGCGCATACACACACACACACATAATATATAAATATTATTATCTGTTCCTCAACATGAACCTATGAACTAAGGTAACATCTTTAGTCCATTGGGGCATTTTTTAATTTTGTTGAGCAAATACTACATAATTGGGTTTAGTAGCTAGGTTATTTTGGTGTTTTAGTATCTACTTTGTAGGATTTATATAGTCCCTTTTCTCTGCAGCAAACATTCTCAAAGTGCAATCTATAGAACTTGTAGGTCTGGGGGTCTCTCAGACCATTTCAGGGGAATCTGTGAGGTCAAACTATTTTCATAATAATACTAATATATTTTAATTTATAGTATAGTGTATAGTAAATATTGATAGGTTTGACCCATATAAACAAAATCTCTTTGGAGTCCTCAGTAGTTTTTAAGGATGTAAAGGACACTTGAAACTAAAAAGTATGATCACTGCTGCTCTTAACATCTCTCTGTGTGACATATATTTATATATATATGCACACATACATGCATACATACACACACATATATGCAAACTACATATATGTATGTATATGTATGTATATATTCAGCTATGTTTTTGAAGTTTTTTGAGCCCAGTTCTATGCTAGTCATATTGTTGGTGGTACAAAAATGAGTAGTTGAAATAATAACCAATTACCCAACAGGTATTAAGTGCCTTCTATATACCAAACACTGTATTAGGTGCTGGGGTTACAAATACAAAGAATAAAAAAATCCTCATTTACAATTAACTTATATTCCAACAAAGTAGAGAAGAACATATAAAAATACATGCAGTATAAATATAAAATTAGTTAGTACATTCATATATGCATAGTAGCTAAATCCAAAGTAGTTGGAATGGTTAGCAAAGACTTTGTGAAGAATGTTGTGACTGAACTGCATCTAAATATTAATTTCTAAAATATTTATATTTCTTATTCTGGACTTAAATACTAAAAATGGACATTTCCATACACAGAGCAGAACACAAAAAGAGGAGTCTATATGAAACTGTGCATCATACCACTTAGTTTTTAAAAATGTAATAATACTACATCTTATTTTTAAAACACTACTACTTGTCTGTGCTTCCTTCTGAACTTGCTTCTGTTTCTTTCTGAGTATTTAAAAAATCTTTAAGTGTTCCTCTTTTTTTTAGATTAGCATTACATATATTAACACTTCTGTCCCCTTACTCTGGAGAAAGAAAAGAAAAAGTGAACTCCCCTGTAAATGAGCTAGCATAGTAAAGCAAAAAAAAAACCAAACAAACAAAAACCCCACATAGTGACCATGTACAAAGATATATGGCTCTTTACCTTATATCCATCTCTTCTAAGTTAGGTGTTAGATAAAATGCCTTATTAATAATATGCCTTATCATAGGTATTCTGAGACATGGTTGGTTGTTAATTGCTTTCATCACAGTTCTTAAATCTTTCTGAATTATTTTTCTTTGCAAACTGTTCTCTTCCTTCTGCACATTTCACTCTTTATTAGTTCATACCAACTAGGATTCTCTGAAACCTTCTCTTTTGTCATTTTTTATAGTCTAGTAATTTTCCATTCTATTCATATACTATAATTTGTACAATTTGTTTCCAATTGTCTAAGAGGCAATCTTAGATACCTCCTTAGAGTCTAGTGTGGGAGAAAGTATGGGAGAGAAGAAGTATTAGGTTGCCTACCAAATTGAAAGTCTACAGAGTGGTTGTGCTGACCTCATTGTTATCTGCTTGTGAAACCTGCGTAATCTACTAGTGCCATGCCAGGAATTATTTTAGGAATTGAAGGAATTGAATTGTATTAGGAAGATTCTGAAGATTACCTGGCAAAATAAGGCACTGGGTACTGAGGTCCTTTTTCAGACATTCAAATTCTGCTATCAGATAGTGCAACTTCGATGAGCTGTCCATGTTGTTGAAATGCAAATTTATGTTTGCCTAAAAGATCATTTTATGAAGAACTCACACAAGGCAAGGGCTGAACAGGAAGATCAGAAGAAGTGACACAAGAACACTCTCAAAGCCTCTCTGAAGAATTGTGGAATCAATTGTAAGACATGGACACAGGACCTCCAGCATGATATGCCTCTATCAAAGAAGGAGGTGTGCTCAATTGCAGTAGCTCAAAAGAAACATGATATGTGCAAATTTAGAGATTTCTCCATTCTAAATGATCATATGAATTATTTGTACCTGATCTGTGGTAGAGCCATCTGAGCACATGTTGGTCTGATCAGCCAATCAGATGCATGGTACCTTCATCCCACCATAATGTGTGGTCCTCTTCAAATATGATAGACAGCAACCAGATTCAAGTTATTTTCTTCCCCACCCTTCTTTTGATTCCTATTTCAGTAATAGAAAGTTTGTTTTGCTTATGACAGCCTTTTCCCCTCTCCTCTCCTGTTCAGTTTCTTCCCTATTGAGTTTGATGTCTTTCTGTACCAGTGTGTTTGTATGGGTGTGGGTTTGTGTTTGTCAGTCTGAAACAGTAGGTTCATCTGATGTCCACTCTTCTCACCCCTTCCTTTTATGTATTCTTCCTGTTATAACCCTAGTTGTGAGAACTAACAAGATGCTTCCCCAACTTTTTCCTTATTCTGTACCAGTATATTCTTCCTTTTATTTTCCTTTACATTTCCTTTCTTAAAACTTGTGGCATAGGAGTTTTACATTTCACACTCAAAACCTTTATTTTCCTTGTTTCACTTTCTCAGTACCCTTTGAAGATATTAGGGTTCTAAAGGATCACTTGTTTTTTCACTGAGAATTAAAATATCAGTATTAAATCATCATTCAGTTCTTTCTGATTTATTTTCTGATTTACTTATAAATTTACTTTTATACTTTCTCTCAACTCTTGTATTTGTGTTTCAGTGTTCCTACTTAGATTTGATCTTTTCATCAGAAATACTTGAAAATTCTCTCTTCCAATAAATGTTTATCCCTTTGTACCCCTCTCCCCAATAAGATTCTGTTTACCTCTGCATGGACAGGTATTCTTCTTTGTAAACTTAGATGTTTTGCCTTTTGTAATATTATATTCGAAGATCATCCCTTGTTTTTAGTAGAAGCTGCCAGATCTTATCTGATCCTGAATGGAGTTCCTAGGTACTTACACTCTTTTTCTGACTGCTTTCAGTATTTTTTCTTTGATGTGAGAGCTCTGGATCCTGGGAGTTTTTCTTTTGGAGTACTTTCATGATGTAGATTCTTTCTATATGTACTTTGCTCTCTTATTCTAATAGATTTGATTATCTTTCATTTGTCAATTCTTAAAACATAATGTGCAGGTGGTTTTTAAAAAAATCTTTGTTTTCGAGGAGTTCAGTGATTCTTAGGTAATTCTGACCCTCTTAGTGAGCAGGAAGTATGTGCCTTCTCAGGATTCTAGAGTAACCCTGCAATGTAGGATGTCTCTCTTCCATTCTTAATGGGGGTAGTATATAGAATACTACATAATGATTAAGGAATCTAATGAGAAACTATAGTAAGGGACAGTTTCCAGTTTGTGTTATGAACCTTCTAATTGAATGTCTGGGTGACATGAGAGATAAAGATGAGTATGATTGTGAGCAAAGGAAGAGACAGGTAAAATAAAAAAAAAAAATAGAAGGGAGAAATCCTTTTAGCTTGAGTGGAAGAAGGTTTAGGTAGGACTTCCATTGAAAGGATATTATCTGAGATAGGCTTTGAAAGATTTGAACAGGTGTAGAGAGAAAGGGGAGTATGTTCTAGGCCCAAAAGGTAATATGTGAGAATCAGTCAGTGGCTTAGTTTTCAAGAAATGGGAGTAACTTGAAATAAATCCCAAAAGGTAGTTTTTAACTAAAGTGTAGAGGGCCTTGCCAGGTTAGAAAAACCTGAATCTTATCCTGTAGAAATTGGGAATGTGTAAAAAAAAGGTTTTTTGAGCAAGAGGAACGACAAGGATGTATCTCAAAGGAAGATGCATCTTCTGGCATTGTGAAAAGATGAGAACTGAGAGATATGAGAATGGGAGATAAGTTAGGAAGTTGTTATGTAAATACAAAGTATTGTGAGAAGTGAGGTCCTGAGTTAGAGTAATTGTAAATACTATAAATATGAGTGATTTTGTATAGGTAAGATGGACAGGATTGAAAGCGGATTGTGGGGAGTGAAGGAGAAGAAAGGAGTCAAAAATGACACCAAAGTTTTGAGCACAGATGGATGAAAAAGTGATGAAATTTATAGCAGTAAGGAAGCTGTGAAGGAGTATTTTTGGGGAAAGGTTATTTTGATTTGGGCTCTATAGAGTTTGAAATGCTGGCAGTACATCAAGGATTGGAAATTTGCATCTGGAACTTAGCATTCAGATCACAGCAACAAATATTTATTAAGGACTTACTTTGTATAGAGAGCTCATTGCTGGCCAGACTCATGTGGCCTACAATACCCTCAAGTGAGGCTTAAATTAAAATGTAATTGGGAAACATTTAACAAAACAAAAATATAATAAAATGTATGTAATGTTAATCCATGGTTTTTTAGTCAATATGTTCTGGCAGGAATCCTTATGTATAGTTTAGTGACTCTGGTTTCTGTTTTATTTTGATTTTCAAAATCCTTTTTGAGCTCCTCCATGGCCTGAGCTCATGGGGTATCTATTTCAGATATTTGGTATACAGAGGCTTTGACTCCTATGTCTTTACCTGATGGTAAGCATATCTCTTCGTCGTCGTCAGAGAGGAA
>CM053771.1:143843343-143921319 GCA_028658325.1 Potorous gilbertii | reverse complement strand
GTTCCCTCAGGGGGTTTATGCAGAGATCTTTTGTAATAGAGCTGGGGTGGAGCTCCTGCCTGCTCTGGGAGTCTCTGGCTGAGCTGCCTCTGCCTCTGCCCCGGCCACCGCCTCCCAAGGGGTTCCGAGTCCCGGAGATACCCGCTCCCCTCTCAGCCCGTCTCTCTCACTGACCTGTGTGTCTGTGGGTGGAGGGACCTTCACAGCCGCCGGAGATTCAGGTCCCTGATGCCTGCTTGGGTCTGCTCCCTCCTCTCAGTGCCACGTGGCCAGGGCAGGGGGAGGGGAGGGCTCCGCAGGGCAGGGCTCCGCTCCCATCCGGGGTACCTTTGCGGTCGGTTTTTCAGGGCTCTCTGCAACGGAAATCTCCTTCACTGTGTTGCTGCGCGGCTTCCACTGTTTCAGAATTTGTCAGGAGTTCTTTTTACAGGAAATCTATGGGCTGTGGGTTCGGACCTAGCATAGGTGAGTCTTTCTACTCCGCCATCTTGGCTCCGCCCTCTGTTTTATTTTGACACCAATTCTTAGAGGAAATGTAAGATACTAACACTTGTAGCTATCATATAGAATATTACACTCAATTAACATGTGTCCTACCATGTGCCAAGCATGCTGATATGCACAGAGGACATAAAAGCAAAATGAAATAGTTCCTGCCCTAAAGAAGCTTACATGCAAGAACTGTAAATGAGAAAAGTGTTTGAACTGGCCGTAGAAATTGACAGTTGTACATATTAGCATTGATAGTTGAAGTTGTGGGAGTTGATTAGGTTGTAGATTCAAAGGGACAAGAAGGAACAGGGTGAGGGATAGAGTCTTGGGAACACTTTGTTGTCGGTGATGGTCTGTGGAAAGACAAGTATATTATCTGATGATATCTTTTACCCCGTTTCTTTTGTGTAATTCCTCATCTTCCATGCTTTGCACCCTGCTAAGACCACAGTATTCTTTTCCATTACCCCAGGGGTAATTCTTAACTGAAGGTTTCCCTTTTGTAACAGACTGTAGTGTTCCATTCAGCATCACAAACAGTGCTGCGAGTTTAAAAAAAGATGGACCTTTTCTAGGTGAGAAGCTTGGGTCATTATAGTAATTACGTAGTTTACCAAAGACCGTCCATTCTACTCTCTTCCCATTCGATTCTTGCCTCAGTTCATTGATCATTTATGGAGCCTGGAAAGAGAGAGACAAAGGAGAAGTAGCACTTCAGACCTCATACTGTGTTATGAAGCAGCAGTCATGAAAACCATCTGGTATTGATTAAAAAATTGAGAAGTTTTTGAATGTTTGTTTTTCCTTTGTCTGGTGGCTTGGTTGCAACTACTGCTTTTTTGGATTCACTTGATGCTTAGTAAATTTTGTTCTAGCCCTCATTTCATTCTGGTAAATGTGGAGGCTGGATTTGAGCGTAGAAAGAGAATATTCCTATTCCAAACCCCGTGCTTTATCCACTGCACCATTTCTATTTTATTAATGTATTACCAAGGCAATATTCATAGCACCAAGGATGACTATGAATATGTTGGTGTAGTTCTGAATTGCAAAGTATTACAGATTCTCCATATAAAAGGCAGAAGAATAACATTTATTCAGACACCAGAAAGCTGAATCCCAGCAGCAGAAAGCCAAATATGACATAGTGGCCAAGAAGTTAGCACTGAAGGGGACCAAACCATTCCCAAGCCTTCCTCCCTCTGCCCAGGGCTTCCCACAAACAAACAGGCACAAGACAAGCTGTGCCTACCTGCTTGCATCCTCTCTCCTCCATCCTAACTGCTCTCACCAACTTCCAGTTTTTCCTCTACTCTTCCTGTTCTACCTCATCAGGAAGCTCCTCCTACCATATGTGACTTAGGCTTACATGTGGTTTAAGCAGGTGACACAGGCCTATTAATGAATGTGAAAGATCTTCCCATTTAGATTATCATTATATTCGACTCCAAGATCTTTGTATTCATTACATACATTACATAGGGGCAACTAGTATCAACAGAACTGTAACAGGGATAACAGAAAACAAGTATATAAAACAATATCTTAGGCAACTGGTGTCAACAGAATTTTACAACAGTGTAACGGGGATTACACAAAATAAGCACATGAAACAATATCTTAGGGTGGGGCTTGAGCACAAGTACCCCATCATTCCTTCCTTGAACGAATGAGGCCTAAAATATTGGGGTAAGGGGCAAAAGTCTCTTCATCTGTAGCTTCTTTCTGCTGAAATTGAACTTTGAGTTGTTCCCACCCCAAGAGGTCCCATTGAGAGGTCAGTTGTTTAGCTGGCATCTGGAGCTTGGTAGTGCCAGGTCCAGAGGTGACACATCATAGTTGTAGACTGGGGGTGATAGCCAGCTTAAACGATTGGGCATCTGCAGGTGAAGGGTACTGCAAGCATGTAAGAAACAAATCGAGCAGACAAGTTTAACAACAACAACAAAAAAAGCCAAAAAGAAACAAGGAGACAGTAATCAGAAGCAGGCTAGACATAGGATCCGCTGTGCTTCTGGAGTCCATGAACCCACTATCATAGCCTCATTCATGGTAGAATATATGAGTTAAGAGTACAATTTGGTAATTATCTTCTTCTGAATACATATTATTTGTCCCATGTGCTATAGTTTTCACAGAATTTGAAACATCGTCTGGCTTCCGTTTTGCCCATATTTTAGCTCCCAATTTTATTCTGTCACTAGAATTCAATCCTTCGGTTCCTCTGCTAGTTATTTTGAAAGATGGATCAGTTTCCACAAGGGTTATTGTTTCACAAGCAATAATAATCACTTGAACTATTCTATCATTTTTACAAAACTGGTTGGATTCTTCACCTAAATTTTGGAATATCACAGTAATTTCTTCTTGATAATTATAATTTATCATTCCAGCCAATGCATGTATTCTTTGAGCTGCTAATCCAGATTTAGGTAATATCCATTCAAAATAATTTTTAGGGATTCTTTTAAATATTCCAGTAGAGATTTTTCTTATTTCTTTTCTATCAAACCCAAAGTCCTCTAAACAGTGTAAATCATACCCTGCCAAATCAGATGTCCCTGGAAACAGTGCTGGGACATCTGGCCTCACAGTCCAGTACTCAATATTTGGATTTTATGTGTTTGTTGTTTTCTAATTTGCAGATTTGGGGTCATCATTCTGGCTAGAGGTGTACTTCCTCCCAATCAAATTATCTTTTCAATGTTGAGAAGAATTATTCGAACTTAACTTCCTCACCTATTCCTTCAGTAATCCATTCATTCTTTCACTTAACTCAGACACTTGTCGATAATATGGAATATGATATATCCATTCTGTATTGTTTAATATATGTCTCTTCATTTCATTACCTTTGAAATGTGACCCATGTTACTTTGAATCTTCAGTGGAGTTCCATAATATAGACTTATGATATCTACAGGTTTACAGATGTTCTTCTGGGTCACATTCTTAAAGAGACGAGCTAGTACACCTGAATAGGTGCCAACACAAGTACATACATGTATCCTTTATCTTGGGCTAGGGGTTCAATATAATCTGTTTGCCAGATTTGGGCTGGTACTTTCCCCCTTGCTATCTCTCCAATTACTTTCCAAGGAACAGTTCATTCCTTTTCCAGTTAACATATATAACGTTCCGCTGCTACTTATTTTAACAGAGAATGAGAGGTATAAATACCTTGGTCTTGTGCCCACTGTTGTGTGACCTGGACCTCTAAATGGCCAACTGTTTGATGAACCCATTTGCTGGTACCAGATCATCAGTTGGTATCAGAGTAAGGACATATGTTGAGTAACAATTTTGGCTAGTCGATCAGCATGTGCACTGTACTCATATTCTAGCCTGGCGAGGGTCACATGAACATGGACATGAAAAACTGACAAATTAGTAACCAAAGACATGTCCATATAGCTTTCCATAATTCTTTGCCCCAGACTTGTTTGCTGTGAATTTCCCAATTTTGATTTTTCCATATGGGCATCCATGTAACTAACTTTTCAGCTACCAGTGAATATATGACAATGTCCTCCTTGTTCTGTTTTGGTAGCTTGATGTACTGCCATAAGTTCAACCTATTGAATACTTCCATCTATGCTGATACTTTCCAAAGTCTACCTGGTACATGGGTTATAGGCTACCACTTTCCAATGTCTTTTGTGCCCCAAATATTTTGTTGTCCCATCAGTAAACCATGCATGTCTCTTTTGTTCTTCAGTTAATCCATCATATCTCTCATTCCACTTTACTAGGAACTGTATTAACTGTTGCTTTGGTTCAGGGGATGTATTATTTGCCTCAGTATCCATGTTTACTATAGATTCATGTAAAGCAGAAACTTCACTTTTGCCTGCTTTAGATCTATTCTGCATATGCCATTTTCATTTAATTTTGCTAGCCTCTTGTGCATACCCAGTTCTGTGAGAAGCTGTGGTACTCATTACCCAAGTCATAATCAGTAGTCTAGACCTTAGTATTACCTCATGGCCTAAAGTCAGTTGTTCGCTCTCTACCAATACTCAATATCCAGCTAACAACTGCTTTTCAAAAGGGATATATTGAACTCCAGATGAAGGGAGTTTTTTAGACCAAAATCCTAAGGGTACATTTTGACTTCGTTATTTTTGCCATAAAAACCAGTTGCATATTCATTCTGTACAGTCACTTGTAATTTCACTGGGCCACTTTGCATAGGCTGTAAATCTAGGGCCAATTGTATAGCAGCAGCCTTTGCTTCTTCAAAAGCTTTACTCTGCTCAGGTCCCCAATCAGATTCATTTTCCAGCTCTGACTTTCTTATATTTTCCTCCCATACACTCTTTTGGTAGCTATCGCTGTGGCAGCTAGGCTGAGTCTGTGTAAAAGTTGTATCCATACTTATTTTGCCAGACTTTCTCTTCTTCTGAGGTAAATGAATAGCCTTTTCTTCCACTTGATACCCCCCAGTTTGCTCTTTTAAAAGAGAACCCAAACGCTGAGAATTCCCATGAAATGTAGCTAACTCTCTTTACACCTGAATTTTTTCCTTCACCAGCTCATCTCTGCTTTTACACATAATATAGCAACCTGTTAATAAAAGCCAGCTTCTCCTATACACACACTCCTGCCAACTTTTCCCCTGGTTTTATTGGTATTTCTTGCAAGCACCTTTGCAAATCTCTAGGTTCTACCTTCTGTAACCTAGGTTCCCAGTTTTCACAGGGTCCACTGCTTTTAGCCCATTCTCTTGCCAGGGAGGAATAAGGTAAATCCTCCCATTCTAGGGTTTCTGTTTCCTCCTCTAAAGCCCTTCTGCCTCCAAATGGAGATTTTATACCCTGTGATCCTATTTGTGATGCCAAATATATCACCAAAGCAATATTCACAGCACTGAAGGTGACTGAATATTCTGGCATAGTTCTGAATCACAAAGTACAACAGATTTTCCAAATAGAAGGAAGAAGAAAAAGGTTCATTCAGACATCAGAAAGCCAAATCTGTCACAGGAACCAAGAAGTCAATACAGGGACAAAGCCATTCTAGCTGTGCCTGCCTGCATCCTCTCTCCTCCACCTTAACTTCCACCCTCCTCATCCTCTCACCAACTTCCTCCCAGTTCTGTTCCACCCTTCCTGTTCCACCCGTTCAGCAAGCTCCTCCCACCACATTTGACTTAGGCTTCCATGTGATTTAAGCAGGTCACATGGACCTATTAATGAATGGGAAAGATCTTTTCATTTAGATTGCCGTTTTACAAACCTTGCTCTATCCGCTGCACCATTTCTGTTTTATTGTATCTTTTAATCATTTCACATTTGAAGTTGTGAGAGTTTTGTCTCATTTATTTTTTCAAAATTGGAATTTTTTTACCCTCTTCCTTTTTAAAAACAGTACCGTCTCCAGTTAGTTTAGCTCTTCTTTAAGGCAAGCCTGTTCTTTCACAGAGTCTCTTCTTACACTTAAACAGTTTCCTTTCATTTGCTACTCCTTTTTCCTAATTTTTCAGTATTGCTTATTAGTATACTTATTACTATATTTTCATAATTATTTACTTCTTCCTCTTTCTTTTTTGTTAGTCAAGTAAAATCTACTTTCCTCTCCTCTTCTTCAGCTTGTTTTGATCCTTCATTTCTAAAATTTCATCTTTTTGATGCTATTTTCAAAAAAGATTTTTTATTATTTGTCTACTCTTCATATTCCAGCCTTTTATGTTTTAGTTCTTTAGTCCATCTTTGAAGGGTCCCTATTTTGTGTTTCTTCATAATATTTTACCTATTGTTTTCTTATATGTGTTTCCCTCTGTCCCTCTTCTGTTGTGCCTCACTCTTAGAAATATTATTTCCTAGAGGTGATATAGAGAATATTGCCCCATGGTAGGAATTTTCTTTTGTCCCTGATTATACAATTCATTATTGACCTTTGCCTTCCCCTTGGTTTTTTTCTTCCTCCAAATGCCTCACAGTCTCTTCCCTGGTTCTCTCTCCTTCCACTTTTTCAGATACTGCTTACTCTCAGGAATTCTGATTCCCTTTCTCCTGAGGTAGGATGTTCTCTCTAAGTTCCAAAGACCTTAGATTATACCTATTGTAAGGTCTCCGTCTCTCTTATTCCAGGAGAGCATTCACCAGTGGTATCCCCTCCCACTGAAATAAAATTTTCCCTTTTCATTCTCCCCTTTTCTTTGCCTCTTCACACATACTCCTGTGGCTTCACTTTTTCCTGAGAAACTACAGGAGTTATTTTTCTCTTTGTTGTTAGACTTGGTTAGGTACAGTACAGTATTCTCCTCTTCTTCCCCCTTTCTACCTTTTACATACCCTCCCATTCTGTGATTCAGCCCCATCACAAACAGTGATTCACATCAATGTGGGTATTGTGAGGTTTTTCCCTGTGATATGTCAGGCCTGTATCTCCCCCATCACTTCTTCCACCTTCCTTGTATGCATTCAGAAAGTTTTTAAAAACAGTCTTGCTATTGCTATTTTGTTGTTGTCCCTTTTTTGTTTTATTTGTTTAACTTCCTTGAATTTTTATTGTCTGGGCTGTTTAGAGAAGCAAATGATTTGTTCAGGTCTGGTTTTCTTCCTAAAAGTGTTTCAGATGTTTCTTTTTATTGAGCATCTTTTTGTCATTTATGGTTACGTTCTGGTTTTCAGGAAATCTTGGGTTATCTTGGATTATCTTTCATTTATCTTGGGTAACATCTTTAACTCCTTACTTTTTGGAACGTTTCATTCTCTCTCATGGATTCTGGTGAGTGCAGAAATATCTTGTGTTATTTGAATTTCTTTTTTATTTGAAGGTGTTTTTCCTGGCCACCTTTAGAATTTTTAGATTGTCGATGGAATTGTTCCATTTAACCACTATATATGTCCTGGGATTTGTGGTGGCATTCTTGAGGTTCCATAACCACCAAATCATTTGATTTTTCTTTCAATTAGTACTTTATTTTTTTGTGTTGAGAAGTTCTGGGCTATTTTCTAGCATTTTTTAAAATTTTGCTGTTCTGTTTTGTTTTTTTAAATTGTCACATTTTCCTCCACGACCTACTGTCCTTGTTGTTCAATTGTTTTCAGTTGTGTATGACTCTTCATGATCCCATTTTTGGCAAAGATACTGGAGTGGTTTGCCATTTTCTTCTCCAGCTTATTTTATAGATGAGGAAACTGAAGTAAAACAGGCTTAAATACCTTGCCCAGGGTCACACAACTACTTTCTGAGACCAGATTTAAGCTCAGGAAGATGAATCTTCCTGGCTCCAGGTCTGGCACTCTGTTTATGGCATCACCTAGCTACTTTAATATTCTTAAGGTGTTTTTATCATGTTTTCAAGATCAGTAGGTTTTTGTTTGTATGAAGATCCATTGCTTTTTGCTTTTCTTCTTCCAAATTGTCCTTCATTTCGTTGTATTTTATTTCGTTGGTGATAGAATGGATTAAAATTTTTTTATTTTGCCATTTCTACTATGTAGGTCACGAATTCTTCTTTCATAGCCATTCTTTCTCCGTTAAATCATTCTTGTTTATTTGTTTGGATTTTTTATATTTTTTGTAGGTAATACTTTTTTCCCCCTAATTCTCAGTTTTGTGGACATACTTACTTTTATTTCCTCTCTCATGATTTACATTTGTTTTCAGTTTTGAAAATTTGATCTCCCTATTTTTTGGTCAATTTTGATAATTATAATTTTATTCCATTATTATCTTAATAAGAAAAGTTCTCAGTTTTGTTTATCAAAGACAGTTACTTTGATTTTAATTATAGTGATTTTTCTCTAACAACGTTTTTCTTTTGGGACTAATTTTGTGCTTGTTAATTTATTCATTTTTAAGCTTTCAAAATTTCATGGTCACTTTGTAACTTTTTTTCTATTTCTTTTTTTTTTCCTCTCCTGCTGCAGTTTTCAGAGGTCTAAAAAGACCTCTGAGTTCTAGTTTAGCTAGCTGCATTCTTTTCATTTTACTTGTATTTTCTCTTTTATCTGATTGTTTGTATTTTTTTTTGTTTCCCTATCTAGCATTGATTTACGCCCTATGAAATAGTATTTATAATTTGGATCTTCATGTTGTAGCCATTTTTGAAGGAATTAGAGACTGCAGTAAGAATGTTTTGAGCATAAAGCAATAGAAGTAAACAGAGTAGTGAAAAATGGGACCCATGAGAAAAGATGAAAGGAAACTGTACTTTTGGGGGAGGGGCAGAAAATGACCGTATTGAGTATTTGAAAAGCTATTATTATCAGTACTAGAACTGTTTTTACATAGATGAAAGAACTAAAATATAGCCAAGTTGCTGCAGGAGATTTAGGTTAGTCATAGTAAAGTCTTGCCCTCCTCTCACAGTCAATAATCAAACATAAAGGATGGGCTATAAAAAAACTAGAGATTCATTTCTGGAGATATAAAGGAAAATAATAAATACAATGTAGAATGAAATATGGAATATACATATGTAAGTATATATTTAAAATATGTATGTAGTTTATTAAACTATAAATATATATAAAATGTAGTTCATTAAACTTTAAGTAAAATTATGCACAAAATCCACTACTTTTTTCTTCTCTTCTTGAAAGTTCTACGTATAGATCATAAATGCTCTCAGTTTATGTATTATGAAACTGAACTGTTGATGTTCTGTACTAATTCCTTTTTTCTGTATTTGTTTCTTTTCTTCTAAGTGAGATATTCTTCATAGTATATTGTAAATGTCATTCGATTGAGAAACCAGTGTTCTAGTTCTCATATTTATTTATTATATAACCTTGGAATAATCATTTAAAGCTGGTCCTCCTCTCTCACCTGTCTAGTGAAGATATTGGGTTATAAGTCTCTAAAGTCCTTTCTACCTCTTAGACTGTGTTATATATGACCTATGATAGAGTTGAATCTACCTATTAGGATATAATAAGTATTAAATGTTAGGGAATTTGTTGTTCTTCAGTTGTATCCATGACCCCATTTGGTGTTTTCTTGGCACAGATACTAGAGTAATTTGCTCTTTCTTTCTCTAGCTCATTTTACAGATGAGGAGCCAAGACAACCAGGTTAGTGACTTGTCCAGGGTCACACTGCTAGTAAGTGTTTGAGGCCAGATTTGAATTTAGGAAGATAGGTCTTCCCGAATTCAGACTTAGCCCTATATCCACTACCCCACCTAGCTACTCTGAGGAATATAGGGTCCATAAAGGAAATAGGGGCAAACTTGAATTTCAGTGCAATAATAATCTGATTTTTTAGAAGCAAATTATCTTGATTTTTATTATAATAAAGTATTTTTCATCTGTTTCATTTGTATTTCTCTCACTTGGCCTTCATATCATGTGCAGGTGTTTGACAGATGAAAGGGAAGCACTCAAATTAGATTGGAAAGAATATCTTTTTAAAATTCTGACTAAGCATATAGGAATGTTATTCGAAGTTTAAAAATCAGTGTTAAGACACTTGAAATGATTAAAATGAATTCACAAATTGAAGAGAAAGTACGACCCATGAATATTTACTGGATGATAATCTAGAGAGAATCAAAAACTTCACATTTGTTTTAGAATGTAGTTGGACATTGTCTTAGTTATTATTATGTTGAAGTTACTTGGTACCATTATTTTATTTTTAATATGCTAATTATTTTTAAATGCAGAGCTTCATAGTTGTAGCCTTTATATCTTCATCCTGATCCAAGCAGTTAATTCAGTTTATATTTATTTAGTGCCTACTATGTGTAAAGTAATATATTATTTGTTTGAGCATACAAAAAAAGAGGAAAAAATGCCATAGAAACTTCCTTTCAAATCGCACCTGGCACTCATTTTGTAATTATGAGCAAATCACTTAATCATCCTTAGTCTTCATTTCTTTTTCTGTAAAATGGAGGTAATATCTATAGTACAACTAGTTTGAGATTGATTCTAGTATTACTAATACATAATTTGATTTATTTTGAATTACAGAATTATATTACGAAACAATTTGAGCTGAAATTCATTTAATGTGAAATGTACAAGCTGGTTAAGGATTTTATTATGCTGCTACATCTTCAGTTTGCATTTGCTTATTGTCATTTGTGAATGTGATAGGTTGCTGCCTATCATATTACCAATGGCTGTGTTAGTTTTGGGGTTTTTTTTTTGTTTGTTTTTTAAGAAGGGCCTTTCACAAAATGGACAAAAGGAAGACTGCTTCCGATGGAGACACTTAACAGAACAAGAAAGAAGAGTCTTAGCTGTTACATTAAAATACAAATTAGATTTAATTGAATGGCATGAATGAAGTCATTGTAACGTAGTAATCATAAGCAATTTTTAAGAGATCTTGGAATGCCTGTATCTGCAGTATAGAATATTATAGACATGCAGATGAAATAAAAGAAAAAGGCAAAATTGTACCGCCTCTTTTTGTGGTTTGCAAACAGTTACAAGGACAAGAAGTATTACAGTAACAGAAATGGAGCATCTTTTGGTTTGTATGGACTGAAATTTGCAACCCAAATACATTCTTCTTACTAGAGCAGCTGTTTGGAACAAAGTTTCAAATTTAAGGCAGTAAAAGAAAATGGAAATGAATTGGATAGTGAAGCAACTTTTATTGTAAGCATGGGTTGGTTCCTTCATCAGTTGCATAATGCTAAAATATCATAGAAGAGGTTAATGAAGATGCCGCAGCTAAATATCCTGATTTTTGAAGAAAATAATCCAAGAAGACAGATACACTGATCAGCACATTTTTTATTGCATATGAAGCAGATTTATTTTGGAAAAGAATGCCTTCTAGAACTATTGTCTCTAAGAAGAAAAAAAACCCAGCATAACCTGGGTTTAAGTTCTAAGTATCACCTAACACTTTTATTGTTATGCAGTGCATTAATGCAAAGGGGAATTTTTAAATGAAAGCCCATGGTTATCTGTTTTGAAACCCTAACTCTATTAGGTCCTATAGCCATTGGTTATTTTAGTTCTTTGGTGGTCAAATAAGAAAACATTGGTGACTAAAGCTTTTTTCAAAGACTAGTTTTCAAGTTATTTTTACTGTTGCTAGGAAAACGTATTTAAGGTCATCCAGCTATATTCTCTTTGTGAGAGAATGTGAGCATGCAAATTTATGGAGATGTGGATTAAGCTCCTTAGAACTACCAGTTTATGTAGGTAGATTTAAAGAAAGAGAAGACTGCTCAGTCTACACTGCTAAAATATTTTAAATTACAGTAATGATATTTTTCTTTTATCATTAGTGTCGACTTTAAAATATTCAGTAATTTTCTTAAGATTTTGCTTTCTTCACTCCATTTCTTTGTAATAAACTTGAGTCAGAAATATATTTTTCATATCATTTGATATGCTATATTATGTTAATAAACAGATGAAAACATTAATTAGGACCTCACTGTATCTGCCTCCTCCTACTGTCATGAAGATTAAATGCAGTAAGTCATGTGAAGTGCTTCACAAACTTTTAAGCCCTATATAAATTTCATGTTGATATTATTATTGATAATAAAATAGGAAGCATAGTTTCTGCTTTTAACTTAAATCTACTCATAAAATGTGTTTAAGAAATAGTAATTAGTGAATTCTATGAAGCATTTTTCAATCCCTTCATCATCCTGTATTATAGCCATCTGTGTCACATGTCATTGTTCCCCTCATTTTTATAGAAAGGAGTATTTTTTAAAAACACCTCTGAATCTGTAAGATCAAAAGTGACTGGGAGGGGTAGAATTGTTCTCAGAATAGGACATAATAAGAAGCCTTTACACAATTCCATTCCTCATGGATTATTGTTTTATTTTTAAATTTTTAAGTTTTTTTTTTAAGATGGCTAGGACACTGTAGGTTTGAGCCATATCCTCCCTCCAGGCTAAAAATTCCTGAGAGTTTCTGGAAATGTTACCATCTTTAGATTCAGTAGTTTGGAAAAAATCAATCATGATTAACACATTGATATCCCAGTATAGTTATTGAAGGCATATAGAGAATGAAGATTACTTCCCAAACTGTAATAATGTAAAAACAAGTGCTAGCACATTTGCTTAAGGCTCTAGTGAAACCAATCAGTGAGCCTAACTAGCAATTAAACATATTGTTCTTTTTGGGAATTTGTGTACTGGTTTCTTGACTGAGTTCTCTGATAGGGAGTACAGTAATATTTCATGAGATTATAACTCATCCTTGATGAGGGCTAGAAGAGGGATGAGACCCCTGCAAAGGCTGGGGTACCAGGGTCAGGTCACCTTGTTGTGGACTCAAGCATTGTTGAGGTCAAGGTAAAGATTTATTATGCTTTTCAGGGGGCAAGAGTTTTTAGGGAACCTGCAACCTTAGAGAGGGTACAGGTAAAATTTATATAGGATATTCTATAGTAAGATGTAGGCCAAATATGCTAACTAAGTGTTTTGGGGTGGGATTAGGGAGTGATTGAGGAGTGGTCAGTTCTTAAAGGAACATGCACTTTTGGTATTTACTGTGCAGGTATTTTACCCAGAGTTCATCAAGGAATAGCCCAAAGGGGGGCTACCTGGAGGTGTAGTTTTAGGCCTCAAATTGACATCACCAAGTCAACCAATTGTCAGGGCTGACTGAGAAATAACCCAGGTTGCTCTCATCAGTGTCTTGTTAGATAAGATAAATGTAAGTATATGTATGTTTAAGTCTAGGATGCATATGATTGGTCAGTGAGTAGTCAATGTCATTATGACCCAGTGAACAGCCATTTCAGCCAGTACACAGCTGGTTCAGACTAATAAGTTCTATAGGTGCAGCTGGCTGCAGTATCAGGAAGGGAGATAATGATTGTTGCTGGGGCAGGCTGTGTCCTTGGGCTGGGGAGAAAAATGCCTGGGGTAATGTTTTGAGGCTAGAGAGAAATGTGAAATGTGATTTTAGAATTGGGGCCCAAGCACCCTGTCAGTCAATTCTCATAACAAAAATTATTCCATGTAGCTGAATGTAATTTAGGTAGGTTCAGTAATTTTAAAAATTATTTAAAGGGGCAGGGGTAGACTTTTTGTTCAATGTATTTAGACCTGTTTTTACCCTTTAAAGGTTCATTTTAGCGCTAGAATTTTGAAGCACTCTGTTCAATGTATCATTAAAAACAAGAAATTCCCACCCACAAAATACCTTTAACTTTGCAAAATGTAAAGGTAAATGATGTATATATTCAGTAGTCCTATTAATATTTCTCTGTTTATGATAAACATGACAGGTTTATAATTATTTTTAGAGTGATAATGCAATTGTAGTATAATTGTTTTTGGTTTTGTTTAGGAAAGGGATAGATAGAATGCTATGAAAATAGTTTTTTACTTGATTGAAACTGTCTTCTATTAGACTTTAAAATTAATGAAATTCAGAGTTGCAAAGTCTTTCAAAGTTGTTTTACTTAATATTTTTGTCATTTATATACATGGTTCTGGTTTTTCTCACTTCATTGCCTCTTCACTTTTTTTCAAATTCTTTTGAAATTCTCCATTTTTATAATTTCTTTCCATATAATAATATTCCTTTATGTTTGTGTGCCATAATTTATTTTGCCATTCCCTAATAGGTGGCTTCTATGTAAGTTTCCAGTTTTTGGTTACTGTGAAAAGAATTTCTGTAATTATTTTTGTACATACTTCTGTCTTTGATCTCTTTGGGGAAATAGGCCTATTAGGGGAATCATTGGGTCAAAGGGTATGGAAGCAGTGTTTTAATTTGTATTTCTCTAATTTGTACTTTAAAACAATTTTTCAATATCATTATTGATAGCTTATGTTTCTTCCTTTGATAACTTCATGAAATTTTCTATCTCTTGTTGGTTTTTGTTGGCATCAGAAATACTGATGATTTAAGTGGTTTCATTTTATGTTCTGCAATTTTGATTAAATTGCTCTCTGTATTTGGATTAATTTTTTATTGTCACTCGAGTTCTTTATTTAGTCCATCATATTTTCTGCCGAAGTTATAATCTTGTTTCTTTTCCTGTGGCTATGTCTCTTAATCATTCTTCTTGTATTTTCTGTTCTCTTGTCCCTCACTTTCCCTTCTGCTCTTGTCTCTTGGACCTGAGGTGCTGGTTGGTAGTTTCCGGGCATGTCCATCTTTCAGGAATAGACTGTTTCTTGACTTTCCTGGCCACTTTAGTTCTGTAGCTGTAGACGTTCAGAATCTTTAAGGTGTGTGGACTGAACACTGCCAACTTGTTACAAAATTTGCTGTGTTGCTGGCTCCAGCGGTCCTATCTGGGCCAGATGCTTCACTGCCTTGATGTTTTTACCTGGGTCTCCATGTCACTGTACTTTCTTGTGTAAATTGGAGCACTTCGTTCCTCAGTTTTAAAGGTGGATCTCAGGCATTCTTGGCTGTCCTAAAATTTGCTCACTGCCAGCACGTAGAGGCTTTGGTTGCTGGAAAACTTTCCTGAACTGTCATTGCAGTATCAAACTTCTCTGCTTAGGTCCCTATAGGGTAGGAACTGTCCCCGTTTTGCTGACCTGTGTTGGATGAAGGTACTCATTTTAGTTTTTAAAATTTTTAATCATTATCCAATCTGGCACCATTTTTCTTTAATCTTTCCAGGAGTAATTGTATTGTTCTGCCTTTTTTTTCCTCTCTGCCTTCTTTAATGACAGACTGTCTTAACTTTTTGAAAGAATAGATACTTAATTTATACCATAGATTGATATTTTTGATTTTGGAATTACAGAAGAAGCTTAGGAGGTTTCCCTAGAACCTTTCTTATTCCTTATCATGCTATTCTTGGGAAACATTTAATTTAGAACAGTTTAAAAGCTTGTGACATTTAAAAAACTGACCCATGAGTAGATACAGTGGCAATAAAAAATGTGAAATATCCTTTGAGTCTCTTCAGGAATAAATTGTTATTTATCCGGGAAAATGGGTAAGTGATGTTTTGAATAATTTCTTTTCCCAGTTTATTTGCTGATGGCTATGAGACAGCATATGTACCTGCATACATCTTTAGTATGAAATTGTATAATTTTGTGCTTTACATTCTGTGTTTCCTGACTTAAGATATCTGTAGATTTTCTTTATTCTTCTATAGAGGATGGCATGCTGTTTCCTTTTCAGAAAGCACAGGTCCATCTTCTATGACAAAAAGTCCTTAACTCTGGTCTTAGTTTCTGAAGCAGGGACTTATGAACTTGGATAGGATAAAAAATCATTTTAATTTACATCTTGATTTGTATGTAATTTTTTCCTTTGAATCCTGTGTATTTCATTTTATGCATTTTAAATCATTATTTTGAGAAGGGGTTCCTAGACTTCACTAGCTTGTCAAGCAGGGTCCATGACACAAGCAAGTTTAGGAATCTCTGTTCTTTGGGGGAACCTGGTAACTATTACATAGATCCCACTGCTCAGGGGTTTTTCTGAGCAGAGACTTTTTCTATTATTCCAATTTATTCTTTGTCACATTTGTTTTCCTTCAGGTCTTTTAACTCTAATATGATTTTGAAAAAAGACTTTCCATGATATATAGTATGGCCCTCTTCAATTGAATTGTACTTTTAGGACAATCTAAACCTAATTCTGGGGACCATGTCACTTAGAATTATAACTCCTCTGGTGAGGATGATATGACCTCTTGGCCTGTTCCATAGAATTCATTAATATCCACCCTCCCTATCTTGAGTTGATTATTGGTCATAAAGGAGTTCTTATCTGATTGAATTTGTGGTAGAGATTATGGATAACTATCAGTACTGTGTTACTGGAGCACTTGCTTCGTATAGGCAAGGGTTATCCTCAGTGGAAATCCTTTACTCATATTTCTCGCAGCACTTCATACAAGCACTGAGGAAAATTAAGTGAGGAATGGACATACAAATACTGAGGAAAATATAATAAGGAAAGAATCTCCACTGAGGATTTTTACTGGCTCCTGGGGATTCAAAGACAAAAAAAAAAAACCAGACTCTGCCCTCAAGGAGTTTAATGATTACTTTCAGATTGCCAATATTTTCTTTTTGTTCAGTATCTTTGTTCTGGGGAGGCATTGGGAGAGTGTACTGGGACTGATGGCCTCTTTAAAAAAAAATAGCTCAGTGATCACTCAGTCAACACACATTTATTAAATGCTTATTATCTGCCAGGCACTATGCTAAGTCCTGGTAATACAAAGAAAAACAAAGAGTGGTCCCTGCCTTCAAGGAGTTTATATTCTAATGGAGGAGACAACATGCCAATATCTGTTTACATACTATTTATAGATTTGTATGTATGTGTATATGCAAAGTATAATGGCAGGTAATCTCAGAAAGATGATCTGAGAAGGATGTCCAGGGATGAGACCTGGAATATCTTACAGAATGTGAGATATAAATCTAGTCTTCATTGAGGCTCTGAAAACCAGGTGTAAGGGATAGGAGTACATTCCAGGTATGGACTACAGACAGTGAGAAATCAGGGACTCAAGAGATGGAATGCCATGATAGAGGAATAGCAAATAAGTCATTGTTGTTGGATAGGTTGTGAATAACTTTAAGTTACAAACAAAGCATTTTATTTATGATCCTGAACATAATAGGAATCCTAAAACCAACAATAAAACCACAAAACCCCCTTGAAAACAGTTTGGGATAGGAAGGGGGTGGAGTGTGAATGAGAAGTAGAGGATGACATTGAAGTTGCAAGTTTGTGTGACTGGAAGAATGATGATGATCTCTTCTGACTGTTTCTCCTTTGCCCCACTTGTCCCTCCTTTCTTCCCTTCCCCAATTTAGGAGCAGTTATTTTCTAACTGTAAGTTTTCTAGAACATGAAACAATGAAAGACAGGCCATAGTGCAGAACTTACTGTATTATAGCAAAGTTATTGAAGGAGATTTGATGTCACAATTGATCTTGGATTTTAAGGCTGAGAACACAATTTATGCTTGTCTTACTTCTTCTTTTGGGGCATTTATTCTTGTCTGGATTGTAGAGTTCTCAGATTGTGTGCCAACTACTGCATACCATCCAAGGTTATTCAGAATGACCCTTGTTCTGGTGATTTTTCATCAGTTTCTTCGCTTCTCAGAGATTTTAGGACCATTTTTTTGTAGGCAGACAAGGTGTAATTTCTTGCTTCTGCCACCATAATTTACTTTTGAGGATTTATGGATATTTTATTTGTTAAAGAGGGAGAAAAGGTTTTGGGGAAGAATCTAGATTGCTCCATGGAGCATAGAGAGTATTTGTTATTCTCCATACAGAGATAGTAGCTTCCTTTAATTGCTTTGACGGAGAGTCTGAGACATTTTATCTGTACCAGCTCCCAGTCTCACGGACATACTTAGCTTAGGTGGCTGTGAAGCACAGCTCAGCAGAGTTGAAAAAAGGGGCTTCATGGCACTGGAATATAAAGGTAGCAAATGGAAAAGCAAAGGAAGGAGTTCCTTAAAGTTTGACCTGTGTTTAAATTTCTTCACTCTCCAGAATTAGTCCCCTGACTTCAAGGTATACTATATATGGGAGTAATAAATGTATCAATTGAGTGAATACTCAGGGCTTCTATTCAGTATTTAGTATTCTGAGATGACTTGCATCTATCTTGTAGATTCCCTTACAGAAGATAAGTTGGGCATTTTAAGAAACTAGCATCAGTGATTTTTATAGTGGCAATGGAAACTTCATTGGAACCAGCAATTTTTCCAAAACAGTTATTGAGATTATTAAACAGAACTTAAACTAGTAAGAAAAATTCCTGAACTGATTGATAGCTTTGGCTACAAATCTTGGTTTCTAGCCAAAACCACTTAGAAAACTTGGAGCTAGTAGATGAAACCCCAGAAGGAATTCTGAAGAAGCAAGATTGTAGTTTATAGGAAGGAAGGTAGAGCGCTTTGATTTTAAACAAAGCCAGTCAGCATGTTGAGTGTTTTCTTCTTCATTTTGGACTTCGAAGATCCAGTGTGTACTAGTCTACTTTTCTAGAGTTGGGTTTAACCATCCCACCAGTTTTTTTTGTGGACCATAAATGTTCAATAATGGTTAACATCATCAATAACAAGTACAGTGGGCTTTAGTGCTAGAGAGTTAACATTATGTAGATGTGAAGGGTACTCTAATGGCAGGCTGTGATTTTAAGAATGTATGATGATTTTTTTTCTCCTTTATATTTGATCTAGACCAAAAGTCAGTAGTTTTATACTTTTTTTTCTTATCATAGGGTTTCTTAAGCCTTTTTTTTTTTTTGTATGTCATTGACCCCTTTGGCAGAGTTGTGAAAACTATGTACTCCTCAGAATAGAATAATGTTTTTAAATAAATAAAGTAAAAATTCACAGGATTACAAAGGTTATTAATTCATATGGAAAAAATTACTAAAATATTTTTAAAAAAATTACTGAACTTCAGGTTAAAAATATTTAACCTGAAAATTGTACGCCACAATTGTCATTGAAGGAAAGGGTGATTGTATATGATACTGGAGGGTTTATCGTGTAGTTTGTACCAAGAAGATAGAAATTTTTCCCATTAGTTTTAATTCTCTTTCAGTTTGTGTAATGGTGTTTGCCTCAGGAGAACTTGTTTGGGATAGCAGAGGAATATTGAAAAAATATGTTTCTTAAAAAAATCTCTATTTTAATCCTATTAACCTGAATATTTAAGAAAATGGGGTTTTATTAAATAATAGTCTTAATTAGCAAAAATGACCTTCAGTTGGACTTTCCTTTTTGTTATCTAGGCCACAAAGCCTAAGGCAATGGGAGTGTTAAATGGGTGTCACAGGTATTGTAGTCATATTTCAGGCCCAGTGAGTGTCCTGGATGTGATTTCCTGTCTTTACCAACTGTAATTAAATTAATATGTAGTTGACTGTGACTGTGCATGAACAGCAAATACCTATCACTTACATTTTAGTCACACACCTGAATATATGCAAATACAGTATAGATGAACAACTGGGGCTTTGGTTTTCATGATCATAGAGTTGAAGGTTTAAATTTTCTCAAGGATGGAAACAGAAAGTGAGAATAGTACTTCTGGAGAGGACAGTGTCTTTTGGTTGGATCCAGAGGTGATCCGGGGGACTGATAATGACGTGGAAGAGTGGGAAATGGATTTAAGGTAATGATTTAATAATGTAATTTGATCCTTTTGCCTTTCAGTTAGGATTTCTTTTCTTTAATATGAAGTTTTGGGTTAAATGGGACAGGTTTCTAGTTGCTTGTTACCCCATGGCTCTCTTCATTCCACAACTTGCCCTAGAGCTTGTAAAAATGCATTTTATATGACTTGTTAGAACACTAGGAAGGAAAGGTGTTAGACAGGTTTTGCACCTTCATTTCAAGTATTTCCAGTGGAGACTTATAAAGACCTACCACTTCCTTTATCTGATTGGCATCTGTACTGTGCATTTTTCTTCTCCTAAACATGTTCTTTTTTGTCGACTTTATGATAAATCACTGTGAAGCAGTGATTTTTTTTCCCATTTTGGGAAAGGTTCTCTAATTGTTGGTCACTTCTTTACTTTGAACCTTAAAGAGGCTTTGAGTTTTCTTTGTTTTTGTTTTTTTAAATTTTCTTTTCTCTGTTCCTTTCCTTTCCTTTCTCTTTTCTGGTTTTGAGAGTAGTGTCATGGCATTTATAACCTCTCTTTGCCTTGAAATTGGAAGAGAAAGTTTCCTCAAAATAACTCCTGAGAAGCTTTGAAAGTACAAACAAATTATTTAGGAAAGTTTTCTTATCCAACTTTTTAAAGCACTGTCAGTAGGTTATTACTTCTCTCTTAATTTTAACTTTGAAAAAATTAAATTTGTTCTGGCCTTTTCCATGAAGAAGCTGCTTATGAATGTAAATTAATTCTTAGGAAGAGGAAAAAAAGTCACTTGCTGAAGCTTTTCATATACTCCACCAATGCCACCTACATAAGGCAATTAAACACCTTTTTATACTTTATTCATGAATGCTTGGGAGGGTGAACATGCCATTATTTTTATCCTGATCTTCTCTTTGTGTTTCTGTTCTTCTTGCCTCTCTCTTAATGTACAACTAATTATTTTTGAGATTTAAAAAAGGGCAGTGAAGAGAGGAATAAAGATTTTTAAAAATCTTCTCTATAACGTCATGCTGTCTTTTTGTTATTTGTATTTGCCCTAATTGATTTGGCAAATATTTTTTAATTCTGAAAGGAGAAATTAATTTTCAAAGTACTATCAAGAAAATTTGTTTAATGGTGTGTGAAAATTCTTGGTTATCTTCTTTCACTTCAGAACTCCGTAAATGATATCATCTTTATGGGTATCCTCTCCTGACAACTATTTTAATCTCTCACAGAGAGTTTCATGAGTTACTGTGACCAAAAAAGAATTTTCCCCTATTAGCCAGCCTGCCAACGAAACTTTTGTCACTTTAGATTGTTCCTCTGCATAGATTCTTGCCATATGTCATGATTAATTTTTTTTTGCTTTTGGTCATTTTGTTTCAAAAATTTTATTGTTATGCTTGTTATGCTGCCGCTCATCCCTGCTTCTGACTCCTTCCCTTCTTCCCCATGTGTGCTGGTATTGCTCTTCTTGAATCATATGATCAGTCACATCACCAGCAGTAAGTCAAATTTAAATATCTTTCTGGTGTAGAAATATTTGCCATCTGTGTAAATGTTCCTGGGAATTTGCTAAGTGAAGAGTAGGAAAGGTATTATTTGTTTTTATGTTGGAGAAAACTGGGTAGGTAGTATAAGAGTATTTGACTTAATTTATTAGTAAGGGAGAAGGGATGTCAAGAGTTGTGGCAGGAATTTTTTTTTTTTCTAACTGGCAAATTTAAAAGTAAATCTTGAGAGGCATTTCAGTGATATGGGATTTTCATCTACTGAAATTTCAAAAAAACAATTTTATTTTGAGTGCCTGAGTTGACTTCTGTATCTTTCAGGATACTGTTGTTACATAGATTACTTATCTTTGTTTATAGTTAACCTTTTTTCTTTTCTCCTCATCCTACTTTTTATTCTCTTCCTTCTCCTCCTCTTTTTTCCTTTTCTTCTTCCTTCTACTCTTCCTCTCCTCTCCTTTGCCTCTCTTTCTCTCCTCCTCTCAAAAAATTGAAATGTTTTTTCTCCCTGTTCAGGAATATGGCATTAGGAAATATGCAACAGCAAGATATCCTTTCACAACACATTCTAGCTGAAATGTTTAGGAGCAAAATTAATGGCAAATGAGTGGATATTAGCAATTTTAGCTGTAGCTTTCATATTGTTGAACAATAGATTTAGTATTTTATATGAATTGTTTTGGCAAAGTAGATATAATAATTAGAGATAAAGCATAGACTAAAACTTGAAAATTTTTCTTCATGCTGCTTATAGAAATGAAGAGTTTTAGAGCTGGAAAGGGTTAAATCCTGAAAATACAAATATCAGTCATTCCAACCTAAGGTATTATATATATATATAATGTATTATAGGACTCAGTTTCGTCATCCGTTTACACGGGGATAATAATAGTCGCTATGTCACAGGTTATTGTGATGAGCAGACGAGGTGATGTATCTCTGCGAAGCTGAAAGCGATACAAGTGCTCCTTATGGGAATTACTAGGGTTTGGGGCTGGAATCATGTCCACTCCATTCCCCCTCATTAAAGATAAAAATACTAAGCTCAGAGAAGTGATTGGCCCCAGTGTTTTACATAAGTCCTAAATACATAGGTAGTTTTACATAGAAGGAAAATAAAAGTAAATGGAACTTGAACCTTACACAGTGTAACAGGTAAGATGTTGCCAAATCTTGTTATTATTGTTGAACTTTTTCAGCTACTTAGTTCCACATTTATATGGATAAATATTGTTAGCTCCCAACCCACACATTATGATGTCTTCGAGGGCCGGTACTAATTTATCTTTGTATTCCCCAGCTCCTGTCTGGTGCGGTACTTTGCACAAATAAACAATAAATGTTGACTCAAGGAATCTTTGCTTAAAAATGTAGTCAACAAAACCAAAAGATAAAGCTGCCCACTTGCCTTAACTTAAGTAGCTTCTATTTAATGGGCCACAGGTTTCAAGTAATTGTTAGTCTTTTTTTTTAAAGAATAGTGCTTTACCTATTGGGGTTGCTGTTGCTGTGTTCGTCCTTTGTTGCTGAAGAAAGACCATGCCATCAGAGGAATGATGACATGACTTGCACTTGACTTTGTTTTGAGTGGGGGAGGACTGTGCAGGGTCACCAGCCTCATTTCACCTCCAGAGCCATCTGAGGGCAGTGACCAGATACTCTTCAGGATGACTAGAGATGACCCAGGATGCACTGGGAGACCTTGCCTTCCTGAAGCCAAGGTCTATTCAGGTACTCACTTAGGGTGAGGTAATGCTCGTTCATTGAATAGGCCTGTTTAAGGAGTAGCCAGGGAATAGGGTCAAAGACTTCTTCACTGACTGTACAGCAAGCTATAAGGCATCTTGACCATCCAGTGCCACCACCCCAAATTTTAAACAGGAAATAAATGACTGGGGTAGCATGATTAAGAGAACTGAGTACTGATCCTGTAACAAGAGGCATAATAAAGACCATTCCTAACTTACAGATGGCTAGTTCTAAGAATAAATAGCTACCTCATACTAGACTTTTTTTATGTTGCCAATATCTAGAATTACCAGAGTTTCACAATAACAATAATTGTTATGAAAGAAAAGCAAAGGGGAAAACCCAGACCCCATCTGAAGCACAAGGAGAATGAGCCATGCAAACGAGACACACTTTTGGGGATTTGACTCTAGCCCCCTTCCCTAGAAGGAGCTTTCCCATAACTTTCTGATATTTTTTTTTTACCCATTGGGCATTTCATTTAAAAATTAAAGTATCTTTGTCACTTTTCTAGTCTTTACACCTTCCTGGGCAAGCCACTTACCTGTTTGCCTCAGTTCTTCATCTGTAAAGTGAACTGGAGAAGGCAATGGCAAACCATTCCAGTATTTTAGCCAAGAAAACCCCAGAATTGTCATGAAGACTCAGACATGACTGAAAAGGAACCCAACAGCAACAAATCCCCCAGGATGTACTCTTCCATCCAATGAACCATGGCCTCTTTTCTGTTCCAGGAAAAAAACTCATCTCCAGGCATTTCCTCCAGCTGTCTCTCATGCCTGAAATGTTCTCTATCCTCATCTCTATGCTTACTCTCTTCCCTGGTTGCTTTTCATTCTCGTCTAAAATCTCTCTCCTACGGGAAACTACCTCTCAGAAGTTCTAATGCCATCCCTCTCTTAATTATTTCCTATTAATCCTGTATATAGCTTGTTTGTAAATAATTTGCTTGTTGTCTCTCTCGTTTGCTTGTGAGCTCCTTGAGGGCGGGGAGTTGTCTTTTGTCTCTTTTTACATTCCCAGTGCTCAGCTCTATGCCTGGCTGTAAGCACTTAAATGTTTATTGACTGACTGCCTCAGAGGTATCTTTTAGCAAGGACGTTTAGTGATTCGAGTTGTAGCCCTAGTTTCTTTTAAACTTTATGAAGCATCAACTGTTAAAATCTGGTGCCCTGCCAAATAATATCTCATAGGGACTCTTAACCGATAACCCAATTCTAAGATTCTGTCTTCTTTGAGTAGTCTCCAGACACCAGTGACATTTTAGAAAATTATGTTATCAAATGAAAAACATTGCTACACGTCATATGTAGCATCTTTATTTTAAAATGTGTCCTCTAAAGACTTCTGGGAGCTATAGATATAACTATAATCTTGGGAAAAAAACCTGAGTTTTCTTGGTTTCAGGGGATAAAATAGATTATTATTTTTCTTGCTGACCAGTTCTAAGTGAGTTGATCAAGTATGCCAAGTTATCTTAAAATAATAAAAAAAAAGAAATCTCAGTAACCAAGAGTACAACACCACAATTTAACAAAACATGTCAAGATCACATCAATAAAACTATAAATTCCAAGATCAGATGAATCAGATCTTTATTGTTAACTCCATATAAAGAACCAAATTTGAATGAACTTAAACCTTTGAGTCTTATCAAAATGGGGTCATAGAACTGGAAGGAACCTTAGAGGTCATCTCATCTAACTCCCTTGTTTTTGACAGATGAAGGAATTGGAGCTTAGAAAAATTAAAGGAATTGCCTATGGTCACACAGAGAACTCACTATGGCAAACATGGGAATTTAATCCAGATTTTCTGATTCCTATTTTAATACTCTTTGTTTTCCTCATGTTTTAGTGACAAGCTTGACTTGTTTTCTTATGTCTGCTTTAGTGTGAGGCATCTAGCTTATGCCTAAGTCAGGGTAGCACATTTAGAAAAGTTCAGGAAGTCAGTTATTTGAGAGATGAATTATTTTCCTTTTTCTTTGATTAGTTTTGCTCAAGGCAAAGATAAATTTTAAAGTGTTTCAGTTAAGATTCTGAGCCTTTAGGTTTTTGAATTGTACTTAAAGGTTTTTGTAGTTGCTTCCATTTCTCTTTTTTTGATCAATCTAAATGAAACTCAAATTTAGTATTACCTGTCATTCTGTTAGCACTTACAAATTTCATATTGGTATAAAACAGATACTTGGTAAAATTAGGGCACTGCCCAGTGAAATGGGAGAAATTCTGAATAAATGAGCCTTTGCAAGGTATTTTTTGACATTGGCTAGGTAGAATTCATTTTGAGTAGTGTTCATGGTGTAAATGAAAAAATATTTGACTGTGGACTCAGAAAACTTGGGTTCAAGTTGTTATTCTGCTGCTAAATTACTGTGACCTTGGGAAAATCACTCTATAGACTTACTTGTTTTCTTATTTGTATAAAAATATTAGGGATATGGACTATGTAATCTGTTCAATTTCTATATTTTTATGAATGTGCGATACACTTATTTCATTGTTTTCCAGGCCTAAGATTATTTAATGAGAAAATATGCTGATTTCCTCTTATTAGAGAAAGGATGAATCTGTTAAGATTATTCACTCATCTAATTGTTCTTTATTAGTTTTTATTTCCATTATGATCCAGCTAAGCTACATCATCTGTTCTAAGTTCCATTCTATACAGTGATAGTAAACCAATTTTAATATTCAACTGCAGAAGTCTTACTTAGGAGTACAAACTTGCAACCATTTTACTTGGTCACTTCTACTGTATGTATTATCTCATTTGATTAGAATATAAGCTCTTTGAGAGTAGAAACTGTCTTGCATATCAGCAGCACAGAACAGTACTTTGAATACACACAAACATACACAGAGTAAGCACTTAATGCTCATTCATTCCCTGAAATGAGAAGATAACTCATTTGCATGAATACATACAAAAAATATACAGAAGAGATACATTTTTTTGCCGGGGGTGGGGGGGAGCGTTTGAAGCAAAGCACTCACAGATGGGCTATGCATTAGAAAATGCTTCTTATAGAAGGTGAAGCTTAAACTGAGCCTTAAAAGAAGATAGGGATCTTAACATGCAGAAGTGAGGAAGGAGTGAATTCCAGGCATGGAAATGGGAGGTGGAGTGTTGGAGGAGATCTCACATTGCTAAGATCATAGATTCATTCCAATATTCAAGTTTCCCCATTATGCAGCACAGTGTGTTTGTACATATGAGACACTTAATAAGTGTTTGTTGAATTTAGTCAATCAATTAGTAACCATTTATCAAGTGCCTACTATATATTAGACACTGTGCTAAGACTCAGAGGTAAAAGATGGTCCTTGCCCTCAAGGATCTTACCCTATAATGGGAGAAATAACATACAAACAAATATATAAAAAGCAGATTATGTACATGATAAATAATACATAAATAACTGAGGGAAGGTGTAGAATTAAGAGAGCTTGGGGAAGGCTTCCTGTAAAAAAAAAAAGCATTTTAGTTGGTACTTAAAGGAAGGTATAGAAGTCAGCAGTCAGAATAGAGGAGGGAGAATGTTCTAGGCCTAAGGGGACAGCCAGAGAAAATGTTCAGAGCTGAGAGATGAGGAGTCCTGTTAGTGGAGTATCGAAGAGGTCAGTGAACTGGATCTCAGAGGTGGAGTGAGATTTAAGAAGACTAGAAAGGTAAGAGGGGACTAGGTTATAAAAGGCTTTCAGTGTCAAACAGGCAATTTTATATTTGGTCCTAGAGGCAGTCAGGAGACCGCTGGAGTTTATTGAGTAAGGGATTACTTGGTCGTTGGACCTGTGCTTTAGGAAAATCACTTTAGTGGCTGAATGAAAGATAGATTGAAATGGGGAGAGACTTGAGGCAGGTGGACCCACCAATAGGTTATTGCAATAAATTCATGAGAGAGATGATGAGGGCCTGCCCTAGAGTGGTGGCAGTGTTAGAGGAGAGAGGGAGACATACTGGAGAGATGATACACAGGTGAAATCGATACGCCTTGGTTATGAGGGTGGGAGATAGAATAGAATTGAAGGAACTGATTTGATTTCAGATATCAGGGAGAAGGAAGAGACTTAAAACAGGTCCATATCTTGTCCAAGGTTGTTGGGCTTGGTAGTGCAACCAGAAATAAAATTTTTGTCTCATTTACTGTTCAGTACTTTTCTGCCTTTCCTATTATGTATGAAATCTTCCTGCTTGACCACAGAGATTGTCTCCTGTTTTGCCCAGCTTTTGCCTTGGATCAGTCAATAAACATTTCTTAAGTGTCTAAGCAATCACTTTGTTGCACTATTAGGATACAAAGAAAGTCAAAAAACAAAAACTCCAACCCCCCCCAAAACAAACAAACAAACAAAAAAACCCATACCACAAACCCCCCAAAAATAACCAGTCTCTACCCTTAAGAAATTCACAATCTTGTGGGGAAAGGCTGCTCTGTACTTTGTTCCATCATCTGTACTTTGTTACTAACCTTTGCTGACAAATTTCAAAAGTAGATGTTTTCTTCTACACCAAGGCTTCTTAACTTTGGGGGCTGCAGATTTCCTTCCAATGACCCAGTGGATAGTTTCAGAGGCTATATGAACTTGAATGGGGAAAATTAACATCTTTATTTTCATTAACCTTTGATTTTCTTTGTAATCCTTTGCATTTAATTTTGTACATTTAAAATCACTATTCAGAGAAGGGGGTCATAGGCTTCACCAGTCTACCAGAAGAGTCCATGACACACAAAAGGTTAAGAGCTCCTGTTCTAAAAGGATATTTTTTCCTTTCCCTAGTTCCTTTAGATGACCTGTTTGGAATCAACTATTACTGCCTCACTTGTAAGACCAAGGGTTATTTTTAAAAAATTCATTAAAGGTTAAGTGTTAACTATTAAAAGAAAAAAAAAGACATTTCAAGGGTTGTTACAATAGCGCACATGGGGAGCTTGATTCACCAAATACTTACCCTTACTTTATATGTGGTGTGTATCACCATTGTATGCATAATCTCCCCCTCTTCCTCCTCCCCAAAAGTAATCTTGTTTATTTAAGTACTTTTCAAAGATCATAAAATCATAGTAATGAAGTTGGAAGGGACCTTAGTGGTCATCCAGCCTTACTTTCTTATTTTACAGATGAGGAAACTGAGAGATGGTAAGTGACTTAAGGTCACAGTAGTTTTGTGAGCCGTATTTCATAGAGAAATGCATTTAATTTCACCACTTTTAGGGTTTAGGTGGGTCAGACTATTTTCCATGACTTTTCAGCAATAGGTATTCTTTTTGACTATTCAGTTTGGAGAGGGGAGTAACCTTTTCTTTTTTTCTACCTTTATTCTCAGGAATGATGAGGTGTTGTAGGTCAGTTTTTAAGTTTCCAGAGTTTTAATTTTTAGCAGTTTCTGGGGAGAGGAGAAATGTCTTAGGTTTTCTTTTTCTCCTAACTCTCTCATTGGTAGCTGGTAGAAAAATCCAGAAATGATGTGGCTCATGTTTCAGTCAGTCCTCACCTCTCATGAATTTAGTTGGTGTGATGTTAATTTAAGGTTAATGGTGGATGGGGAAAGAATTAAAGGTCTTCCCCACACATTAATAGGCCTCAATATCTTTGATTAATTTCTATTGAGGATCAGAGGGTCGTGTCTTTCCACTCTGAAAAGTGGATAAATACTCAGAGGTGAGGTTTTACTTTGGAGATTACTCATTAGAAGTATTTGGCCAGATGAGATTTTGGGCAACCACTAATGAGGCCCCCTGGCTTTGAAAAACCAGATGCTGATGCATCTCTCTCTGGTAACTATGTGTAGATGAAATGGTCGGACAGTTGGATCTGTCTTTTGATCTGTGATGTATGTATTGCTTATGGTCAGACAGTTGGAAACTGTCTGTTGTCTTTATTTCTCTGTATTTTCTCTGAAATTCAGACTTTTTCCCCTGAACTAAGTGGATGATATATGTGCTTGATTAAAGTAGATTGTTGATCCCTCAAAAGTTACTTTCCTTTTAGAAAAGCAAATCTAAGAACCTGTACAGCAGGCCCTCCTGTGTATGTTGGAGACCTTGCTGTTACAGTTGATATTTGTGAGGGGGATGGAGTGAGATGTGTTGGAAGGACATAAAACTTCCTCTTTAAACTCTATCTTGAGATTTTGGTCAGAAAATTTGATAAAAATCTAGTAAATTAACACATTTTCTCCAGAGTCAGTTGAAGGAAGTGAGTTGTCTTAGTGAATTAACATATTTTTCCAGGGAGTTACTCTGTGTGTAGTTTGAATCAGTTGGGCAGTTAGGTGGTGCAGTGGATAGAGCACCAGTGCAGGAGTCAGGAGGACCTGAGTTCAAATCTCACCTCAGACACTTGATAGTCACTAGCTGTGTGATCTTGGGCAAGTCACTTAACCCCAATTGCCTCATCCTGGGTCATCTCCAGTCATCCTGATGACTGTCTGGTCACTGGATTCAGATGACTATGGAGGAGAAGTGAGGCTGGTGACTTGCACACGACCCTCCCTCCCTCACTCAAAGCAAATTCACGTGCCAGTCATATCATTATTTTTCTGATGGCATGGTCTTCTTTGGTAACGAAGGACAAATGTACACAGAATCAGTTATGCTGACTACTTTTCCTGAAGTAAACTATTACATGATAGAACTTATCTGGGCCAAATTGTTACAGGAAAACAATTTCCAAATTACTGTGTTTAGAGCCTATTCCTGGCTACATTAATATTGATTCTGACTTATAAAGTTTTCCTCACTTTCCTGAACTATAAAATAGAGATAATAGCAATATTTACTTTGTAGAGTTTTTGTGAGGATCAGATGAGATATTTGTAATGTGTTTAAGCAAAGTGCCTAGTACATTGTAGATGCTCTATGATTATTCTCTTTCCCCGTCTCTGAAGTATCCTCATGGATATTGTGAGGGGAACCTTTGTTTTATATATTGTCAAAATTGGAATGTACATAAATTTTTATGACTTTTATACATTTAATCTTGCCCAGGGAATTTTGCTAGTTAAAATGGATATTGTATGTATTAAAATTACTTCAAATTTTCCAAGGTTAATAATCATGATGTTGATGATTTTGGATAATACACATGTATCACCTTAATTGGTTTCAGATCACTTCATCAGTTTTTAACTTGTGACACAGGCAGAAAGTAAAACATAATCTTCAATTAATAGATCAATTTTTTAAGGAAGTTTTCTTCTCCCCACATAAATTGTCAGGTTGATTAAAGTTATGTCTGTATTGTTGAAATAAAATTGATTGGGGACCATACTTCATTTCCCTTTGGGGCATATAGTAAATAATTGTTCATAGATCACAAATTCATCTAGACTGGTTTTCTGTAGGTTCTTGTCAGATTACCTCATCCCATCTTGACAGACTGAAGACTTAGAAATACAGTGGTATTTCTAATGTATTGTATGTCTTTTAAAAATTTAGAACCTAAGTTCTGGGGTTCCAAGACTTTAAAAATCTTGGACCTAGTCCCAGATGAGCAGCAAAAGGACTATGAACTATTACTTCCACTTAGCAAAGAAAGCTCAACACTAACTTTTTGTTTACCCCTACTTCCATAGGATTACACATTCCTTCTTCTTGGTTCACTATCCCACTCATCAAAGCATCCTATCCAAATAATTTCATCCTTCCTCAAACCTCCCATGGCTCCCCATCTATCACCTACAACTTTGCTTCATATTTTACTGAAAAATGGAGGCTATTTGCTGAGAACTCTACCCTTCCTCCTCATCTCACTTCACCCAGGTGCTTTCCACCACTACCTCCTCCATCAACCCGGTCTTACATGTAGAGATAACCCTTTTCTTTTCCAAGGTTAATGCTTCTACATGCTCAGCTAATTCCAACCCAGATTGCTCTGTCATTTCTACTCTCTCACTAATTTTCAATGTCTCACTTTCTACTGCTGGTTGCTTCCCTGCTGCCTAAAAATGTACCTATGTTTCCTGCATCCTCACAAAGCTCGCCAGTGATCCATCTATCCCTGCTAGTCATCTTCCTATATGTTGCATCCTTTACTTCTAACCTCTTTGAATAGGCCATCTGTGATATAGTGCCTTCACTTCTTCTCTTCTCACTATCTTCTTATCTCTTTGCCTTTTTATTTTCAATCTCATCATTCAACTAAAATTATTCTCCATAAAAGTATCAGTGATCTCTTGATTACCAAATCTAATAGCCTTTTTTCAATTCTTATCCATGTTGACCTCTCTGCCTGACACTGTCAATCACCCTTCTCTCTTTGGTATTCTTTTCTCTCTAGATTTTCATCACACTACTCATTCGGTTCTTCTCCTACTTGTCTCATATTTTATTCTTAGTTTCCTTTGCTGGATCTACCTTCTTCCAGGTGATACCCACAAACTATGGTGGTTCTGTAGGATTCTGTTCTGTTCCCTTTTTTCTTTATATTGTTGCTCATGTGCATTCAACTATCATCTCCATACCAATGTTTATCATTTATGTTGTCCATTCCTAACCTCTCCATATCTAATTTTATATCTTCACTTGCTCATTAAGCTTATTGAACCAAATGCCCCAAAACTGAACTCGTTAGCTTTTCCCTCAAAGTTTTGATTTTTTACTAACGTCCCTGATACTGTGGAAGGCATCACCATTCTTCCAGTCACTCAAGCTCTCAACATAGAGATCATCTTTGACTCTTTACTCCTCTCCTCCTCCCATTCCCCTCAGTTCTGGTTTCTAATATTTTGCCAAGTCTTGTACACTTTACCTTTCTGATGGCTCTAGTGTATGTCCCCTTCTCCCCTCTGTCACTTATCTTAAGGCCTTTTGCAATGACCAGCTGATTGGTCTCCCTGCTCAAGTGTTCTCCCACTACAGTTTATCTTCTGTTTAGCTGTCCATGTGATCTTGAAGCACCAATCTATTTCATTCCCCCATCCTATTCCAGTTTCTCCTTATCATCTCCATGAACAAATATAAAACCTTGTTGGATGTTCAGAATGTGCCCCCCGCCTTTCCAGTCTTTTTACACCTTCTTTTTCTCTATTCACTCCCCACTCCACAACCTTCTTGCTGTACCTCAGACAAAACACTACATCTCCTGATACATTTTGCTGGCTGTCTTCCATGAATAGAATTTTCTCCCACTTCATCTCTATCTTCCTTCGCTTCCTTTAGGTGCCAAGTAATATCCCACCTTCTACAAGAAGTGTTTTCTAATCCCTCTCTTCTAGTGACTTCTCTTAGATTAGCTCCAGTTTATCATATATGTAGCTTGTTTTTATATAGCTATTTGTATATTACTTCCCCATTAGATTATGAGTACCAATGAGAGCACGGATGATGGTCTTTTGCTTTTCATGATATCCCTAGCACTTAGTGCAATATTTGGTACATAGTAGGTACTTAGTAAATGTGTATTGACAGACTTTGAAATGAAGTAATTGAAAAATGAAATATTGATTTTTAACAGCTTTTTTTTGTCATTTCTTGACTTCTAGAAAGATGAAGTCCTCAGTACATTCAGAAGAGGATGATTTTGTGCCAGAGCTCCATAGGAATGTTCATCCCCGTGAGCGGCCTGATTGGGAAGAAGCTCTTAGTGCAATGGTAAGACAGTGTATCATAATGTGGAGTACTGAAATTTGAACCTGTATCTCTACATAGGTTTGATCCGTGCCTCTAACATTTACTACATAGGTGACCGTGGCCACAACACTTAATATCTCTCATCTTCACTTTCCTCATCTGTTAAATTTCCCCAATACTGTAAATAATACTAGGATTTTCTTGTTCATCAAGGCTTGCAGCCTTGGTGTCATTCTTGATTGCTTATTCTCATTCACCATATATTTCCATTGTGTTGCCAAATCTATTAATAGTGCTATTGACTGGATTGAGAAGAATCAAGTTATTGACCTTTCCTTTTTGATTGCAGATTTTATTAATAGTAATTCATCTTCATTAAATTATATGCTGTATTCTAAAAAAGTTAATCTTACCGTTATAATCTTCTTTGTTAAAATGTAATCATAAGCAATGGCAGTGATCAATAACACATCAGGGAATTTTAAACTTTGCTTATTTGTTTAGAAAAGTACTATTATTTCTAGCAGTTCTGTTACTATTTGTGTTGATATTTTGGGTGTATTTTCTAAGAACTTTGAATGATAATTTAAAGGAAATAGTTATATTTAGTTTATAGAGTAATTCTGTTGGGACACTGAATCTTTCTAAAGACATGTTGCTGCAGGATATTAGGGAATAATAAAACACTGTAGAGTACAAAAAGGTAGGTGAAAGGTCACAAAGAATTGCAAAGCTCTCAGGGTTATAGATGGATAGTGAATTTTAAAGTTAGCAAGTAGGCAGTTTAAAAATATAGTCAGTGTTTCTGACAAGTGGAAAGCTGATCTTTTTTTCACTTTCCTGCTGTAAAGCCTTTGAGAAACTGCTAGGCCGTTAAGCAAGAAGGTTTCCATGAAGCTTTTTGTTTTACCCTTTGCCTTAAATTTGTTTTTAGTGAATATTTTCTAAAATAAGTTTTATTGATGTCTTTTATTTCATAGTAATTTCTAGAAGCATCTTGCTACCCATTCAGCAAACGCTGCTTAGAGCAAGTAAACATCAAGTGAAATCAACCAGCACCATGGCTATTTCAGAGAGGGCAGAGACTGCTCTCTAACTCCCAGCCTTGCCCCTTTTTATGCTCTTTTTCTTGGAGATCTCATAAGTTCCTATGGATCCAACTATTATGTCTGTGAAGATGACTTTCATATGAATATATTCAGTATTATTCCTTGTCTTGAGCTCAAATATCGCATGACTAACTGCACACTGCTGTTTAACTGTTCCATAGGTGTCTCCAGCTTAGAACGTCCCACATAAAACTTGTCTTCACTCACAGTGTTTCTCTCCATTTACATGGTTGTAGTCAATGTGTGCATTGTTTTCCTGATTTTATTTACTTCACCTTCATCATCTTATACAAATCTTTCTGTGATATACTGTATAGCATATTCATAAATTTCTTCCATTACCTCATGTCTCACAGGTTGTTTAGCTGTTCCCCAGTTCATAGACACCTACTTTATTTCCATGTTTTTGCTATTACAAAAAGTTCTTGTATAAATAGTTTGCTTTATATTGGGGTTCTCTGCCCTTTCTGAATTTTGAGACCGTATGTAGTTAGTAGTGGGATCTCAGATCACTTGCTTAGCATAATAAAAAATTAACTTTCTGGGATGGTTGTACTGCTTCTACAGTACATTCTATTCCTTGTTTTCCTATATAGTCCCATTAATATTGCTTCCCAAACTTTTGCTGTTTTTGCTATTTTAATTAAGTGTGAGTGGGAATTTCAAGGTTATTTCTTTTCTTCCCAGAGGTGTGTTTCTTCTATTATTAGTGATTTGTCTTTATTATACTTTGTAATTCTCCTTTTGAATTTTGTTTTGATTTCTCTAGCACTGTCATTGGTGATTGATTATTAAAAGTATATATTAATTTTATATATTTATTCATTTTTATCATATTCATATGCACTTGCTATGATCACTCAGTCATCTTTAATTTCTTTGAGAAGCATTTTGTAATTGTTTCCATTATAAGTGGCTTTTGTAGATTGACTCCAATATATTTTATATATTTTGTACTTTCTTACAAATGATACTTCTGTTAATATCCTCTTAGATTTTTTTTTGCCTTCTGGAAATGAAGGGTTTATTTTGTGTCCTGTTATCTTCATGAAGTTATTGTCTCAGTGAGTTTCTTTGCTGATTCTCTGGGATTTTTAAAGAAAAATCAGCATATTACTAGCAAGGACAGCTTTATCTAGTCTTTATTTTTATTCCTTAGATTTCTTTCTCCAGCCTTATTGCTATGGGTAGAATTTCTAGAACTATTCTAAGTAAAGAATTTACTGGGAAGCTTTGGTATTTCTCCATTGTAAATAATTTTAGCTTTTATACTTTTATGTCATGCTCAAATATCACCCTCTTGTGTGTTGTTAGCATAAATCCATGTACTTTGTTAAAGGTTTTTTTCAGCAGCTATTGATAACATTCCTGTGATTTTTAAAAAGAATGTTCATACGGTTAATTATGTTAATTGCTTTCCTAATATTAAGTCATTATTGGTACAGAAGAAATAGTGTCGCAGTTTGCTGAGTGTGATTCAGGGAGCCCTTCTTCTTGTGTCCCGGCCCGGCTTGTCTCTCTGCGTTGCCTCGTCAGTAGATAGAGGTGAATGAATTCTAGACATCATGCATCTAAATTCATGGCATGGCCTGGAGAGTAAACAGTTTTCATATAACTTGTTTTTTTACTGTGTGGATGGTTCAGGAGGCTCTGCAGTGTTGCAGCAGTGGTGTCGTCTGCAAACAGGAGCAGCTGGAGCACCTTGCCATTCATAAGGAATCCCTCTGCACTTTGACCTTTCTTCTGGATCCCCGTTCTATAGAATGGCACATGCCTTTGTCAAGAACATTTTCTTGTTTCATACCTAATTCTTTCTATCTTCTATTTGTTGTCCAGCTTCCAGTTTCATCCTTAAATGCACTTGGGAATGACTTTACTTAGCTAATGTTTCTTTTATTTTTTCTGTTTATTACTGTTTTTTTTTTCCAATTACATGTAAGTATAGTTTTATACATTTACCTTTATAAGATTTTAGAGTTCCAAATTTTTCTTCCCCCATCATCCCCTGTCCCCTTCCTAAGGTGACAAGTGATATAGGTTATACATGTTCAATCATATTAAACATATTTCCACATTAGTCATGTTGTGAAAGAAGAATCAAAACAAGAGAAAAACCATTAGAAGGAAAAAATGACCAAAAAGTGAAAATAATATGCTTCAATCTGCATTCAGAATCCATAGTTCTTACTCTAGATTATATAGCATTTTCCATCATGAACCTTTCGTCTTAGATTGTTGTTTTGCTGAGAAGAGCAAAGTCTATCATAGTTGATCATTGCACAGTGTAGCTCTTATTGTGTACAGTATTTTTCTGGTTCTGCTCATTTCACTCAGCATCTGTTCTTATGAGTCTTCCATCCATGAAATCTGCTTACTTATCATTTCCTATAGCACAATTGTATTCTATTACATTCATATACCACAACTTGTTCAGCCATTCCCCAAGTGATGGGCATCCCTTCAATTTCCAATTCTTTGCTACTACAAAAAGAGCTGCTATTGATATTTTTATACACGTGAGTCCTTTTTCCTTTTTCATGATCTCTTTAGGGTATAGACCTAGAATTGTATTTCTGGGTCAAAGAGTATGCACAGTTTGATAGACCTTAGGGCATAGCTCCAGAGTGTTCTCCAGAATCATTGGATCAGTTCACAACTCTACCAGCAATGCATTTGTGTTCCCATTTTCCCCCATTTCCTCCAACATTTTATCACTTTCCTTTTCTGTCGTATTAGCCAGTGGGATAGGTGTAAGGTGATACCTCAAATTTAGAGAATTTTTTTAATAAGGAGCTTTAATTTCTTCATCTGAAAACTGCCTGTTCATATCCTTTGACCATTTATCAATTGGGGAATGACTTGTGTTCTTACGAATTTGACTCAGTTTTCTATGTATTTTAGAAATGAGGCCTTTGTCAGAGATACTTGCTGTAGAGACTGTATCTCCACTTTCTACTTTCCTTCTAATCTTGGTTGCATTGGCTTTGTTTGTACAAAACCTTTTTAATTTAAAGTAATCAAAATTATCCATTTTGCATTTCTTAATGTTCTCTCTCTCTTGTTTGGTCATAAATTCTTCCTTTCTCCATAGATCTGACAGGTAAACTATTCCTTGCTCTCCAAATTTGCTTGTAGTCTCACCTTTTATGTCTAAATCTTGTTACTCATTTTGCCCTTATCTTGGTATAAGGTGTGATTTCTGCTATACTGTTTTCCAGTTTTCCCAGCAGTTTTTTTCAAATAGTTGAGTTCTTATCCCAGAAGCTGGAGTCTTTTGGATTTGTCAGACAGTGGATTACTATAGTCATCCTTGTATACCTAACTTATTCCATTGATTCACAATTCTGTTTCTTAGTACCAAATAATTTTGGTGATTGCTGCTTTATTATAATATAGTTTTAGATCTGGTATGGCTAATGTTCTTTCTTTTGCATTTTAAAAAATTAATTCCTTTGATATTCTTGACCTTTTGTTTTTCCAGAAGAATTTTGTTATTTTTTTCTAGCTATAAAGCTAGATAAAAATAATTTTTTGGTAGTTTAATTCTTATGGCACTGAATAAGGAAATCTACCTAAGAATTGTCATTTTTATTGTGTTAACTGAGCCTATCCATGAGGAATTGATATTTTTCCAGTGTTTTACATCTGACTTTGTGTGAAAAGTGTTTTGTAATTGTGTTCATGTAGTTCTTGGGTTTGTCTTGGAAGGTGGATTCCCAAGTATTTAGATTGTCTGCAATTATTTTAAGTAAAATTTCTCTTTCTATTTCTTCTTGCTGAGATTTGTTGGTTATATAGAGAAATGCTGATGATTTATGTGGTTTTATTTTATATCCTGTAACTTTGCAAAAGTCTTTAATTATTTCAAATAGTTTTTCAGTTGATTCAGTTTCTCTAAGTATGCCATCATATCATTTGTTTTCTCAGTGCCTTTTCTGATACCTTCAGTTTCTTTTTTCCCCCTCTTATTTCTAAAGCACATTTCTAGTACAATATTATCAGCAGTGTTGATAGTGGCCATCCTTGTTTCACTCCTGATCTTACTGGGAAAGCTTCTTACTTACCTTCATTATATAAAATGCGTGCTGATGGTTATAGATAGATGCTTCTTATCATTTTAATAAAAACTACATTTATTCCTTTCCTCTTTAGTGTTTTCAAGAGATTGTCAAAAACTTTTTTCTGCGTCTATTGAGATAATCATGCGATTTCTCTTAGTTATTGATGTGGTCAATTATGCTGATAGTTTTCTTAATACTGAAGCAGCCCTGCATTCCCGCTATAAATCTTACCTCATCATAGTGTATTATCCTGGTGATAAACTGCTGTAATCTCTTGGCAAATTGTTTTATTTAAAATTTTTGTATCAATAGTCATTTGGAAAATTGGTTTGTAATTTTCCTTTTCTATTTTGACTCTTCCTGATTTAGCTATCAGGACGATGTTTGTGTCAGAAAAAGAATTTTGTAGGACTATTTCTTTGCCTGTTTTTTCAAATAGATTATGTAGTGTCAGAATTAATTATTCTTTAAATGTTTAGTAGAATTCACTTGTAAATCTATCTGGCCCTGAATATTCTGTTAGGAAATTTATTGATGGCTATTCAATTTCTCTTTCTAAAATGAGGTTAAGTATTTTTTCCTCTTCTGTTAATTTGGGTAATTTATGTTTTTGTAAATTTTCTTCCATTTTCACTTAGATTGTCAGATTTATTGGCATACAGTTGGGCAAATTAGTTCCTAATTATTGTTTTAATTTCCTGTTCCTTGTTGGGGAATTTACCCTGTTCATTTTTGATACTGATAGGTTGATTTTCATCTTTAAATCAAATTAACCAAAGGTTTATCTATTTTACTGTTTTTTTTTCATAAACCTAGTCTTTAGTTGTATTTATTAGTTGAATAGTTTTCCTGCTTTTTATTTTATTAGTCTCTCCTTTGATTTTCAGAATTTCTAATTTGGTATTTAGTGGGGGATTTTAATTTGTTCTTTTTCTAGGTTTTTTTAGTTGCATGCCCAATTCATTAATCTCTTTTTTGTCTGTTTTATTCTTGTAAGCATTTGGAGTTATAAAATTTCTCTTAAGAACTGCTTGGGCTGCACCCATATGTTTTAGTATGTTGTCATATTATTAACATTCTCTCTGACAAAATTATTGATTGTTTCTATGATTTGTTGCTTGACTTATTCATTTTTCAGGATTAGATTATTTAGTTTCTAATATTTTTTAGGCTTTTTGTGGCCCTTTATTACATGTAATTTTTATGGCATCATGATCTGAAAAGGATGCCTTTAATATTTCTGCCTGACTGCATTTGGTTGTGAGGTTTTTATGCCTTAATACATGGTGAGTTCTTGTGTAGGTGACATTTACCACTTAGGAAAAGGTATGTTCCTTATCTCCATTCAGTTTTCTCCAGAGGTTTATCATATCTAACTCTTCTAAAATTCTATTTACCTCCTTAATTTATTTCTTGTTTATTTTTTGGTTAGATTTATCTAGTTCTGAGAGAGTGAGGCCCCCAACTAGTATAGCTTTGTTGTCTATTTCTTCCTGTAACTCCCTTAACTTCTCTTCTAGGTATTCGGATACTATACCTCTTGGTGCATATGTGTTTAGTGTTGCTATTACTTCATTGTCAGTGGTACCTTTTAGCAAGATGTAGTTTCCTTCCTTAACCTTTAATTGAATCTTTTTTTGCTTTTGTTTTGTCTGAGAACAGAAATACTACCCTTGCTTTTTTTTTTTTTTACTTCTGAAGCATGATGTATTGTGCTCCAGTCTTACCTTTGTGTGTATCTGTCTACTTCAGATCAATTTCTTGTAAACAGCATATTGTAAGATTGTGGTTTTTAATTCATTCTGCTGTCCACTCCCATTTTATGGGAGAGTTCATTTCATTCGCAGTTATGATTATTAACTGTGTATTTCCCTCCATGCTATTTTCCCCTTGTTTATATTTTTCTCTTCTTTTACCCTTTCTCCCCTCACCAGTGTTTTTGCTCCTGACCACTGCTTCCCTCAGTGTGTCTTCCCTTATATATCAGCCCCCTCTCTTTTCTTTCCCCTTTCCCCTCTTAGTTCCCTATATGTCAAGGTAAATTTCTGTGTGCAGCTAAGTGTGTATGTTATTCCCTCTTTGAGTTGAATGTGATGCTCATTCCCCCTCTTTTCTTTTCATGGCCTTTATGCAATGTAATTAACTCTATTCTCTTTCCTCTTCTTCCTCTTCTCTCAGTATAATCCTTTCTTCACACCTTAATTTTTTTATATCATTACAGCAATGTCAACTTATACCCACAGCCTCTGTCTCTGTATACTCCTTCTAACTGCCCTCTTAGAGATATAGTTCTTAAGAGTTAGAGATATCATGTTCCCATGTAGAAACGTAAACAGTTTACTGGATAAAAGTATTTTTCTTTCTTGTTTACTACCTTTTTATGCTTCTCTTGAGTCTTTTCTTTGAAGATCGAATTTTCTGTTCAGCTCTAGTCTTTTCATTAGGAAAGTTTGAAAGTCTCCTATTTCATTGAATGTCTGTCTTTTCTCCTAAAATATTATGTTCAGTTTTGCTGAGTGGTTGATTCTTGGTTGTAATCTAACCTTCTTTGCCTTCTAGAATATCATATTCCAAACCCTCCCATCTTTTAATATAGAAACTGCCAAGGTCTTGTGTAATCCTGACTGTGACGCCTTGATATTTGAATTGTTTCCTTCTGGCTGCTTGCAGTATTTTCTCCTTCACCTGTTATTTCTGAAATTTGACTACAAACTCCTTAGAGTTTTCATTTTGTGATTTCTTTCGGGAGGTAATTAGTGGATTCTTTCAATGACCTTTTGCCCTCTGGTTCTAGGTATTAGAGCAGTTTTCCATGAACATTTCTGGAAAGATGCTATCCAGTCTTTTTTTTTTTTGATCATGGCTTTCAGATAGTCCAAATAATTCTTAAATTATCTCTCCTGGGTCTATTTTACAGGTCATTTGTTTTTCCAATGAGATATTTTGTCTTTTCTTCTATTCTTTCAGTCGTTTGATTTTGTTTTATTGATTCTTGATGTCTCATAGAGTCATTAACTTCCACTTGTCCATTTCTATTTTTTAAGGAATTATTTTCTTCACGTAGCTTTTGTACCTCCTTTTACATTTGGCCAGTTGTACTTTTTAAAGAGTTATTTTCCTCAGTGGATTTTTTTCCCATTTGGTCAATTGTAGTTTTTAAGAAATTGTTTTCTTTAGTCAGTTTTTGTCCTTTCTTTTCCAAGCTATTGACTCTCACATACCTCCTATTTCTTGTCCCAGTTTTTCTTCTACTTCTCTTATTTGACTTTTAAAATCCTTTTTGAGCTCTTTCAAGAAGGTTTTTTTGGGTTTGAGACCAATTCATACTCCCCTTAGAGGTTTCACAAGTAGTCAGTTGACAATGTTGTCCTCTTCTGAGTTAGTGTTTTGGTCTTCCCGGTCACCATAGTAGCTTTCTGTGGTCAGGGCTCTTTTTTTGTTTCTTCTTTATTTGGGGCCTGTTCTGTGGCTTTAAATGTTGGCTTCTGCTCCTGAGGCTTAGGGGCCATTGACTCAAATTTCTTATGCTGGGACCAGGGGCCTCTTCACTGGTGTTACGTGCTGGGGCCTCAGGTGCTCCTGGCTTGCTTACTGTGCTGGGGAGGCCAGGCTTAATTGCGCCTGCTGTTGCATGTGTACAGGGGCTGATAATTGCCTTCTGTGCTGGAGTTGGAGGCCTCACAGCTGGCCAGCTGTGCCACTGCCTGCTGAGCCACAAACAATAGGTCTCAGTTGCTGAGGCTAAAAGCCTCCAGCTGACTTGCCTGAATACTATCTATACTGGTCTGCACTCCCCTTTTACACACATGAGATAGACCTTTCCTTAAGTCCTTCTAAGTTACCTCAAACTGGAAACTTGTTTCATTCCATCTTTTTGTAGGTTCTGTTACTCCACAATCCATTTAGAGACTTGTTTTGATCTTGCTTGTGAGAGAAACTAGACAGAGCTCAGGTGAATTCCTGGCCTCTCTCAGACATTTTGACTCTGTTCCTTCTGAAGTTTCTTTTAACTTCTTTTACCCTCCATTACTTTTACTTGTTTTAAGACAATACTGTATGTAATCTTCAGTCTTCATTTTTGGAAGATTTTACAGACAAGTTTATATTCTAAATTAAGTCTTACAGTGTCTTTGCATGACATCGTTTAAATTATTTGCTGACAAATTTGCATTATAGATTTTTTGATCCCTTTGTTGTGACAGTTAGTTTGTGCTTTTATAATTGGTTAGGACTTACAGCACTTTAAGATCTGCAGTCTGTTATATAATTTTATCTTTTACATATATAATGTTTGATTTGATCCTCATAGCTAGATGTTATTATTATGCTGATTTTATGTATGAGAAAACTGAGGCACAGCAAGGTTGAGTGACCTGCCCAGAAGCGCAGAACTAGATGTATATAAAGGCAGGTTTAAGAAAATCTGTGTTCTTTCTTCTTTCCATATGTCATTTTTGGCATCCATAAGTGAAAAAAAGTATTTGATTATTTTTGGTTTTGTTTTTTGTGTCACTTACATTTCCCAATGCCTTCTTTCCCTTTCTAGAGAGCAGTAACTTCTTAATATAAGTCTAGTGGGCATTTTAATTTCATATTTTTTATTCTAATTTTTTAGTTTTGCTTTGTACAGATTTTGATTTTTTTCCTCTACTACGACAATGGTTTGACTATTGACTAGTGAGAGCCAATTGAGGAATGATTTTCATGTAAGTAATGTGTTGTTTCTTGTCTGTTAAAATATCATTTTCATTTTATGATGTTACCTGGTGCTTGAAATATCCAGCGGCCCCCCCCCCCTTTTTTTCCATTATGTTCTATAGGGCTTTTGTGTTACCTGTAGATCTTTGTCTTTTCTCATTTCTTGTTCCTGATCCATATTTTCTAAAATTTTTCACTGTACTCACTTATTCCCCAGTGTTAATAGGTATGTTGATTTCATTTGGATAGTCTTTTGTCTGTTCTTTGCAAAATTTCTCTTCTTCTTCATCGTTTGTAATAGTTGTTGATGCAAAAGCTGCAATTGCTTTTATTGTAGACTTTTTGTAAATACTATGACATTCTAAAAGGTATCTGACTAAATGTCTGACAAAGATTTTATTTTTGTTATTGCCTTTGCGCATAGTATGAAACCTGTTGTTAAGTTCCTTATTTGTTTCTCTCAGGATAATTTGTAGAAATCCTTCCCTTTGCTTCATTGCCCTCCTTACCTCATTCTTGGACTGTTGCAAAGCTTTCTGCTGTCCTTACCACAAGTCTCTCTCCATATCATTCCATCCCCCACTCAGCTTTCAGAATGATTTCCCTAAAATACAGGTCTGATCATGTCATTTTTCTGCTCAGCAAACTCCAGTGTTTCTTTATCACTTCCATGATCAAATATAAAATTCTCTGTGTGCTGTTCAAAGTCTTTGAAAGCTTCTAGCCCTCTTCTTCCACCTCCTCTAACTTTCCATCCAGGACTAGGGGAGGACCCTGAAAAAGCACTGACCTTGGAAGCTAACTTTGGCATTGTGGGTTGCAGGATCTGAGAATCTCTGCTGCTTCTGGGGATTCCACTCCTGAGGCCAGTTCCAGTCCTGTTCCTCCTGGTGCCGCCCAGCCAAGGCTGACTGTGCTCCACTCTGTGCTCTGTGCAATAGACCTTTCCTGTAGGCCTTTCAGGCTCCCTTGGTCTGGAAATCACTTTCACTCTGTCATTCTGTGGCTTCTGCTGCCCTAGAATTTGTTGAGAGTCTTTTTTTACAGGTATTTTATGGGCTGTGGGGGAAGAGCTAGAGTAGGTGCATCTTTCTATTCCACCATCTTGGCTCCACCCCCGAAACAAGCATTTATTAAGCACCTACTGTATACCAACATTAAACACTGCTAAGTACTATGCATCTTACCAATATGCAAAGCATTTGGCGAATATTATCTTATTTGATCTTCACAACAGCCTGGTGAGGTAAGTGTTGTTATGTCCCTATTTTATGGTAGATGGAGGGTAGGTGACTTGCCCAGGGTCACACAACTAGGACATGTCTGAGATTCAGTTTGAACTCATGTGTTCCTGACCGTAGGCCCAACACTCTGTCCACTGCAGAAAGCTGACTATTAGCCAATGAAGAGGAATGAGGGAAACCTTCTTTTTCTTTTTTCTTTTTCTTTCCCTCATTAAAGGGGCCATGCCCTGGCTACCTCTTAAACAGGCTTATTCAATGAATGGGCATTGCCTCACCCTAAATGAGTGCCTGCAAAGACCTTGGTCTGAAAGACCCAAAGTCTCTCAGTGCATCCTGGGTCATCTTCAGTCATCCCGAGGAATATCTGGTCCTGGATTCAAATGGCTCTGGAGGAGAAGTGAGGCTGGTGACCTGCACAGCCTTCTCTCACTCAGAACAAAGTCAAGTACAAGTCACGTCATCATTTCTCTGACGGCATGGTCTTCTTTGGTACAAAGGACGAACACAATGAACTCTCTATCCCCTATTTCAGTTGTCTTACACGTTACACTCACTCTGTAATCCAGTGACACTTGCCTCTTTGGTTTTCTTGAAACAAGACTGGAACAAGACACTCCACCTTCTTCAGGCACGTTCACTGGCTGATCTCCCACTCCCACCCCCACCCTATTTCAGGAATGTTTTCCCATCTTCCTATCTTTTCCTTTTTGTTTCTCTAGCTTACTTCAAGTCCTGGCTAAAACCTCACCTTCTAAAGAAAGCCTTTTCCAACTGCCCTTAATTCTAATGCCTTCTTTTTATTGATTATTGCCATATATCTTTATTTATATATCTTATATGTAGTTGTTTCCTTTATATAATTTGAACATAGTTGTTTGCATCTTCTCTCCCCCATTCTAGTGTGAGTACCATGAGAGCAGAGACTGTCTTTTGCTTTTCTTAGCATTTCCAGTGCTTAGCATAGTGCTTGGCACATAGTAGGTACTTAATACTAGTTTTTGCTAGCCTGCCTTTTCACACTACTGGGAGTTTGCAACCCCTCCTCCTAGTGGTGGACATTTCTGGGGTCCTCCTAGACAGGGGTGCAGTTAATTAAGACCTTGCTCATTCCTGTTGGGGGGTAAGTGGAGGTTTGAGCTTGTCCTAGTCCCAAATGCTAGTTAAATCAATGAGTTGTTTTTGGATGGCAGTTTCTCATGGCCAGGATTGGTCATAACAGACACTTAAAATTTGACTTCCTTTAGATACAGGATTTTCAAAACTATGGGACATTTCCTCCTTATTCCTGCTATCTTTTGAGGTGAGTGTAGTATATTAAGGGCCAAAATTATTGGATGATTTTATCATTGTTATTATTATACAGTTATTAGCTCTCATCATATTTGTGAAACGTTCCAAATATTATCCTTTTATCTGAATTTATTTCCCAAAACATTATAGCTTCCTTTTCCCAATAAAAACATTCAAATTGGAGTCATTAAAAGTGAATGAAACATGGTGAATTTCTATGAACTAGGTGAAATGTTGGAGTTTACAGAAGTAAATAACATACTTTCTGGGACAGTTGCATTGAGATTTGAGGGCTAACAGGTCTGGCATAACCAGGTATTTGCTTGCACCCTCTTACTCTCTTGATCGAGTTTCCATCTTCTACTCTTAATGATTTCCCCTGGCCTCAATGGGAAAAGCTGGACCCTTGTTGTTCAGACACTGGGATATCTCATAGCTTACCTTTTAGTTTTGCTAGCCTGCCTTTTCACATTAATGGGAGTTTGCAACCCCTCTTCTTAGTGGTGGACATTTCTGGGGTCCTCCTAGACAGGGGTGCAGTTAATTAAGACCTTGCTCATTCCTGTTGGGGGCTAAGTGGAGGTTTGAGCTTATTGTTGCCATTTCCCTTGTCGTAGTCCCAAGTACCCATTGTGATCTGATTACCAGATTTAAAAGCTTTGGAGTGCTTTTCTCTGTCCCTTTCTTGTTTTTGCTTGTGAGAGGTAGCATGTTGCAGTGTAAAGAGTGATGGATTTGAATGTAGAGGATCTGGGTTGAAATTCTGTGTGACCTTAGACGTCACTCTTGGCTTCCATTTCCTAATTACACAGTTAAGAGATTGGACTAGATAATCTAGAAGGGTCTTTCTCTTATAAATTTATGATCCTCTTAACACAAGTATAGCAAAATAAGTGTTTCATATTGAGTGTTATATATTTTAAAATATTATAAATATTTAAATAATATATTTGAAAGTATTATATATTTTGTTATATGTTTGCTTTTGTTATAAAATAGTAATATTTAATTTATTTGAATAAATATGATCTAAGAAAATTTTGTGTAGATTATTTTATGAAAAACGAGGAGGGGAAACAACTGTTTTTTAAAAATATGAGGGGATTACTTCATAAACTTTTGAAATCAGTGCCTTAATGTTCTTTTCATTTCAATTTAGTGTTCTTTAATTATTGTTCTCTTGCTTCTACTTACTTTATATTAGTTCATATTCTTTCAACGAACAAATAAATTAAAGTGGTGTTTACTGTGTGCTTGACCCTAGACACTAGGGGAATACTGATACAAAAACAAGATAATCTATGATCTCATGCCATTCACACTGTAACGGTGAATTAATACATGTAGGAGAGTGATGAGTAACTTACTTTCTCCTGGGCAGTCTGAAGGCTCATTTTCAAAGCCAAAATGACAGGGGCTGGTTATAAAATGGCTAAAGGGAAGAAACCAGAATTTACAGCTAAAAAAAATAAGAAAAACATTTTCTAGGGGTGGAGGGTGCTCCAGTAGTTCAAGTGCTCTGGGTACAGATCTCTCTTGAAATTCAACTTGGATCCCTGTGAGATAGGATACTACTTCAAGGAAATATTATTGTTATACAACTAGAAAATAGATGGTTGCAGTTGGGATTTTAGGTAACAGAATTTTGGAGTCTAGAATTTTAGAACAGGAAGAGATCTTTGTTATCATCTCTTTCTGATTGCCTCATTTCACAGTGGAGAAGGCTCAGTAGTAGTTTATGGTAATTATTTGGTAGTATATCATAAAAAATGAATTCATTTGAGCTATAAAATGAGAATAATAAAAAATATATCAATTCTTAAAGAAATGTGTTGTGAATTTAATTAGATGGTTAGACAGTACTGTCAGTTGCAGTGTTTAGTCCTATCACATAACATTTTGTTTTGTCACTACTGTGATAGAATTATAAAGTCAGAGGGCTTGAAAGGTCTTAAGAACAGTAAAAGTAGAACATAAAGTGTTATAATAGGACGACATTTTTAAACATAATGTTAGTGTATAGAATGTTAGAAGGAAGGTACCAGGGACATCACTAGTTCAACACACTCAATTTAAAAGTAAGAACATTTACATGGGAGAGGATCACTGCCTCCTTTGCAGTCACAGGGAACCTCTCTGTGAGCAGTAGGCACAAGCCTAAGGGGTTTCATTTGTGCTCCTGCCTGTAGAGACTGGTAGGAAAGGAGTATTGAATGGGCACACTTATTATTGGAGTTCTTTGGTGTTAGTTCAGAAAGGATTTTACCTGCTCAGGAATTCTGTAGTTGATCCTTTTCTGGATTTAGCTGTGATTGCTCTATCTGTGGTGAATAATTTCTTTTCAAGTATTTCAGAGACACGTGATCTCACTTGTCATTGTTAGACCTGAAGGACTTAGTCCTTATCCTTGATCTTTTTGCAGCAATATATTATTGGCTATCACTCCCTGTCCCAAAGATGTTATTTCTCATTTAGCCACGTTACTCCTATTTTTAAAAACCTAGAATATTTCCATCTTGTCTCAAAAATAACACAGATTGTGTTGTCTGTAATGGAATACCATACACACCCTTTTACCAGTGTACTTGCTTTTAATATTATTTCTTCACATAGTATAGCAAAATTGGAATGTTATATAAACTTTATCTGGTTCCATGCCACTCACATGAGCTATCTTTATCTGTGCCTGGAATGTATTCTTTCCTCATTTTGGACTGTCAGTTCTTAGCCCAGGTGCTACCTCCTTCATGTATTCTTCCTTGGGCTGAAAATGTTCTCTCCCTCTTCTGAGTTTCTAACAACAGTACTTAATCCTAAGCTCCTCATTGTCCATTTTGTCTGAATTTTCCCTTTGAGCCTATCCCACTTCTGTTAAACTCATCAGTATATGTCATCCCTACAAATTCTACCCAGACTTCCATATAAGCTTCTTTATGTTGGAGAGTGTCATGTTTCATGTTTGTGTTTTCCCTTCTGTCTGTAGCATCTTAACAAACACACAGCTTACATATGTATATATGTGTGTACATATGAGTATATATACACATATGTATATACATACATAAATTTACATATATATGTGTGTGTGTGTGTATATATATATATATATATATATATATATATATGTATGTAAGATTTAGTTTCTTTTCCCCTCCAACTCACATTGTTGAAGTGGAATAATGCTGAATATCATTGAAATGTATATTTTCTAGCCTGGAGCCTCATACCTTCCTATCAATCTTTTGCTCTTGCTGACTCCCAGTCATGTCCCCTGCATCATTCATTCTAAATCGTTTTATGCCCTGGTGTCCACATTCTCCCTCTGTTGCTCTCTCTGAGGAGATTATTACTTTGTACTTTTGCTGTAATTGTTTTGAGCTCCTTACCTTGAAATTGCGTGTCTTGTTGATAAAGGTTAATTCCTCCACTTTTAACTCTTGATCTCATCTTTTCATCCCTTTCTTTCTCCTCTAAGACCTTGCCCCAATTGATACTTTCATTTTCTTTTTTGATGACAGTTAAACAGTTCTACCTTCTTAATATAGTTTCCCACTTTGCCTTTCATAACATTGTATTCTCCTCTTACCTCTCTGATCCTATATTTTAAACTTCATCTGCTTTTCTTCTTTTTCATTTTTTAAACATGGGCGTTCCATTGTTGGTAGAGTTGTGAACTGATCTAACTATTATGGAAAGCAATTTGGAACTATGCCCAAAGGGCTATCAAACTGTGCATACCCCTTGATCCAGCAATACCACTTCTAGGTCTGTATCCCAAAAAGATCATAAAAAATGGGAAAGGACTCACAGGTACAAAAATATTTATAGCAGCTTTTTTTTGTGGTGGCAAAGGATTGGAAATTGAAGGGAAATTGGGCAATAACTGAACAAGTTGCGGTATATGAATGTAATGGAATGCTATTATTGTTCCATAAGAACTGATGAGCAGGCATACTTCAGAAAATCTTGGAAAGATTACATGAGCTGATGCTGAGTGAAGTGAGCAAAACCAGGAGAACATTGTACACAGTAACAGCAACATTATATGATGATCAATAATGGACTTAGCTCTTCTCAGCAATACAAGACAAATCTAAAAGACTCATGATGGAAAATACCATCCAATTCAAAGAAAGAACTATGGATTCTGAATGTCGATCGAAACATACCATTTTACTTTGTTTTTTTCTTTCTTGAGGTTTTTTTCCCCTTTTGTTTTGGTTCTTTCACAGCATGACTAATGTGGAAATATGATTATATGTATATAACATATATCAAATTGCTTGCTGTCTTAGGGAAGAAGATGGGAGGGAAGGAGAAAATCTGGACCTCAAAATCCTACAAAAGTGATTGTTGAAAACTATCTGTATATGTAATAAGAAAAAAACAAAATACTATTAAGTGGAAAAAAATCTTAAAATGAACAAAAGAAATATGAACATAGGCATTCCCCAAACTTCTTAATTATGTTAGCACTAGTGTTCCCTTATCTAGACAAGTTCTCTATCTCTTACAACCTTATTCTTCTGTCATTAACTAACTGACCCTATGTAACTTAAAGTTGTGTTTTTGTAGAAGACATTATCAATTTTATGTGACTTGTTCCTGTATTTCAGTGATGTGAAATTTTGAACTACCAAGATAACTTTTCATAAGATCTTAATATACTGTATTAATTGATTGATTTCTTGTTCCAGTTTATGTGTGTGTCTGTAGTATTTTAAGATCTAATCTGAGACGGTAAAGTGGTGTAGTGGATAGAGCACTGGACCTGAGTTCAGATTTAATCCGACACTTGCTAGCTGTGTTGACCCAGGGCAAGTTGCTTAACTTCTGTTTGCTTTATTCTAATGGAAAAGGAAATGAAAAACCATGCCAGGATCTTTTCCAAGAAAACCCCATGGACAGTATTGATATGCTATAGATCCATGGGTTCACAAAAAGTAGGACATATCTAAAAAGCAACAAAGTTCTAAACTATTCTTTGATTATTTTTGTGAATGTTATGCCAAGTAATATTGTCATTCTATTACTAAACTGATATTTATCTTACTAATATCACAAATATTGGTAGATCTTGAGAAACCTTAATATGGTTAACGGAGTAAGAGAAACTGATTTTAGTGGTAATATTCTAAAGAACCAAAATATAAGAAATTTATTACATGAAAGGAGAAAGTGGGAGATCTGTCTCTGTCTCTTTTTCTTTATATCTCACTGCTTTTGTGTTTGCTGTGCACGCTACAGCTTCTTGGAATCATAGGTCAAAGTTGGATGAAAGAGGACACCAAAGGTGAATGAACAGCCCTGATAAGGGCTGGGTAAGCCTTCACACCAGAGGTGCTAGTCCTCCCTGAAAAGTGTAACCAATTGGCCTCAAATCTGTCGATGAGTTAGTCAGTGTCTACCCCAAGCATGTGAAGACTTGCTCTTGCAGATTGTGCAGATGAGAACAGTTTCTTCCAAAAGGCCATGAAGGCAGCCGAAGCAGGTGCTATGGAGTGCTTAGAGCTTCTTCAGGCATCATAGACCCCAGGGTCATCCACTGCATTCTGGGCCATGACCAATCATCTTGACTTTTGTCTTATCTCTGGACTTTGATGACTCTGGAAGAAAGAGTGAGGCTGACAGATTGGCAACTGGCAACTCTGTCTCACTTAAATCCAGTTCTTGAGTCAAGACATTATCCTGTGATCTCTTTGAAAACAAAGACTGACCAACAACCTTTTACCTTAGGCTCCCTTCCCTCATGTACAGTATATTCTGTGATCTAGTAACAGTGCTTCCTTGCCAATTCTTGAACCAGATGCTTCGTCTCATCACTCTAGGTATTTTTGCCAGCTGTTCCCCAATATTCTTCCTCCTCATCTTTACCTCCTGGTTTCCTTGGATTTCTTTCAGTCCTAGATAAAATCCCTTCATTTATAGAAAGCCATTTACCTCTTAATCCTAGTACCTTCTCTCTACTGATTAGTTCAGATTTATCCTCTATGTTAACTTGTTTGTTCAAAGTTGTTTGTATGTTATGTCCTCCATTAGACTGAGCTTCTTGAGAGCAGGGATTGTGTTTTGGCTTTCTTTGTTTTCCATTTGTTTAGCATAGTCCCTGGTACTGTAAGATGATTTTCTCAAGGAGTTTAGTCACAGAAGGGAGGAGAGATATAGGATTAGCTATTAGATGGATCAGGTGAAGGAGAAGTGGGGGAGACATGGACAAGTTTGTTAGCAATAGGGAAGCAGCCAGTGAACAGAGAGACATTGAAGATAAGTGAGAAAGTAGCGGTGATATAGAGGGGTCTGTCTGCAGGAGAAGATGGAATGGAATGGGATCACTTGTGCATGAGTTTTCCGGGGGCAAATTAACAAATTAACATTGTTTCATAATATATTTTTATTTATTTTGTTAAGTATTACCCAATTATATCTTACTCTAGTTCAGCAGTATAAAGTAGAGTTTTGGAGTCAAGGCTTATAAATTTGACACCTCTTGCTTTAGATGATTTACTTTAATGATAAACCAAAGAATTCCTTGAAGTTTATAAATCATAGTCCTTAAGGAAAATATTTTATTGAGGACTGCATAAGGAATACACTCATATAATCTTGCATTAAAATATAAATACCAGATTTTGATCTTCTGTTATAGATATGTTTGGGGCTCTTTGACAGACAACCACAAAACCCCTATTTTTATTCTGGCGGATGGCTGTGATAATTTAGTCTTTGTAACGAATCAGTTAATTTTAATTATGAAAACAATGTATGGATTATTGTACTATATTGTATGGACAATTGAACTCTTTCTCAGACCACTCATTGCATTGTTAATTACTCTCTTGTTGGATTACATTGAAGTTTATTGGGAAAATTGTTGCTAAAGACTCATATTTTGCATTTTTAGTTTTGGTATTAGAAATTATGTATCTGTTACATAAAAGCTCTTGTTATTTTACCACAGTCTGATATCAGTGCTTTAGAAGTCATTTATCTCTTCTATTATTCTAAAACGTTTCCAACTAAGTACAACCAAAAATTTTTTAAAATTTATTTATTTGTAGTTTTCAACATTCATTTCCACAAGACTTTGAATTCCAAATTTTCTCCTTGTCTGTGCCCTCCTCCCATCCCAAGACTCTGCGCATTCTGATTACCCTTTTCCCCAATCTGCCCTCCCTTATATCACACTCCTCCCTTCCCTTATCCCTATCTTCTGTATTTTCTTGTAGAGCAAGATAGATTTCTGTACCCTGTTACTTGTGTTTCTTATTTCCCAGTTGCATGCAAAAACAATTCTCAACATTTGTTCCTAAAATTTTGAGTTCCAACTTATCTCCCTTCCTCCCTCCCCACTCATCTCCACTGAGAAGACAAGCAATTCAATAAAGGCTATATATGTGTAGTTATGCAAAAGACTTCCATAACAATCATGTTGTAAAAGACTGTATTTCCTTCCATCCTTTCCTGACCCTCATTTATTCTATTCTCTCTTTTGACCTTGTCCCTCCCCAAAACTGTTTACTTCTAATTACTCGCTCCTCCCACATTTTCTACCTTCTATTATTCCCCTCTGTACACCCCATTTGTCTCCTTCTCCCCTACTTTCCTGTAGTGTAAGATAGATATTTATACCAAATTGAGTGTGCATGTTATTCCCTCTTTAAATCAAATGTGATGAGAATAAGCTTCAGTTATTCCTGTCTCACCTCCCCCTTTTTCCCCTCCATTGAAAAATCATTTTCTTGCCTCTTTTATGAGAGATAATTTGCCACAATCCATTTCTACCTTTCTCCTCTCAATATATTCCTCTCTTAATTTTATTTTTTACATATCATCCTTTCCTATTCAACTCACCCTGTGTCGTCTGTCTATGTATGTGTGTGTGTATGTACAATCCCTCCAACTACCCAAATACTGAGAAAAGTTTCAAGAGTTACAAATATTATCTTTCCATGTAGAAATGTAAATAGTTCAACTTTAGCAAGTCCCTTATAATTTCCCTTTTCTGTTTACCTTTTCATGCTTCTCTTGATTCTTGTGTTTGAAAGTCATATTTTCTGTTCAGCTCTGGTCTTTTCATCAAGAATGCTTGAAAGTCCTCTACTTCATTGAATGACCATTTTTTCCCCTGAAGTATTATAATCAGTTTTGCTGGGTAGGTGATTTTTGGTTTTAATCCTAGCTCCTTTGACTTCTGGAATATCATATTCCAAGACCTCCAATCCCTTAATGTAGAAGCTGCTAGATCTTGTGTTATCTTGATTGTATTTCCACAATACTTGAATTGTTTCTGTGTGCTTGCAATAGTTTCTCCTTGACCTGAGAACTCTGGAATTTGGCTACAATATTCCTAGGAGTTTTTCTTTTGGGATCTCTTTCAAGAGGTGATTGGTGAATTCTTTTAATATTTATTTTACCCCCTGGTTCCAGAATATCAGGGCAGTTTTCCTTGATAATTTCATTAAAGATGATGTCTAGGCTCTTTTTTGATCATGGCTTTCAGGTAGTCCTATAATTTTTAAATTGTCTCTCCTGGACCTATTTTCCAGGTCAGTTGTTTTTCCAATGAGATATTTTACATTGTCTTCTATTTTTTCATTCTTTTGGTTTTGTTTTGTAATTTCTTGGTTTCTCATAAAGTCATTAGCTTTCATCTACTCCATTCCAATTTTTAAAGCAGTCTTTTCTTTAGTGAACTTTTAAATCTACTCCATTCCAATTTTTAAAGCAGTCTTTTCTTCAGTGAACTTTTAAACCTTCTTTTCCATTTAGCCCATTCTGCTTTTTTTAAAAAAAAAACCCTCTGGCTTTTTGGACCTCTTTTGCCATTTGGGTTAGTCTATTTTTTACAGTGTTATTTTCTTTGGCATTTTTTGGGGTCTTCTTTAGTTAAACTGTTGACTCTTCTTTCATGATTTTCTTGCATGATTCTCATTTCTCTTTCCACTTTTTCTTCCACTTCTCTTACTTGATTTTCAAAATCCTTGTTAAGCTCTTCCATGGTCTGAGATCATTGCATGTTTATTTTGGAAGTTTTGTCTGAAGAAGCTTGACTTTGTGTTGATGTCTTCCTCTGATGGTATGCTTTGTTCTTCCTCATCTGAAAGAATGGAAGAAAATACCTTTTCACCAAGGAAGTAACCTTCTGTAGTCTTATTTTCCCCCCTATTTAGGCATTTTCCTGGCCAGTTACTTGACTTTTGAGTCCTTTTTTAAGTTGAGGGTATACTCTAGGGACCTGTAAGTTCTCAGTTCTTCCATGGTGGCACAATCAAGGGAGATGAGTTTACTCCTCTCCTGGCCTATGCTCTGGTCTATTAGCAACCAGAAGTATCCCTTTCTGCCCAGAATCTGTGAGTAGGGTTCCCTCTCCAGAGCCTCCACCAACACCACCTTGCCTGTGCTGTTCCTCACCCCAGGACTCCCACTTAGAACTGAGACTGAGATCACCTGCTCGATTCCTGTGACTTCTTTAGGTGGAGGGCTCCAAAAGTGGATGCTGCTATGGCAGTGGCTCCTGCTGCCCTGGAGCCAGGCTCCCTTCCCACCTATGTGAAAGAGCTTTCTTACTGACCTTTGAGGCTGTCTTTGGCATTTGTGGGGTGAGAAGTCTGGGAACTGCAGCTACTGCCATGATTCTGTGCCTTGAAGCCTGCTCCAGTTCTGTCTTTGTGGTGTAGTGTGGCCCATGCTGAGCTGCATTCTGTTCTGAGCCCTGTGTGATAGAACTTTCCTGTTGGCCTTCCAGGCTGTCTGGGGCTGGAAATCTCTTTTACATTTTGTGGCTTCTGCTGCTCTAGAATTTGTTTAGTCATTTTTTGCAGATATTTAATGGGCTATAAGGGTATAGCTAGAGCAGATCTATCCTTCTACTCCTTCATCTTGGCTCCACCCCCTACAACAGATATTTTTAAAAATATCACGTTGGCTTTATTGGTAGATGCGTTGAATGCAAACTTCTAGTGTGGAAGATGTACCTTATTCTTATCTGACAGCAGAGAATGACGAACTACAATATAGATTATAAGAAGAAGAATTTTTATAGATTAATTTTCTATAAAGCTTAAAAGTTAATATATTATGCTTAAAAACTGTTTTCAAGTAAAACATTGCAAAGAATCAGTAATTACAAACTAAATTATGATCAGTAGGTAGAGAAAACCTGTCTGAATGAATGAGTGAAAAAGCACTTATTAAGTGCTTACTGTGTGCTGGGCGTTGAACTAGATGCTCGACACACATACACACACGCACACACATACTCATATATAAAATGAAAAAATTCCTACCCTGAAGAAACCTACATTCTAACAAAGGGAGACAGTACATATAACGGAGCATTCCAAGGAAGGGAGTTTTGATCTGGGGACTCAACAATGTTGAGTGGAGCTATGAAGCTCTATTTGATTGGCATCCCCTTGAAGCAATGGTAGTATTGATTTGATTTTTCTTTTCGAAGAAGGGATGTGGGTTGGGGAATAGCCATAGCACAGATGGTGTAAATGGCAAGATATGTATGTGAGATGTATGGAAGTAAAGTATCAAGACAGTTTGGTCTCATGGAATTTCATTGTTAGTGATCAAATTAGATGGCAGAATCTCTCCCCAATTTGCTGCCACAGCCTTTTCATGTTGAACATCTTAGTCCCTGTGACCATCTCACTGTGGAAGATTCCTAAATCTTTTTTTTTCTTTTGATTTATCAGTTCCTACCAGAACCTTCATTACTTTTTAAAAATGTTTTAATTGATGCCTGTTTCTTACGCTGTCATAGTTATTTCTAGTATTCTTCCCTCTTCCTTTCAGAGACCCATCTCATTATAACAAATAGTATTTTTTAAAGAGGAAGAAATCAGTACAACTGATTAATATATTGAAGAAGTCCAAAAACATGTCTAATATGTAACCCTTGTGAACCTTCTGTCTTAATAAAAGTTGGGGGTATTCTTTCATATCTTCAGTTGTCATGTTTTTATTAATTTTGTTTTATTACTTTTGAATTTTTAGTGTATTGTTCTTTTTATGTACGTTGTTGTAGTTATTGTTTATTTTGTTTTCTTGGCTCTGCTTGCTTCACCCTGTATCAGTTAATATAGATCTCTCTGTGTTTCTCTGTATTTGTCACACACATCATTTATTCTTTTACATTCCTGTATCACAGTTTGTTCAGCCATTCCTTATTTGACGGGTCTCTATTTCTTTTCCAGTTCTGATTCATCACAAAAAAATGATGTTATGAATATTCTGGTTTATATGAAGACATTTTTCTTTACAATGGTTTCCTAGGGGTATAAGCTTAGGAATGAAGTCTCTTGTTAAAGGTTTTGAACATTTTAGTTCATTTATTTGCATAATTCCAAATTTCATTCCAAATTTCTTTCCAAATGGTTATACATTTCACAGTTGCAATGATATTTTATTGTGCCTATCATTCTCCATCCTCTTCTACATTGACTTTTTTTTTTTGTATTTTTGTTGCTTTTACTAATTTGCAGGGTGTTGGATGAGACCTCAGGTTTTTTTTTTGATTTTTCATTTTTCTTTCTGTTACTAGCAGCATTTTTTTCATGTTGTTGTGAATTCTTTGCAATTTATCTTTTGATAACTGTTTGGTCTTGTCCTTTGATCACTTATCTAATGTGAAATGGGTATTAAATGTATTTGTTTATAATATCTTAGACATTGCACCCTTATCAGAGAATTTAGATGCAGTGATTTTTTTTCCCCCATTTGACTGCATTCCTTCTTATCGTAGGTGTGTTAATTTTGTCTGTGCAGAAGTCTTTTAGTTTCAAGTAATTAATGTTATCCATTTTATGTTTTGTTATTGCTGCTTTCCCAATTTTGGTTAAGAATACATCCCCTATCCGATATCTGTGGGAAGTATACTCTTGTTTTCTATTTTTTATACAATATGATCTTTTAAGGTTGCATATCCATTTAGAATGAATGTATTATGAAATATTATGTTGTCCCAAGTCTAATTTCTGCCAGGCTGCTGGCAGTTTTGATCAAATAAGGATTTTTTTTTCCTAAGATACTTATGTTTTCTATTTCATCTAATGTTGGGCTGTTGAATTTCATTGGTTCTGATTCTCCCTTGTCTAATTTAACATTGATTTATCTCTTTTTTAAAATACTAAAACTTTAATAGTAGAGAAAAGAGAAAGAAACATTATAAACTTAAATATTGAAACTTTAACACAAAATAAGAAAAAAGTGTTTGTCATGTGCACAGCAGAACAAAAGAGAGGATTTAGAATATATAGTAATAAATTTTCATTTCAAGAAAGCCTATATAATAAATACTACATGTTGTTTTGGGAGCTGTTCATTTTTTCTTTAATTCCTTGTAAGTTTTCTGTTGTTCCCTGCTTTTTACTTGGTTCTTTTTTATCCCTTACCCTCCCACTACAGGCCAATTAAGTTCAGATACACATGCATCCATACATACACACATATGTATATGCACACACACATGCACCCATATACCTATATAGATACATACATAGACATATGCTTTCCCTGACAAATTCTACTCCTGATCTTTGTTTTCCTCTTCCTCCTCTTCTACCTGCTACCTTGTCCTCCTAACCTACCACCCTCCCCCAGGAATCCTTCCCTTATCCTCCTTCCTCCCTCATCCCCTTGATATTTTATTTCTTTCTGAATTTAGAAGACTTTTATATGTATACATATATATGCATATATATGTATATACATACATACATACATACATACATACATATATATGTATCATTCTTTCTTGAACCCATTCCCAGTGAAAGTAGGTTTCCAGAACTAATAGTCCTTCTCCCTCACCTAATCCCTCTGTATTGGTTCTTCCCCTTGCACTTTATTCATATAAGGTAATTACTTTTCTTAGCTGTTCCTGAACCATTTGACTTTTTAAAACCATAATACTCAGATTTACCTCATTCTTTCTTACAGTCTACCCTGTGAAAATTAGACATATGTTTTACATTTTTCATTCATAAAAGGTAAACATTCTGCCCTTATAATTAGTCTTTGGCATGTACCTTATATTTCTCTTGGCTCTTATATGTCATATCTTCTATTAATTTCAGGTTTTTTTTTTAAACAAAGTCCTGAAAGTCTGAAAATTCATTGAATGTCCTTTTTTTCATTCAGACTTATGCTTAGCTTTGCTGGGTATGATATTTTTGATTGGAACCCTAGTTCTTTTGTTCTTTGATATATAGAATTCTAAGACCTGTTGTCTTTAATGTCATCACTGCTAGGTCTTATGTGATTCTAATTGTGGCACTGCCATATTTAAATTGTTTTCTTCTTGTTGCTTGTAGTATCTTATCCTTGAGCTATGGGTTTCAGAATTTGTCTATAATATTCTTGTGGGTTTTTCTGGTAGACTCTCTTTCAGGTGATAATCAGTGGAATTTTCCTATTTCTGTTTTCCCCTCTTGTTCTAATGCTTCAGGACAATTTTATTTAATTATTTCTTCTATTATTGTATCAGGATTCTTCTTTTTTTTAATCATAGCTTTCAGGTAGTCCATTTATTCTTGTGCTTTCTCTTCTTGAACTGTTCTCTAGATCACTTGTTTTTCTTGTGAGATGTTTCACATTCTCTTCTATTTATTCATTCTTTATATTTTGTTTTATTTTTTCTTGATGTCTTCTAACTTTGTTGTCTTCCTCTTGCCTAATTCTATTTTCAAGGAGTCATTTTCTTCCTTAAGATTCTGGTTCTCTCTTCCTAGTTGGTTGATTTTCTTTTCATAATCTCCTTGTTTTTCTTGAGTTTTTCTTCTCATTTTTTTGTTTTTTAGCTTTTCTTCAGTCTCTCTCCTTTGATTTTTAAAGTATTTTAAAATTCTTCTATGAATTCTTTTTGGGTACGTGATCATTTGACAGACTCTTTGGGGTAGAAGAGTATTTCTTTGCTTTAGTACGCTCTTTTGAAGATTAACCCTGATCTTCTCTATTTCTGAGGTAATTATGGTTGGATTCTTTCTCCTTTGCTTGCGCATTTTAAAAAATTTATTTGTAGTAGCTTAGATTTTGTAATTATCTCTAGTCTTCAGGCATAGGGGATGGTGCCTCTAGCCTCAGATTCTCCCTCAGTTCTCCCTTCTGGCCTGGGACCGAAACCAAGACCTCCAGTCTCCTGTAAGTCCCCATAGCCAGCTGTTTCTCTGTAGCACAGCTTTTGTTGTCACTGGGCTAGTGCTGGTTCCTTCTTATCCCTCTCCCTACCCCCCTGTCTCTGCAGCGCAGCTGGGTCTGGTGTTCCTTATCAGCAGAGGTTCCCTAGATCTCCCTGGCTCAGATGCCAAACTCCCCTCACTCTTGTGAGAGGGATTTAAAAGATTTGCTTGTCTAAATCCACACCCACCACTCAGTTCTAGTGAATTCGAGTTTAATAGCTAGCAAATAGAACAAGAGGGTATTAGAGTTATGTCAAGGACCTGGAGATGTTTTAACTTTATCAGAGACATTTGGTCCTAAGAATGACCACATTGGACTCCTTTTGCACTAGTAATTTGATTTGTCATCTCTTTCAGCTTTCTGCAACTGATTATTTTAAAATAGTAACATGGGATGATTCCACAATTGGGGTGTTAGTACAAGATTTTGTTCTCTTGGAAATTTCACTCCTTTTGTGTTTGGAATACAGTCTTCAACAGATTTGTCTTTTCCTGCGACTGTTTTTTAGAAATAAGTGACAGGAACTCATGACTTGTGTTTATGTTCTTAGAACGACATCCTTTGTGATACTGAGGGAAGATAAAACAGGAAGGTAACCTGTGACCTTTATGGGTGATGAAAAAATCGGACTGAAATAGTCAGGTTTCTACCAAGTCAAAGCTACAAATGAGAATTAGAATTACTCTTAGACTTTGAGAGTATGGGTCTGAGTGTCATTCCCACCTCTCTCTACCTGGACATTCTTATTTTCAGGGGAAGGCATGTAAGGGGAAGAGGCAGAAAGGGATGGGAATCAGCATTGTTATAGTGTCCACTCTGCCAGACAACATACTAAGTGTTGTTACAAATATCTCACTTGATCTTCATAATTACTCTTAGAGGTAGATTATCCCTGTTTTATAGTTGAGGACATTTTTGAGATTGGAAGAGGTTAAGTGACTTGACTGGGTCACTTACCTAGTAAGTGTCTAGGGCCAGATTTGAACTCCAGTGTCCCTGACTCCAGGCCCAGCATTCTGGAGGGGTGGAGGATAATGATGAGTATCATCTTAAAGTGAAATGTTATTCACATAGTGGACAATTAATAAATTTTGTTGATTGTTTGCATTCTGCATTTTCTTGTGTTAAAATCAACTCATTTGTTATGACACTATTTCCTTGTATTTTTACAATTGTCTGAACTGTAATCTACAATAGCAGATTATTAGAATAAAGAACATATCTATCTATATTTATTTATTGAGTGCCTGTTGTGCTTATTTTTAGATGAAAATAACCTTATTACTGAAATATTGACCATTTTTATAGTGTTAGGTACTGCAGATTTTTTAAACCATTTACATGAGAACTCAGAATGAGTTTAGCCTGTCACAGAGATAAATTTCCAATTTAATAGTTAATCAAAAATTTATTAAACATTTATTATGTACTTGCCACTGTGTTGCATGTTGAACATACGAAGTCATAGAAGTAAGCCTGTGAATTCAGAGATTTTGCATTTTGCTGAGTGTGGGGGTAAATGAGATATATGGGTACATGGATAAATATAATGCATTTATACAGTAATATAAATTTCAGGGGTGAGAGGGTACTACAGTTTTGGAGATGAATGGTGATTAGAAAAGGTGGCTGGCCTGTCCTTTGAAACAATATGAATTTTTTCAATCTGAAGTGAGGAAGAGATATATTCCAGATATAAGAGATTACCTATCCAAAGGTTTTATAGTTGGAAATGAATGTTAGGAATTAGCTTTAGTATACCAGGTGGACCAGAACATGGAATGATTAAGATGTTAAGTAATACGAAGTAAATCTAGAAATTTGGGGACCCAGATTGTGGATAGCTTTAACTATCAGGCTGCAGATTTTGTAATTTTTCTAGAGGCAATAGGGAGCCATAGGAGATATGCTTTCATACATACATTTGTGCATATACATATATCTATACATATGTGTGTATACATACATATATATTAGTAGGGATTTTGACATACATCTGTGTTTGAGAAAAAACAATATGGCAGTTTTGTGAAGATGAATTGCAGAAGGGAAGGACTGGAAGCAGGAAGAACACTTAGGAGGACACGAGAATAATCCCAGAAAGAGTCACAGGAGGCCTAAACTTGGGTAGTGTGACCATGTGATGGGAGAGAAGAAAATGAATTTGAGAGATTATGTGGAGTCAGAAAGGACACAACTTGGCAACTCTTAGGATGTTGGGTGTGAGTGAGAAGGAAGACTTAAAAAATTACTAGGTTTTATACCTAGATGACTTGTACTATCTGTAACATAGGAAAAAACTCTTAAGAAGTGCCTTTGAATGACTGAATGATTAGCTAATGCCCTTCACAGATTCAGATAAGTTTGGGATATTAGAGGAGGAATGTTATGAGTTCTTTCAGACACTCAGCATAGGAGACATTCAGCAGGCAGTTTGTAGCACAAGAGGTGAGTTTAGAGGGGAAATTAGCTCTATCATCTATCTGCATAGGAGATAATTTAATCCATGGGAGTTGATGCGCCCTGCTTGGGAGGGAATAGAAAGAGAACTTGCATACAGAAAAGCACAGGAGGATATCCATCTTCAGAAAAGGCATTGAGCCCTGAGATGTGTGTATGGTCAATGACAGAATTAGTAATAGAAGGAATCTTACTACATAAGATTTTAAAGTGAGTGTTTCATGGAATCATGGACTGTTCCAGCAGGAAAGGACTTTAGATGACATCAAGCCAAACCTGTATCTAACTGAGATTTCCTTCTTTAGTGGTTGAACAACTGCAGACCACCTTCTGAGGCAATCTTTCCTCTTTTGCATATAGCTCTTTTTGTTAGCAAGCATTTTCTTATGTCAGCCCTAAGTTTACCTCTTCATAGCTGTCACTTGTTGCTCCTGGTTCTTCTATTTCCACATAACAGCAACCCAGGCACTCTAACTCCCCAACCCCCTGCCCTCCATCTTCTCTTTTGCAGACTAAATTGCTTTAATTTCTTCAGCCTCTTTCTGTATGGTGTATTTTCCATTCCTCTCACCATTTTGGTTTTGCACGTATTTTCAGTGTTCCAGCTTCTCTATCTTTCCTAAAATGTACTGAAAAATGAGTATAATACTACAAATATGGCCCGGCTTACACAGAGTACAGAGGATCTGTTACCCTCTTTGTCCTGAACACTGTACTTCTCTTATATAACCCAGATTATAAGTAGTTTCATGCTGTTACCTCATTGAGTGTTCACTCCACTTAATCTCCTATATATTTTCATAAGAATTGTTGTTTAGCTATTTTATTAATTGCAAGTGTGAAACTTTAGCTTAATCTTTTTCAGTTCAGTGCGTCATCCTGTCATGTTACATAGTGTTACCTATCCCTCTCACCTTTGTTTCATCTGATAATGACAAGCATGCCATTTTGTGTTTATCAGTGTCATAGATAAAAATGCAAATAGGGCCAATGACAGATCTCTGTGGCAGTTCATGGAAGACTCTTTTCTAAATTAACATTGATTAATTAATGACCATTCTCTGATGGCTCTCACTGTAAATTAGTCTACTGGGATGATTTGCCAACCTTAATCTTCTTATCATGGGCAAGATGGATGCCTGCTATCCATTTCTGAATGACTAGTTGATAGAGTTTAATCTCCCTTGGAAAGCTGGTAATTGCTTTTTGTGTACAATTTTAAGAGTACAGTAGCACTTTTATAAGCTTCTACAATGCCTGTCCAATCAGGATGGCTCTTAATATTTGGAATCTATTGGAGAACCAGTGTGGAGGTTATCCTGGATATTTAACCTGTTCATTGCTTTAATATACTATTCGGTGCTTTTTGGGACCCCTCAGTCTTTTGGTGAAAGTGAACCTCATTATTTTACCCTCAGTTACTCCTCTGCCACGGTTTTTCCCGTCAGTGTGAAAGACAGTTCTTTGACAAATTTAGATTGCAGGTCTTCTTGACCTAAAGTAATTTAGTTAGTTTTTATGGCCCAAATAACATTCACCACCTGGTAGCTGACTTTCTCCTGAAGAACTTTTTCAAACATAAACAGGTAGGACCTTAAAGGATATGCTCAAGTGTCTACAGCTAAGCCTGTATTCAGATTGTACAATTATAAACTTAATATAAGTTATAAATATATATGTGAGTTAAATTAGAGTTCAAAGCATTTACCTTTATAGATGCATAAATTATAAAACTTTTTATATTTTTTCACCCTTACTAATATTATTTGCATTATAGTATTAATGTTCCATAATTTACTTAGCCATTCCCTTTTTGTTGGACCTTTAGGGTCCTTCCAGATAGAAATAATACTGTTATAAAAATCTTTGAAAAGATTTTAAAAAATAATGCTTTTAGGGGTATAGTCTAAACAATGAAATAATCCAATTAAAGAGGATGATTATTTTTGTAACTTTTTTTCGCTTTGCTAGTTTCCAAAAAAGAAAAAGTTTTATTGGTTTACAATTCCTGGAATGATGAATGAATGAATCAGTGATGAATTTTATCCTTTTTAGCCATATTTGTCCATTTGATGGATGGGAGAGTAGTACTTATGGATTGTTTTATCTTTTTGATTATTAGTAAGAATGAACATTCTCCCCAGATATTATTAGATAATTAATTTATGAAATTATGTGAAGATTAAAAACAAACTAAACAGCATTACAAGAATATATATACTCTGTACAAAAGTAAAAGTGAAAATGAGAGGACAAAGAATTCTGATAGAGATTTACTACATAGGAAGCACCTAAAAAGTATTGAAATTCATTTATTTATAATATTATGTATATAATTATATATAATGTATATAGTTATAAAGCAAGTTTATTTGGTTATATTTGTATTTTTATTAAATTAATAATATTTTTAAAGGCTCTAAGGAAAAATATTACATTTCATGCAGACATCATTTATAAATTGGAGAAATAGAAACCCATAGTAAATGTATTTTCCATAGAGGGTAGTGGCATAGTTAGAAATAAAAATAAACCTGCTTAATACAAAGATTAATGTTAAAAGAAAGTTCTACTAAATGAGTAAATTTTACAAATACTTTTTCAAAAGACCCATTTTTAAAAAAATATGAATATTCCTTAACATCTATTAGTTTAATGAGCAAATTCTTTTAAAGAATTTACTAGTTTATTGTGATTTCTTGTTATCTTCATTTGCTCCCTGAAACTGTGGCTACTTTCTTTCCTCAGAGAAGTGTGAACACTCATTTTTATAATTTAGAATTGTTTTGCCCTTAAATTTCTGCATGAGGCATCCAGATGGCTTATAGAATTTGCAGTATTTGCCTGCATAAAGAAAGTGACTTAATGGCCAGTCTTTTGTATTAGAAGTTTTTCATTTCATTAATATTTTCATTTGGAACTGCTGCACTCTACTGTTTATAGTTTGAATAACACTTGAATGCATTTCATTTTCAAGATGCAAGTAGTCTAAAGGAAAGACTTGGATTGCAAACAGTTTTTCTTAATTTTATAACCTTTGTTGTATCCTTCAGGTTGGTCTCCCTACCTTAAATCTCTTCCCACTTTATTTCATCTTCCACTTAATGGCCAAATGATTTTCCTAAAGTTCAGTTCTGACCTTGCCACTTTGCTGCTCAAGAAATTCCAATGGTTTCCTATTATTTCTAGCAAGATAAAATCACAATGCCTGGAATTAAATGACCCTGGAAGAGAGAGTAAGGCCAGTGACTTTGGGCAGCCCTGCCTCACTTCAGTCTAGTTCATGAACAAGACAAATATCACCCCATGGTGTCATTGGTCCTCTTCAAAAATGATGAAGGAGCAACAGCAAGCGTTACTTTTAGGATCAGATCTGAAGTCCTTTTGTACTTAACTCTTTACCTGCCATTCTCGTCTTCTTACAAGATATGCCCCTCCACACCGTTCTACAGTTACCTTGGCATTCTTCTATTTCTCATTCGTGGCATTCCATCTCCCAGTTTGTTCTTCTGTGATTAACATTGCATCCTGTCATATTCTGCTCAACTCAGTGATTCTGAACGTCTGGCTGCAGTTTTTTAAACATAATTCTCTCTCTCCTGTTGACTGTTCCTTATTTACATCCTCTTCAGTAAAACCTGAAGCCTTCCACACCAAAACTGCCAGATTCTCTTCCTTTGTCCTCTGGCATGCCTCTTTCATAGGTAACAAACTAGATTTCATCATGAACATTTTCCTTTTTGCCTCCTCTGACTTTTTGCATTTGTTGAGTCCTGATTCTCCCTTCGTTAGACAGCTTCCATGGTTACCCTTTCTAACACTGGTTGTAATTTCATGCACTGAGCTAGATTCCCTACTGTTTCCTCCCTCCCCCCCACATTTATTGTATCCTTGTTGATTATCTCATTGCTATCTCCACTCCACACTTAACCCTTTCTTTCTAATCTGATGGTCTTTAGTCAGAAAGTCATCTTGCACTGTCTTGCAGTCTTTGGCAATCACCACCACCACCATCTCCTCCTCCTCGTCCCCCTCCTAGATTTTTGTGACACTACATGTGTCATTGTGTATTGCTTTCCCCTAGGAGAAGGATGACTCTTGAGGACAACAGACTGTCTCATTTTTTTTTTTTTTTGGTTTGGTCCCCTCTTATATAACAGTCTCTGTTATATAATGACTTACTAATATAAACTATAATTGTGTTACTATATTGACCCTTTATTTTTGTTTATAATCAAATTAAATTATTTAGGTATGCTGCCATGTGACCTTTCCTAAAGTCCTACTCTATATGTTTTCTTAAGATATTAAGGTAATACTGAAGCTTATATCCAGGAAACATATGCTCTGGCAGATCTTGCCAGGTGGTAGAAGGGAGAAACCGCCTGATAACATTAAGCTTTTTTAAAGATGTAGTGGTACTACCATGGAAACTTCTTCTTTGGTATCTGTACAAGACTCATATTGAGAAAGTACAAATTTAGGCTTGATCTGAGGAGCCAGAAACTCAGAGCAGCTCAGCTTTCTTTATTCTACATGGCAAAGCCAAATATTTCTCCCCTACTTTTGTGTTTCTATAATGTAGTCTGACAACTACTGAAATAGCCCCATGTTGATGTTTTAAGTTATTTTACTATCAAAATGTTTACAGATCTTTTGTTCTTTTATTCTTTAGGCAAGAGGAGCAGATGTCCCAGATATTCCTGGGGAATCTCTTAAGACATGTGGAAGTACAGCAAGTATGAAAGTCAAACATGTGAAAAAGTAAGCAATAATTTTTCTAAGGTTTTAAGTAACTTTTACAAATTAATTCTTTTAGCTGCTAAAATGTTTCATTTGATTTCTTTGCTCCATAGACATAACTGTACTTTTAACCATTTTTATGGGGATTATTGTGGTATTGCTTAGGAAGAGCTGGTCTATAGACTCAGATTGTTGAATCAAGAGACATTTCAATACTTGAGTTTACAAACATCTATACTAATTTTATTTTTAAAACATCATGTAGCATTGACTCTCCATCTAAAAGAAGAAAGGTTTATAATCTGGTGACCCCCCTTTATTCATTGTTTGATGTTGTTAGAAAAGTTAGCTCTGCAAACTGGGATTAAGTGATTAGATTGTTTATATCTTTTTGTCTTGGAGAAGCAAGAAATCTCTATCAGCTCTCTGTGTATAATATTTATAGTTGATTGTGTAGGCTTTAAACAGAATAGCTTGTGGGGTTGAACCTTTCTCTTACGTATAGCATGTATATATGTCATTAGTTAGGTTTCAACTTCAGAAATTGAAAAGCCAAAGGATAAAAATGTTCATTCTGCACTCTTAGATCCACCAATCCTGGACTTATGGGCTGTGACAACATTCACAGGTAAAATTGTGATTTTATATGTTTAGTCTTATTGTTGCTGCTAGTTAGAAACTGGCTGTTCACAGATGCATTTGGGTAATTTTCTTAAAATTATGCTTTCCTGTGAGTATTGACTTTGTATCTTGGTTAAGAGCCTGTAGGAATGCTCTGTTTTGTTTTGTTTTATTTGCCCATTGTAGGAGATTGACTACTTTTTGTTTCAGGGAATTTCCCTGACTGTGTGTGTGTGTGTGTGTGTGTGTGTGTGTGTGTGTGTGTGTGTTTTTGCATGTGCAAGCTTTCAAGTACCTAATGATTTTCTTATTAGACTCACCAGTCTGTAGGTATTCCGAAACTTATTTGTTACTCATTTCTTTTCATGTATTTTAGGTTGCCCTTTACTAAAGGTCATTTTCCGAAGATGGCAGAATGTGCACATTTCCATTATGAGAATGTGGAGTTTGGCAGCATACAGGTGAATTTGAAATGTGTCTTTTTACTGAGCTAAGTTTTTAGAATAGTGCTGCTTAACTTAGAAGCTCTGTTTTTTCCATTGGTTTATTTTTTGGTTATGGAAAAAGATTGTCATTCTTTCAGGTTATACTTATACTGGGAATCCTTAGACATGAGGTACTAGGTATAATACTAATGATTACAAGTGTAGAAATTCTGAATGTTGGGGATTGATGACTTTGATGGAGAAGTAAAAGGCCTTCAAGGAAATGTATGTAACATTGTGGAGCTGGTGTGGAAATTCTACCTGAAGATACAAAGAAAAGATATGCCAAAAGTTGCTGGCATTCAAAATTCTTGATTTCCCCTCAGTACCTCCTTCAGTTGACGCAGGACTGGAGGCATGCTAGCGTTTCATAGTATTTAGCTTTTGATTAGCTTCCCCTTTGTGAGAGGAAAGTCTGGGGGAGCTGGACAGGTGAAGCCAGAAGCCCTTGGCCATGCCTGTTTCTTCTGATCCATGGACATTTGCTTATCCCCACCTCTTCCTGGGAACTATTTCAGAATCAATATTTTAGATGTCAAAGGGGATTGTACTCAGAAGACAATGATTGGTATCCATGTAATGAAATATTTAAGGTACATGCTATATAGAGTTTTCTCTGTATTGTCACAAGTGGTGTTCATAGGTGTTGGAGCTGCCTGAAAATAGTCCTTGTTTTTCTCCATGTTTTGTATTTTTATACTCATTCTCAGTTGTCTGCCAAAGCAGTCAAACCTACAGAGGTACCTGTTTAAAATTCTTGAAGAGAACACTTTTTTGTTTTGTTTTGTTTTTTTAACAAACAGTGATTAGTTCTTCATTATAGTTTTCAGGAAAGCATTTTAAGTTTGAATGTTTAATAGGCTATTTTTATGGCAATGACTTTTTTTTAGGGGTAGAATTTAATGTTGTTTATTTTGTATCTTAACTTATTTGTACTCCTGAGAACAAAAGATAGTCCATTTGTGGGCAAACCAATGGACCAACTTGTCCTAATATTCTGTCACTAATAGTGGCACCAAAGCTTTTGTGGTACAGCATCATAGTTTCCTTCTTCAACTTTTACTACATTTATAAATTTAAGCATCCAGGAATTGATCTAAACTTCTTAGATTTGTTTTTATTATCAGAAAGCATACTTATGTTTAAAGTAGTTTTGTTTTGTTAAGAGAAAAATTCTTTGTAAAAAATTTTTAAAAGTAGTATATATTTTAGATCATGATTCAGATTTATGAATTCATTTATGAATATTCAAATTCATAAAATCAAATCCTGTGATTTTAAAGATTTTTGCGTTGAAGTATTGAAAGCACTGATGTGATATTATTGCTATTTGGTAAATATTTCTACCATATATTTCAGTGTATCTGTGATGAGTGTTTTTTCCCTTTTCTCTTTTAAGATATATTGAATTTAATGTATATACATTCTAAGTGTCTTTCTTTTGAACTTGGTTGTTCCTTATTTTTTAATGGATACATATTGACAAAAATAACGTGTCTTTTGCTTTTAAACATTGCTTTTTCGTCTTTATTGACACTAGTAATTTAAGTCTAATATTCCCCTACATGCCCTAAGCATAGGCTATCAGACTGGGGTAGAGAAACGAGAAAGAGGCAAAACAGGGAAAGAAAATTATAGACCAATTTCCCTAATGAATATTGATGCAAAAAAGTTTAAATAATGTACTAGCAAGAAGATTATAGTAATATATCACAAGAATCATGCACTATGATCACATGAGATTTATACCAGGAATGTAGGACTAGTTCACTATTAGGAATACTATCAGCATAATTGATCATATCAATAACAAAACTGACAGAAAATATATGATTGTTTCAATAGATGAAGAAAAAACCTTTGACAAAATACAGCACCCATTCCTGTTAAAAACATTAGAGCACGTAGGAATAAATGGAGCTTACCTTAAAATAATAAGTACTATTTATCGAAAACCATTAGGAAGTGTTATCCGTATTGAGGCTAAACTGGAAGCCCATCTAGTACAATCAAGGGGGAAGGAAGGATGCCCATTATTACCATATATTTAATATATTAAATATATTACCATATATTTAATATAGTACTAGAAATGTTAGCTATAGCAGTAAGAAAACAAAAAGAAATGAAAGGAATTAGAATAGTCAATGAGGAAACAAAACTTTCTCTTTTCAGATGATATGATGTTATACTTAGAAAATCCTAGGGAATTAACTAAAAATTTTTTTGAAATTATGAACTTCAGCAGTGTTGCAGGGTACAAAATAAACCCACATAAATCATCAACATTTCTGTATATTACCAACAAAGTTCAGTAGCAGGAGATAGAAAGTAAAATTCCATTTAAAGTAACTGTAGACAATATAAAATACTTGGGAAGTTTACCTACCAAGAGAAATCCGGGAACCATATGAACACAACTGTAAAACACTTTTCACACAAATAAAGTCAGATTAATTGTTCATGGGTTGGTCCAGCCAATGTAATCAAAATGACAATTCTACATAAATTTATCTATGTAGCCAGTGCCATATCAATCAAACTATCAAAAATTAAATTTTAAAATTTATTTAGTATTTTAAAAAATATGTTTATTTTTAGTTTTCATCATTCACTTCCACAGATTTTGAGTTCCAGATTTTCTCCCCGTCTCTCCCCTCCACCCACCACCCCAAGAGATCATACATTCTGATTACCCCTTCTCCTAAACTCTACTCCCTTCTATCACACCTCTCCTTTGTCTCATTGTACGACAAGACAGATTTCTATACCCATTGCCTGTATGTTTTCTTTCTCAGTTGCATGTAAAATAATTTTTAAATTCATTTTTAAATCTTTTGAGCCCCAGTTTCTCTCCCTCCCTCCCTCCCCAACCATCCTCACTGAGAAGGCACACAATTTGGTATAGGTGATACATGTGTAGTCATGCAAAATACTTCCATAAGAGTAATGATATGAAAGGCCATATTTCCCTTTATCCTGTCCTACCCCTCATTTATTTTATTCTCTCTTTTGACCCTGTCCCTCCTCAAAAGTATTTACTTCTAATTGCCCCCTCCTCCCATTTGCCCTCCCTTCTGTCATTCCCCTACTTTTCCTCTTCCCCCCTACTTTCCTGTAGTGTAAGATAGATGCTCATATCAAATTTAGTATGCATGTTATTCCCTCCTCAAGCCAAATGCAAGGAGAATAAGGTTCACTCTTTCCCTCACAGCTCCCCGCTCTTCCCTTCCATTGAAAAAGCTTTTTCTTGCCTCCTTTATGTGACAGATAATTTACCCCATTCTATTTATCCCTTTCTCCTCTAAATGTATTCCTCTCTCACCCCTTAATTTTATTTTTTTAGGTGTCATCCCTTCCTATTCAACTCACCCTGTGCCCTCTTTCTATATGTATATGTATATATACTAAGAAAAGTCTCAAGAGTTACACATATTACCTTTCCATGTAGGAATGTAAACAGTTCAACTTTAGTATGTCCCTTATGATTTCTCTTTCCTGTTTACCTTTTGATGCTTCTCTTGATTCTTGTGTTTGAAAGTCATGTTTTCTATTGAACTCTGGTCTTTTCATCAAGAATGTTTGAAAGTCCTCCATTTCATTGACTAGAATAGAATATTTTCCCCTGAAGTACTATACTCAGTTTTGCTGGGTAGGTGATTCTTGGTTTTAATCTCAGCTCATCCTCTGGAATGTCATATTCCAAGCCCTCCAGTGCCTTAATGTAGAAGCTGTTCTTGTTATCCTGATTGCATTTCTGCAGTACTTGAATTGTTTCTTTCTAGCTGTTTGTGATAGTTTCTCCTTGACCTGGGAGTTCTGGAATTTGTCTACAATATTCCTAGGAGTTTTTCTTTTGGCATGTCTTTTATGAAGTGATTAGTAGAGTCCTTCCATTTCTCTTTTACCCTCATGTTCTAGAATATCAGGGCAGTTTTCCTTGATAATTTCTTGAAAGATGATGTTTATGTTCTTTTTTTGATCAGGACTTTCAGATAGTCCAATAATTTTTAAATTGTCTCTCCTGGATCTGTTTTCCTGGTCACTTGTTTTTCCAATGAGATATTTCACATTGTCTGCTATTTTTCATTCTTTTGGTTTTGTTTTATAATTTCTTGATTTTTCATGAAGTCATTAGCTTCCATATGTTCCATTCTAATCTTTAAGGAATTATTTTCTTCAGTGAGCTTTTGTACCTTTTCCATCTGGCCAATTCTGCTTTTTAGACATTCTTCTCCTCATTGGCATTTTGGATATCTTTTTCCATTTGGGTTAGTTTATTTTTTAAGCTGTTATTTTCCTCAGCATTTTTTGGGTCCCCTTTAGCAAGCAGTTGACTTGTTTTTCATGATTTTCTTGTTTCACTCTCATTTCTCTTTCCAATTTTTCCTCTACTTCTCTTACATAATTTTCAAAATCCTTTTTGAGCTCTCCCATATCCTGAAACCAGTTCCTATTTTTCTTGAAGGTTTTGGATATAGGAGTTTTGATTTTGTTGCCTTCTTCTGTTTGGATATTTTGGTCTTCCTTGTCCTGAAAACAAAGATTCTATAGTTTGATTCTTTTTCTGGTTTTTACTCATTACCCCAGTCACTTATTTGACTTTTAAGGACTTTGTCAAGGTCTTTCTCTACTTGTAGTGGGAGTGGGGGTGGTACTGTCGGTTACTTGATCCCCCCTAGAGCTCCAGAAACAACCACTGCTATGTCTTCCATTGAGGACTCCACTCCCTCCGTGGCCCTGGGGCTAGGACCAGACCACTCTGCACTCTCACACAGGTCTGCCAGTTTTTTTCCACTGACCTTCCAATTTGTTCTTGGTGTTTTGGGGTTATAATGTCTAGAAACTGCCATGAGTGCCAGAGATTCAGTCCACCCAAGGCCTGCTCAGGTTCCGTCTGTGCTGGCACAGCACATGTTGGACTGCACCTTGCTTCTGGAGATTTGCTTCATTTTATCATTCTGTGGGTTCTGCAGCTCCAGAATTTGATTAGTGATGTTTTATAGGTATTTGGCTTGACTTAGCAGAAGAGGTCTAGAAGTCCCTGCTTCAGCTCTGTGCTTCTGTCCTTCCCCCACCTTGAAAAATTATTTTAAAGAATGAAATTCATCTGAAAAGCTCAAGGATATCAAGGCAATCAGTGAAAGAAAATGCTAAATTAGGTGGGCTAGCCATACCACATCTCAAATTGTCTTATAAAGTGGTATTATCAAAATAATCTGGTACTCACTGAGAAATAGAGTAGATTAGGTACAAATTACATTATAGTAAATGACCATCATAATCTAGTATATGATAAACCCAGAATTCTAAACTTTCAGAATAAAAAGTCATTATTTGACAAAAACTGCTAGGAACACTGGAAAACAATATGGCAGAAACTAGTTATAGACCAGCAACTTAAACTGTATACTAAGATAAGGTCAAAATGGATACATGTGTGTTCATCCTTTGTTGCCAAAGGAGACCATGCCATCAGAGAAATAATGACATGACTTGCACTTGACTTTGTTTTTGAGTAAGAGAGGGCTGTGCAGGTCACTAGCCTGTCTTCTCCTTCAGAGCCATCTGAATCCAGTGACCAGATATTCATCAGGATGACTGGAGATGACCCAGGATGAAGCAATTGGGGTTAAATGACTTGCCCAAGGTCACACAGCTAGTGAGTGTCAAGTGTCTGAGGTGAGATTTGAAAGATATATACATGAAGGATGATATCATAAGCAAACTAAGAGAGCATGGAATAGTTTATCTGTCAGATTTAAGGATAAGGGATGAATTTAGGACCAAATAAAACAAAAAGAGCATTACAAAATGTAAAATAGATAATTTTGATCATATAAAATTTAAAAAGTTTTGCACAAACAAAATCAGTTTAACCAAAATTATAAGGAAAGAAGAAAACCGGGAAAAAAACTTTCAACAAGTATCTCTGATAAAGACCTCATTTTTCAAATATATAGAAAATTGAATCAAATGCATAAAAATATAATCCATTCCCCAATTAATATATGATCAAAGGATATGAACAGTTTTCAGAGGAAGAAATAAAACTGTCTAGAGGCATATGTAGAAGTGCTCCCTATCACTTTTGATTTGAGAAATGTAAGTTAAAACCTCATACTTATTAGAAAACTGGGATACTGATACACTGTTGGTGGAGTTATGAACTGCTGGTGCAACTATTCTGGAGAACAATTTGGAACTATGCTCAAAGGGTTATAAAACCTTTAATTTGGCAGTACCACTAATAAGTCTATAACCCAAACATATCCCCCAAAGGGAGAAAAGATTTATAGTAGCTCTTTTTCTCGTGGTTAAAAATTGAAAGTCAAAGAGATGCCCCTTAATTGGGGAATGGCTAAATGAGCTTCAGTGTATCATTATAATTGAATAATATTATAATATAAGAAATGACAAGCAGGATGATTTTAGAAAAACCTGGAAAGACTTTCATAAACTGATACATAGCGAAGGGAACAGAATCAGGAGAATGCTGTACACAGTAACAACAATATTATTCAGTAGAGAATTGTGAATGATTTAACTATTCTCATCAATACATTGATCCAAGACAATCCCAAGGGACTAATGATGAAGCATACTGTTCACCTCCAAAAAGTGATATTGATTGAATATAGACTGAACCATGCTATTTTTCATTTTCTTTTTTTCATTTTTTTCTTTTATTTGAGTCTTCTTGTACAAAATGATTAATATGGACCTGTTTTACATAACTCACATGTATAACCTATATTTGATTGCTTACTGTCTTGTGTAGGGGAGGGGAGGAATAGAATTTTGAACTCAAGACTTTAAATAAAAATGTTAAAAGTTGGAAAAAACCAGAGTGGGATAGAGGAATTTATAACTAAATCCTTTATATGTGGCGCTTACACCATATGCCCTGTTTAGTGAAGGTCTACGAATAGTAAAGATCTGTGAGATAGGAAATGGAATCACTTCCTCATAGTGACACTTCAAGAAGTTGAACTTGCATTTTTTAAGGTCATTAAAATATATGCTTTGTATGTGCCCAAGGTGAGGATTTACTTTGCAAGGAAACCAATACAGGTGTTTACAGTTGGGTATTTTTTGCCACCACAAGGCCTTTAAGGACACAGTATCTACATAGTCTGGTTTATTTGGCATATTGTAAAAATGTATTATTTAAACATACATCTCAAGAACTAATCTGGCCAAGTAATATAGCCATCCCCTGTATTCCTCCTTGAGACTTTCTTTGTTATAATTGACGTAAGTACAAGGTCAGAAAAGAGAATCCAACCCTACTTATGAAAACAATAAAAGTAAAGTTTCTTAAAGGAAATAATAGCACAATAATCACTTACTGATAAATTCGATACAAAGTATGAATTAATCAACATTTATTGAATTTCTGTTATGTACGAAGCCTTGTGCTATGTTTTGAGAATTCAGAGAAATGTTCAACAGTCCCTGCCCTTCTTGCATGTAGAAGGAGACAAGTAAACATATAAATATACATAAAATTTAACTACCATTTATTTGACACTTTAATGTTTGCAAAATGTCCTACCTCCAAGAACCCTATGAGGTTGGTACTATGCAAAATAAATGCATGCATTAAAGTTAAACTTTTTTGATAGATGTCACAAGTAGATATGGGGAATCAGGAGATTCTTGGAGGAGTTGGTAAGGGGAGAGTACATTTTAGCTATGGGGTACATACAAAAACATGGAGATGGAGAGATGATGTATCATGTATGACCAGTAACAAGGCCAGTTTGGCTGATGTGTTTGGCAACCTATGCATACCTTTGAAATATCTCTTCTTTCTCCTCCAGCAAATTGAACATCCTTCCCTTTCCCTCACTTTTCCTTAATTACAGACACACACACACTCACACACACTCACAAATACACATGTTCTCATACTGCTTATGAACATGCCCAGATCTCTCTCATTCTAAAAAGACCCTTTGATAACCTGACCATCTCCTCAAGCTATCATCTTTTATTTTTTCTCCCTTTACTCAACCATTCTTCTGGGGAGGAGGGTGGAACTGTTTTTATTTGGTGCCCTGATGTTTTTCCTCTCTTCTAAACTCTTTATGATCTAGTTTTCAGCCTCATCCCTGAACTGAAACTGTTTCTCCTAGAATTGCAGTGATCTCATATAATAAAAATATATTTTAAAAAATTTTATGGCTTTTTTTCAAATAGCAAAGCATTTCTTTTTTCTCCCTCCTATCCCTCTGCTCCCCAAGAAAAACAAAAAGAAATACAAAGCTCTTGTAACAGATAAGTATAATCAAGTTAAAACAGAATCTCACATTGACCATTTTTTGATTTGTTCATCACTTCTCTGTCACGAGGTGGCAGCATTACTCATCAGCAGTCCTCTGAGATCGTTACATTGAATAGATTTATTAACTCTTCCAAAATGGTTAATTTTTGTAGTACTGCTACTAGAGTATAAGTTGTTTTTCTGATCCTACATATTTCAATATATTATTTCAGTTCACGCAGGTCTTTCCAGGTTTCTCTGAAACTATCTTCATTTCTTTTTTTAAAAATTAATTTATTTGTTTTTAGTTTTCAGCATTCACTTCTATAAGATTTTGAGTTCCGAATTTTCTCTCTATCTCTTCCCTCTCCCCACCCCAAGACAGTGTGCATTCTGATTACCCCTTTCCCCCATCTTCCTTCCCTTCTTTCACATCCCTCCCTTCTCTTACCCCCGTCCCCTGTTTTCTTGTAGATCTAGATAGATTTCCCATTGCTTCTGTCTTATTTCCCAGTTGCATGTAAAAACAATTTTTAACATTCATTTTTAAAACTTTTAGTTCTACCTTCTCTTCCTGAATCCCTCCCCATCCATTTCCACTGAGAAGGCATTCAGTTTGATATAGGTTATACCTCTGTAGTCATGCAAAACACTTCCATAATTTCATGACATGAACAACTAACTATATTTCCCCTCTATCCTATCCTGCCCCCCATTTATTCTATTCTCTCTTTTGACTATGTCCCTCCTTAAGTGTTTACTTCTAATTTCCCCCTCCTCCCATTTGTTCTCTTCCTATCATCACCCAAACCCCGTTATCTCCTTCTCCCCTACTTTCCTGTAATTTAAGATATTTCATACCAAATTGAGTATGCATGTTATTCACTCTTTACACCAAATGCAATGACAGGAAGGTTCATTCTTTTCCTCTCACCTCTCCAGTTTTCCCCTCCATTGAAAAAACTTTTTCTTGCCTCTTTTATGTGAAAGATAATTTACTCCATTCTCATTCTCCCTTTCTCCTTCTCCCAATGTGTTCCTCTCTCACCCCTTAATTTTATTTTTTTAGATATCATCCCTTCATATTCAACTCACTCTTTGCCCTTTGTCTATATGTACATAAGCCTTTCAACTACCCTAATACTGAGAAAAGTCTGAAGTTACTAGTATTATCTTTATATGTAGGAATGTAAACAGTTCAACTTTAGTAAGCCCCTTATGATTTCTCTTTCCTGTTTACTTTTTCATGCTTCTCTTGATTCTTGTGTTTGAAAGTTATATTTTCCATTCAGCTCTGGTCTTTTCATTAAGAATGCTTGAAAGCCTTCTGTTTCATTGAATGACCATTTTTCCCCTGAAGTATTATACTCAGTTTTGCTGGGTAGGTGCTTCTTGGTTTTAATCTTAATTCATTTGACCTCTGGAATATCACATTCCAAGCCCTCCAATCTTGGTCGTATTTCCACAATACTTGAAATGCTTGTTTCTGGCTGCTTACACTATTTTTTCCTTGTCCTGGAAGCTTTGGAATTTGACTACAGTATTCCTAGGAGTTTTCCTTTTCATATCTCTTTCAGGAGGCGATCAGTGGATTCTTTCAATGTCTATTTTACCCCCTAGTTCTAGAATATCAGGGCAGTTTTACTTCATGATTTCTTTTTTTTAAATTTAATTTTTTCATTTTTAACACAGTTCATAACACATAAAACAATTCCAACTTTTGGTCCAGTGATACTTCTTTTTAAAGCATTTATAATATAGACCACAAAAGGATTTTTTTAAAATATTAATTGAGACATCAATAATAATTATGTTTGCTAACTTCACAAGCCCTTGACTTAATTATCTCCACAGTATTACTAAGAATTAAAGGACCCTAACTTATTGTTGATGGTCTAAAGTTCTAAGCCTAATAGCTTAATTTTAGACTTAACCTTGGATGATCCCGTACCAACAATCTATAATTTAATAGATCTGGTGTTAAGCTTACAAATCTTTGACTATAGGAAATTGCCACAAAGAGTAGGGACATTGCAGGGAAACAATATCTCGGAGATATTGTTTCATTTCAATTTCAGGCAGGAGTAGATTGTCTACTTGCAAGTTTGCCAGGTGTCAGTGGGGAAATTGAGTCAGGAGAATCCTACCTCAGCCCAGGCTGAACAACTGCTCTCCCACCCTTCCCATGAGATCACCTTTTGCAGTTCATACCAGCATCTCACAGGCTTACTGGCAGCATGGATTGGAGGCTCAGACCACCTTTCTGGCTATCCATATCTGGAGTTAGACTCAGAAGAATAGTCACTTAATAGTCCCATAGCATCTTAAGATAGCAGGTTCCAATAACTAGGTTTCAAATGTGATTATAATTTCACTTTGGCTGAGGAATATCTTTTTTTTTAATATAAATTTATTCATTTAACTTTTTACATTCATTTTCACAAGATTTTGGGTTCCAAAATTTTCTCCCCATTTG
>CM053771.1:143817154-143842843 GCA_028658325.1 Potorous gilbertii | reverse complement strand
CATGATTCTTCTCATTCTTGTGTTTGAAAGTCAAATTTTCTTTTCATCTCTGGTCTTTTCATCAAGAATGCTTGAAAGTCCTCAATTTCATTGAAAGATCGTATTTTCCCCTGAAGTAGTATACTCAGTTTTGCTGGGTAGGCGATTCTTGGTTTTAGACCTAGTTCCTTTGACTTCTGGTAAATCCTATTCCACGCCCTTCAGTCCCTTAATGTAGAAGCTGCTAGATTTTGTGTTATCCTGATTGTATTTCCACAATACTGGAATTGTTTTTTTCTAGCTGCTTGCAATATTTTCTCCTTGACCTGGGAACTCAGGAATTTGGCCACAATGTTTCCAGGAGTTTCTCTTTTTGGATCTCTTTCAGACAGTGATCGATGGAGTTCTTGAATACTTATTTTGCCCTCTGGTTGTAGAATATCAGGGCAGTTTTCCTTGATAATTTCATGAAGGATGATGTCTAGGCTCTTTTTTTTGATCATGGCTTTCAGGTAGTCCCATCATTTTTAAATTGTCTCTCCTGGATCTATTTTCCAGGTCAGTTGTTTTTCTAATGAGATATTTCACATTCTCTTCCGTTTTTTCATTTTTTTGGTTTTGTTTTGTGATTTCTTGGTTTCTCAGAAAGTCATTAGCCTCCATCTGTTCCATTCTAATTTTGAGAGTACTGTTTTCTTCAGTGAGCTTTTGCACCTCTTTTTCCACTTGGCTGATTCTGCTTTTGAAAGCATTTTTCTCCTGATTGGCTTTTTGAACCTTTTATGCCAATTGAGTTAGCCTATTTTTCAAGGTGTTATTTTCTTCAGCATGTTTTTGGGTCTCTTTTATCAAGGTATTGACCCGTTTCTCATGCTTTTCTTGCATCTCTCTCATTTCTCTTCCCAGTTTTTCCTCCACCTGTCTAACTTGATTTTCAAAATCCTGTTAGAGCTCTTCCATGGCCTGTGCCCACTGGATATCTGTTTCCGATGTTTGGGATACAGAGGCCTTGACTCCTATGTCTTTACCTGATGGTAAGCATTGCTTTTCCTCGTCAGAGAGGAAGGACGGAATCATCTGTTCACCAAGAAAGTAACCTTCTATGGTTTTATTTTTTTTCCCTTTTCTGGGCATTTTCCCAGTCAGTTACTTGACTTCTGAGATTCCTCTCCACCCCTGCCTAGATCTGCCCAGCTAGTGCTTGGGGTCTGAGATTCAAATACTGCTTCCCAGCCTCAGGGTTTTTGGCAGCAGACCTGGCTGCTATTCAATAGGAGCTTAAGTTCTAGTGCTCAGGTGGGGGCAGGTCCGCCTCCCAGGCTCAGTTCCCTCAGAAGGTTTATGTGGAGACCTTCAGTAATGGAGCTGCTGCCTGCTCCGGGAGCCTCTGGCTGCCTGCTGCCGCTGCCTCTGCTGCTGCCTCCCGAGGCGGCCCGTGTCATGGAGACACCCAGCTCCCCTCTCAGCCTGTCTATAAGTCTTTCTCACTGACTTGTGTGTCTGTGTGTGGAGGGACCTTTACGGCTGCTGGAAATTCCGTCCCTGAAGCCTGCTCAGATCTGCTCGCTCCTCTCCCTGCCGCACGGCCACGGCAGGCCTGGGCTCTGCTCCCGTCCGGTGTGCGATGGACCTTTGGAATTGGTTTTTCAGGGCTCTCTGGAATGGAAATCTCCTTCACTGTGTTGCTGTGCAGCTTCCACTGTTCCAGAATTTATTGGGAGTTCTTTTTAGAGGAAATCCATGGGCTGTGGGTTCGGAGCTAGCATATGTGAGTCTTTCTACTCCGCCATCTTGGCTCCACCCCCTGAGGAATATCTTTTGAGGCAAGTCTTAAGTGGCATACATGCCTTTCTATACATGTTCTAGTTCCTGATTAAACAGCAATCATAAAATCAAATTTACCATTAGAACGTTAACTTTTCCATCAATGCCAAATTTTACCCCGAGGTTACCTTCTTCTAGGAAACTTAGACTAAAATTCTTTCTCCCAACTGAAGATGTCATTGATTTATTCTCAGTAATTAATTCAATTGTTTTAATGCTAATTGCTTTCACCTCACTTTGTAACATGTCCAAATTTCTCCCCATCACTCCCCTCCCCATGCTTCCTAATACCTTGCATTCTGATTATTCCTTCCCTCAATGTAGCTTCCCTTATATCACACCCCACCCTTTCCTTATTCCCATCTTCTCTCTTTTCTTGTAGGGCAAGATAAATTTCTATACCCCACTTCCTGTATTTATTTCCTGATTATATGCAATAAAAATTCTCAAAATTTGTTGCTAATACTTTGAATTCTAGCTTCTCTCCCTCCTTTCCTCCCTCTCCCACCCCACTGGGAAGTCTGGCAATTCAGTACAGACTAAATATGTGTTGTTTTGCAAAAGACTTCCATAATAATCATGTTGTATAATTCTAACTATATTGCTCTCTATCCTACTCCATCCCCCCTTATTTTTTTTCCATCATTTGGCCTTGTCCCTTCCCAAAAGTGTTTATTTCTAGTAACTCCCTTCTCCCATTTGCCCTCCCTTCCATCATTCCCCTCACCCCACTTGTCACCTCCTCCCCTACTTTCCTGTGGTGTAAGATAGATTTTCATATCAAATTTAGTGAGCGTGTTTTTCCCTCCTTCAGCTGTACGTGGAGAGAGTGGCTTCACTTTTCCCCTCTCCCCCTTCTCCTTTTTCTCTTCCATTGAACAAGATTTTTCTTATCTCTTTTATGAGTTATAGCCTGCCCCATTCCATTTCTCCCTTTTTCCTCCCAATATTTTCCTCCCTCACCCCTTAATTTTTATTTTATTTTTTGTGTGGCTATCATTTCTTCTGATCCAACACAACCTGTACTCTCTGTCTATATATGTATTTGTGTGTGTATGTGTCTTTACAGTCCCTTCACCTACCCAAATACTGAGAAAAGATTTAAGAGTTATAAATATTTTCTTTCCATGTAGTAATGTAAACAGTTCAGCTTCAGTATTCTATAATTTCAGGCAGGAGTAGATTGTCAACTTGCAAGTCTGCCAGGTGTCAGTGGGGAAATTGAGTCAGGAGAATCCTACCTCAGCCCAGGCTAAAGAGCTGCTCTCCCACCCTTCCCATGAGATCACCTTTTGCAGTTCATAAAACTCTTGCTAGGCTTCTTTGAATTATCTTCTTTGTTTCTTAAGAGCCCAGTAGTATTTTATCATATTAATACAGACATTCCCCAATTGGTGGGTATCCCTACCACCTTCAGATCTTCCTACATATGAAGCCCTTTCTTCTTTTTTTGACCTCTTCAGGGTTTAGACCTAATATTATGAGTCTAATCTTGTGCACAGTTTAATAGATTTTTCAATCCCAGTTTCTTTGACTTCTAGGATATCCTGTTCCAAGCCCTTTGATCCCTTAATGTTGAAGCTACCAGATACTGTGTTATCCTGATTGTATTTCTACAATACTCAAATTGTTTCTTTATAGCTGCTTTTAGTATTTTCTCCTTGATCTGGGAATTCTGAAATTTGACCACAATATTCCTAGGAGTTTCTTTGTTCGGGTCTCTTTCTGGAGGTGAGTGGTGGATTCTTTCAGTATTTGTTTTGACCTCTGGTTCTAGAATATCAGGGCAGTTTTCCTTGGTAATTTCATGGAAGATAATGTCTAAGCTCTTCTTTTTTATCATTACTTTCAGGTAGTCCCATAATTTTTAAATTGTTTCTTCTAGATATATTTTCCAGGTCAGTTGTTTTTCCAGTTAGATATTTTACATTATCTTCTATATTTTCGAACTTTTGGATTTGTTTTTTAACTTCTTGTTTTATCTCATAGTCATTCATTTCCCTGAACTCAATTCTCTCTTTCAGCAAACTGTTTTGTTCAATGAGCTTTTGAACTTTCTTTTTAAAGGTGTTATTTTCCTCAGCATTTTTTTGACTCTCCTTTAAGTAAGCTGCTGACTCATTTTTCAAGCTCTTCTATTGCCTGAGGCCAATTCAAGTTCCCTTTGGAGGCCCTGGAGGTAGGGGCCTTGACTTCCTTTGACAGTATGCCTTGTTCTTACTCATCCTAAAGGATGGGAGGAGATACCTTGCTCCCCAAGAAAGTAACCTTCTATGGTCTTATTTTTTTTCCCTTTTTTGGGCATTTTCCCAGTCAATTATTTGACTTCTGAGGTTCCTCTCCATACCTACCTCACCTCAAGTTCCACCAAGGCAGCACTGTGCACTGAGATTCAGATGAGCTGTTTCAGTCCCTCAGGGGCTTTAGGCTGGGGGCAGGGCCTCTATTCAGTGTGAGATTAAGGTCAGTTGCTCAGGTGGGGGTGGGGCCACCACACAGAGCTCAGTTCCCTTAAGGGGTTTACAATGAAACCTCCAACAATAGATTCAGGCTGCTGCCTGCCTTGGAAGCCCCTGTCCACTGCTGCCTCCCCTGCTGCCACCCGAGGAGACCTGAGTTATGGGGACACCCTGCTCCCTTCTCGGCCAGCTGAAAAACCCTCTCCCTGACCTTTAGTGCTTGTGGGTTGAGGGTTCTGCATAGCTGCTGGAGATTCTGTCCCTGAAGCCTGCTCATTTCTGCTCCTCCCGGTGCTGTGTGGCCAAGGCTGGGCTGGGCTCTGTTCCTTATCTGGTACGATAGATCTTTCCTGTCTGTCTTTCAGGTCACTCTGGGCTGGAAATCTCCTCCACTCCATTGTTCTGTGGCTTCTGCTGCTCTAGAATTTGTTGAGAGTTCTTTACAGGTATTTTGTGGGCTGTGGGGTAAGAGCTAGTGTATGTGCATCTTTCTATTCTGACATCTTGGCTCCACCCCCCTGTTAATTTCTTGAAAGATGATGCCTAGCTTCTTTTTTTGACCATGCCTTTCAGGTAGTCCTATAATTTTTAAATTGTCTTTTCTGGATGTGTTTTCCAGGTCAGTTGTTTTTTCCAGTAAGATATTTCACAGTCTGCTCTGTTTTCATTCCTTTTGTTTTGTTTTATAATTTCTTGATTTTTCATAAAGGCTTTAGCTTCTATATCCTCCATTCTAATCTTTAAGGAATTATTTTCTTCAGTGAACTTTTGTACTTTCTTTTCCGTCTGGCCAATTCTTCTTTTTAAGGCATTCTTCTCCTCATTAGCTTTTTGCATCTCTTTTTCATTTGGGTTAGTCTATTTTTACAGTATTATTTTCTTCCAGCATTTTTTGGGTCCCCTTTGGCAAGCAGTTGACTTGTTTTTCATAATTTTCTTGCATGTCTCTTACTTCTCTTTCAAATTTTTTGTCTACTTCTCTTGCTTGATTTTCAAAATCCTATTTGAGTGCCTCCATGGCCTGAGATGAATTCGTATTTTTCTTGGAGGCTTTGATTTTATTGTCTTCTGTTTGTATATTTTGGTCTTCCTTGTCCCCAAAGTAAAATTCTATAGTCTGATTCTTTTTCTGGTTTTTGCTCATTTCCCCAGCCCTTTATTTGACATTTGTCAAGGGAGTCCTCAGGTTCCAGTTGGGGTGCAGAAGTGTACTGTCTGTTGCTCTATCCTCCCACAATCTTTGGACCTAGAGCTACAAAAACAGCTGCTGCCCCTGCTTTTGCTGCTGCTGCTACCCCTGCTGCTACTGTAGCTGTCCCAGTCTCTTCCTCCCCCTCTACCAATCCTGGGTCTGAGGCCAAACCACTCTACAGTCTCACACAGGTGTGACAGATTTTTCCACTGACCTTCCAATTTGTCCTTTGTTTTTTGATGTTTTGAGGTCTGGAAACTGCTGCAGGTGTCAGAGATTCAGTGTCCCTTCCTCACCCCAAGGCCTGGTCAGGTCTCATCTGTCCTGGCAGAGACCACACCTCATCACGTTCACCCTTCATGCCTACTTTCTAGGCTGTCTTAGGATGGAAATTTGCTTCATTCTGTCATTCTGTGGGTTCTGCAGCTTCAGAATTTTTTTAGAGTCATATTTTACAGATATTTGACTGGAATTGGGAGAACTCTAGCAAGTCTATGCTTCTACTCTGCCATCTTGACTCTGCCCTCCATGTTCATTTTATGTACAATAATTTTCTGTTACATTCATAGACAGTATTTTTGTTCAGCCATTCCCTAATTTGTGGGAACCCCCCTAGTTTCCAGTTTTCTGCCATTAAAAAATGAGTTGTTATAAATATTTTTGTACATACAGACTTTTATTTTTGTTTTTGATAGCTTTGTCGTAGAGGCCTAGTATTATGAGCGCATATGCAGTTTAGTAATTTTCTTTGGACAAAGTTCACTTAACAGTGCCCATTTTCCTTCACCTTCTTCAGCATTTATCATTTCCCCTTTCTGTCACTTTGCCAATTTAATGACTATAAGGGGGAACCTCAGTGTTACTTTACTTTAAATGTGTGTATGTTTTTATATATGTACATGTACATATGTACACATACACATGCATACTTACATATATACACACACATGCGTATACATATAGCTGTATATATATGTATGTGTTTATACTTACATATATATACATGTATAGTCTGCCAGTGCCATGCCAGGAAAGTGAATCACTTCCATTTGAACTGTCTTAGGAAGATTCTGAAGATTACCTGGCAGGATAAGGTACTAGACACTGAGGTCCTTGCTAGAACTAAACTGATAAGCATTCAAGGTATGTTTCAGAGTGCACAATTCCAATGGGTTGAGCATGTTGTTCAGATGTAACATATATACTTGCCAAAAAGACTATTTCATGGATAACTTGCTTGGGCCAAGGGATCACATGGTGGTCAGAAGAAGCAATACAAGGACACTCTCAAGGTCTCTCTCAGGAACTTTGAAATTGATTGTGTGACATGGGAGACACTGGCACAGGACCGTTCAACAGGGAGTGCCCACATCAGAAAGGGTGCTGTGCTTTGTGAACAAAGGAGAAATGAGATAGCACAAAGGAAACACAGTATGCATGAATTTGGAGCATCCACTCCAAATGTTCACACTAACTATCTGTGCCCAATCTGTGGAAGAGCATTCCGAACTCCTGTTGATCTCATCAGCCATAGTTGGACACATTGAAACTTGACTTTATCATGGTGATGTCATTTTGGTCCTCTTTGAGAATGAAGGACAACAGTGTGTGTGTGTGTGTGTGTGTGTGTGTGTGTGTGTGTGTGTGTGTGTATCCATATGTAGCACATATTTCATTATATTACTCTGCTCCTTAAGAAACTCCAGTTGCTTTTTAATATTTCTAGAAAACAAATGCCAGTGTTTCTGTTTGGCATTTAAATCATTTCATAACTTTGTTTCCCATCCAGCAATATTATATGTTACTCTGTCTTTCATCTACAGTATATTCCAACCAGACTGTCTTTATTGTTCTTCACACACACTACATTTCTTGTGTCTCTATGACTTTGTATTAACTGTGCCTTGAATGTTCTTTATCTCTGCTTCTGCCTTTTTCAAATCCCTCCTTTATTAAAGACTTAAATCAAGCCCTAATTTTCCTGTGAAATATTACTAGATCCTTCTAAGTGGTATCTCTCTAAGTTGTAATTATCATGTATCAATTTTGTAATTTTTAACATACCTGTATATGTATATATTGAATTATCACTGTTTTGTTAGTTCTCCAAGGAGTCTTTTTCCTTTGTCTTCATTGCCCAGCAGAGTGCCTGGCAGACAGTAGGGACTTAATAACTGCTTGTTCATAGAAACTACAAATAGTATAAACCAGTTAGACCTTTTTAACATAGTCTACATGCAGCTAACTGGCATAATGGATGGAGAGTCAGCCCCAGTCAGGAGGACATGAGTTCAAATGTGACCTCTGATGTTACTAGCTCTTGTGCAAGTAGTTAATCCTATTTTGCCTCAGTTTCTCATGTGTAAAATGAACTGGAGAAGGATATGGCAAACCACTCTAGTATATACTTGCCAAGCGGACCCTAAATATGGCCTTGGAGAGTCAGACATGGGTGAAATGACTCAACAGGAACTAATATTGTCCATATGAGGAATAATGAGAGCTTCATCTAGGTTGGTATGTATGTTGAGAAAGGATAATGGATGCAAGAGATGTGGAAGTTAAAATGACAAGACTTGGAAGTTGATTTGGTACATGAGATAAGAGAGAGTAATTAGTCAGAAAAGATACCAGGATTGTTAATCTAGTTGACTATAAGGATTGTGCTGTCCTTGATAGAAGTAGGAAACTTTGGAAGAGTGGCATGCCGTAGGTGAACCATGATGTGGTTTCTCTTTGGACATGTTGATTTTGAGATTCCTATAGGATTTTCAATTTGAAATGTTTAGCCGGCAATTGGTGATATTTGATTACAGCTCAAGAGAGAGTAGATCTGGACATACAGTTTGGGTATAGTCTTTATAGATATAATAGCTAACTTAATCTTACCAATGTGATGTCACATTAGAATACACATCTGAATGTTGAAAGGTATTTGGTAATGATGACACTGCATTAGTTGTCTAATTATGGGATATGGCTTAAGAAGTAGAAACATTTCCTTTATCGAATCATTACCTTGGAAAATGTAAAATTATTTAAAAGAAACTAAAATATTCTATATATTGGTTATTTTGTGAAATGGGGTAGCTGTGCTACTTAATGTTGTCAAAACAGATAAATTGCTAGACCTGAAGCAAAGAAGACCCCAGTTCACTTATAGTGATATGTCCTTGCAGAAGTTGCTCATTGTGTTTCTCTTCCTCTTTTATAAGAAAGGAATATTAATAGCACCTGTTTCCCAGAGTTGTTGCATGGATAAAATGAGATAAAATTTATAAACTATTTTGCATACCTTAAACCCCTATATGTGTTAGTAATTGTCATTATAGTTTTGTACGCATATTTATATATATATCTGTATGCACACATATGCTCATATACCTTTATGTGTTCACATACATATACACATGCATATATGTTTCTTATCAGTTATTTTATGGGTTTGGTGACTGCAACTTAATACTTCAAAATTTTTCCCCAACTTTTTTTTATAAGAAGCAGTTAATAAATTAGTGAAATTAAATGAAAGTTATTAATTAGTGCTAGTTCTTATAACGTAGCTACTATCTATTTTCTGTCCTTTATCATTCTAGCCTGGAAATAGAGTGTTAATGCTTGGCAGACAGACTCCCAGTTACTTTAGTCTAGAAAGTTTCTGACCGGGGAAAAAAATTCTACTGTAGAAAACTTGAAAACAAACAACAAAAATCACCTGATCTTTTTTCAATTGTAGGAACACAGAAAATATAATCCTTTTTAAAGGACCAGTATACCAGTAGGAATTGTTTTGCAAACCATTCAATTTTATTGCAAACTTAGAGGAATGTCTGTGTCTATGGGGATTGTACAATTGTACCTGACTTTTTGTTATGTTCTAGGGAAATGGCTGGCCAGAGACAAATACTGGATTTTAGCTAATACTTAAAATGAAATTCATCTTGAAAAAAATAATACTAAAACTGTACATTTATTTTAAATAAGCCCAAACTCATTTTGGGATTTTGGTCAAGAGTGGCAGAAACCACTAGAGGGAAGTACTGTATAATTGCTTAGTAATGGAACATGCAAAAAAAAAAAGAGAGAGAGAGACAGAGAGAATGGCACTACTATTCATATAACAGTTGCCATATTATAAAGTAGTACATGAATTATTATGAATGTTAGGCTGTCAATAACTGCCACAGCTTACTTTTCTTTGTGACACCAGGCCCTGAAGTTTTATGTGCTTGAGAATATGACTGTTAGTGTAAATGATTTCATGTTTGTCTTGAATGTTTATTTACAGTCACTTAGAAATTTAGTGAACAAATTTGTGTGATATGATTTAAAATCTGTTTAGTTAGCCTGGAAATTTGGTAATCCTTATCATCCTTCAGAATTAAGACTTAGGAAATAACTTTCAAAAATTAATACAGTGACAACATGATATGGGAACTAGTACTCTTTAATTTAATTAAAAAGATGTAAAATGAACTTGACCAAATCAGGCTCTTTCAATTCAGCACACATTTATTATCTACTGTGTATCAAGGTACTCTACAATAATGTTATGTAATATTGTTTCTACCCTCAAAGATCTCTTAGTCTACTTGGGAGTGGGGTCAATTAGAAAAGGGTGTGAGTTTCAGATAGTAACAGATAAGGATGATAGGTGTTATTCTGTAGGAGCAAAAATCTATAGACAAAAGTGCTCAAGGAAATTTTGAGTAGAAAAAAAGATTTTCAACTGGAAGGATCATGGAATGTTTCATCAGCAGAAATAACTGATCTCAGTTTTGAAATAGGAGAAGGATTTTCGACTATCATAGATGAGGAGAGATAGCATTCTAAACATGGACAATGAATGTCATGTAAGCATGGAAAATGGAGTTTGAAAGTCATGGTTAGGGCCTAGTTGGTAATACAGATTAGCTGGAATATAGAGTCTTCAAAGGGGAATAATGTGAAATTAGGTTGGAACTGTACTGTGGAGGGTCTTAAATGTCTAGCTAAGAAGTATAAATTTTATCCTGAAAGCAGTAACAACTCATCTAAAGTTTTTGAGAAGATTGGAGTGATTCAAGTTGGACATTGTAAAGATTATTTTGGCCATCTTATGAGGTGTCTGCATCTGCTTCTGTGCCTAGTTTCAACTCCAAATACAACCCTCCCCATACTCCTTGTTCTTCCTTCCCTGCCCTTCCCAGTTTAAACTCATCACTATGCTTCTAATTCATGCCTTGTTTGATGTCAACTGCTTCAACATCCTCTGTCCTCTGATTGGAGGGCTGAGTACCAAACTTCTCCCAATATCTTCCTTGATAGGAGCATAAACAGAACTTTGGCTCACTACACTCTTCACCTGTTGCTCTAGTGTCTGTCTGGTTTCAACTTCAAATGCAACCCTGCTTCCTCCTTTCCTCTCCCTGCCCCCCCCCCCCCACTGCCTCATTTTGTATATTGTCTCTCTTATTAGATTATAAACTCCTTGAAGTCAGGGACTGTTTTTCTTTTTACTAATTGTATCCTCAGGTCTTAGCATTAGGCACTTAATAAATTAGGAGACTGTTGCAGAACTGACTGGAGTGGTGGCAGTGTGAATTATGAAAATGTCTTGATTTGAGAGATGTTAGGGAGGCTAAATACTTGGTGTATGAATGTGAAGAGTGAGGAAGAGAGAAAAGTCAAAGAGGATGTTGAAGTTTTAAACGGAGGTTGCTGAGAAGATGGTGATGCTGTTAAGAAAAATGGGAAAGTTAGGAGGAGGACTGGACTTAAGGGGAAAATGAATCCATTTGAGTTTTAAGTGTTGGTGGAATATCCATGTAGAGCTATCTAGCAGGCCATTAGGCTGAATTCAGGGAAAAGATGTGAGCTGGATACATAAATCTTGGAGATATTTGTGAAGATGTGACAGTTGAGCTGAGTGTCCAAGAGATCACCAGGGAATATGGCCTTGAGAAGATAAGGTCAAGGACAGAGCACTTGAGCATATCCCTACTTAAACTGAGAGAATATCTATAAATTATTGAAGGAAACTGAACAGGAATAATCACACAGGAAAGAAGAGAACCTGAAGATATCAGAACCTGGATTTCAAGGGAAAAGAATGATTCACAAAGAGGTGATTCTCAACAATCAAGACCTCAAGAGAGGTCTGATGTGACAAACATGGAATTTAGCAGTTAAAAAAGTCATTTAATAACCTTTGAGAAAACAATCTAAGCAGAGTGGTGGTGATAAGAAGCCATGTTTAAAGGTGCTAAGGAGTGAAGTGAAATTAGAGGCAATGTGTGTGTGTGTGTGTGTGTGTGTGTATCTGTGTGTTGTGTAATCATGTGCATAGAGAAATATTTGAAGATCGGCTAATGAATGTGATTTACAAAAAGTGACCAGATGTAAGAGGAGAAAAGGTGGTGTAATGCACACTTGTGGAGTGCTTCTAGTCGGGAAGTGAATGTGGGACCAGAGGACAAAGTGTGTTTTTAGGAGAACTATTGTATCTAAAGCTTAGGCAACAAGACCATCTGGGGTTATTGGGGTTGTCAGTTGTGTCAGATGTACAGGTTAGTCAAGGAAAAGGAGTACTGAGAAAAGAGACTGTTGGATTTGGCCATATGACTTTAGATTGTAGACTTTGTAACACAGTTGAAAAAGGAATCGAAATGTCACTGGTCTAGATAAAAACAGATGGTTACTAAGTTGAAGCATGGAGGGGAAAATGCCTTCTGGTACAGGGTCCTTAACAAGGCAAGATTAAATGGGCTTCTAGCTATCAAGAATGACATTAGCTTTTGAGCATCTTGGCATAACATTTTTTTTTTGCCCCAAGAGGAAGAAAACATAGTTGATGGTAGTACTTACAAGCTTTTAACTAGAAATTTACTGAGGGAAACCAGAGTGAATTACCCCAGTCTTCCCAGTGGAATAGGATTTTGGGTTATTTGTAGCACATTTGTGTACAAATAGTATGGTATGTGGGGGAGAATTGGGGAAAAACTTTGTAATACTCTCTGGGGGGGGGTCAATAAAATATAGATTTGATAAATGTAGAGTAGAAAGTTAATAGATTAGCAGTAAGAATGTTAGTTTGTGTATTATTAATTTGTGGTATTTGATATCAGCATAGTTTCCTTGATTTTTTATAGCAATGCTCAGCAGTCATTAGTAGGAGTCAGAAAAATAGATGGTTGGGATAATGTAGGATGAAGATTTGCAGTTTGGGGAAGGTGGACATTGACGAGACCATGAAATTCTAGGGAAGTTTATAGAAAATCAACATACCTATCAAATTATCTAGTAATATTAGTATTAATTAGATTGAAAAGAGAATTGTGAGCCAGAGACTAAGTCTTTGAAAATGTGAGAATGACCTGACCTAGATAATGTTAAATACTTATGCAACATTGTGAAGGATAACTTTGAGAGGAAATTAATTGAAGATAGGTCCTGAGGAAAGATGATCATTGAAGTTATGGGAGAGAAAGGAATCATAGAAGTTACATTGGAAAATGGGCTATTAACAATGAATAACTGTGTATTAGTGATAGAATTATAGGTTCATAAATTTAGAGCTGAAGGGATCTTAGAGTTTATTTAAATGAGGATTAAGCATAGAGAGGCAGAAAAAAAGAGAGATCAGGATGCTAAGATTAGGAACTAGTTAATGGTCTGGTTTAATATGTATGTACTAAATACAGTATGTATAAAAGGGAGTAACTTTAATTATTTGAAAGGGAGTAACTTCAATTATTCGAAAATGTAGATTGGAGCCACTTTGTTTTGAACTTTAGAGACCAGACTTTGGAGTCTGCATTTAGGAGAGATCCCCTGAAGACTTTTGAGCAGAAGAATATTTGACATAAAATACCCCAGCACTCACCATCAGGAAAGATCTCTTACTCTTAACCACCTTAACCACAAAACAAATGATTTGTGAAGTGTGGGAATGTCTGTGAAGTTTGGATTTAGTCAAGAGGGCTGCACTTGAGGATCTAGAGAACCATGTGTGGCCTGAAGGTCACAGATTCCCCACCCCTGATGTAGACACTGCCACTTATTGATAGCATTCTATGTAGGATTAACTGAAGGCCAGTGGCATTAGAGAATTAACCTATCACCTAGGACCCAGATGAGGAAATGTAGGCATATCACCTAGGAACCAGAAGAGGAAATGTAGGCAGCCCAGTTCTGGACATCCAACTTCTTGGATGCAGTTGGGATGAGGTGAGTTCAGATCTTAGGCTATCTAAGTAATGTTCAAGACTAGAAATTTCAGAGTGTAGTCATAACTCTGTATTAGTAAAGGAAATTTTCTCACTTGCTATTTCTTTCTAACACTAATAAAATTAAGATCTGGACTGAAAAATATAATTTATTAATGGATGCTAATTACTTCAGTAAAGAAAAGAGAAGAACATACTCATAACTTTGACATTAAAATATAACCAGAAACCTAGTTTATTAATGTATCTGTTTATTTGTGAATTTATCTCGCATAGAGGCAACACATTACTGTGGGAAGCTTGCTGGATTGTGAATTCCAGGACCTGAGTTTGAATTCCAATTCTGTTGCCTCCTAATTTCTGTGGCCTTGGGTTACTCATTAATCTCTCTGGCTCCAGGTGTCTCAAATGTAAAATTAGGAGTTTGGATTAGAAGGCCTCTGGAGTCCTTTTTAGCTATAAATGTATGATTCTGTGATGCTTTGATGATTATTTTTGTCTGTAGAGATCATCACTTAGGGTATTCTTTCTGTAATTTTGATCTGTCTTTATTAAAGTATGGCTATGTAATTTACATACCTGATAGGATAAATAGAAATTCTTAATAAGTTCTTTGCTTCCATAGGAAGTGTTGCTATTAATAAAGTTTTGGTAAATGGAATATTGATGTTTTTTTTAAAAAAAACTAAAAAAAACCCAAAACATTTCTGCTGTATATCCTGATTCAAAGAGTAGGAACATCTTAGAAGAAACTCTTTTTTTTTTTTAGCATCATTCTGAATTACTTTTTTTCGAATGGTTAGACCAATTCACAGGTCTATTAAAAATATATGAGGGTGCCTTTCACCTACCTCCGTTTGTTTTCCCCTCCCAGAGTTGACCATTTCCAATTTTGGTAATCTTTGCCAATTTGCTGAGTATGAGATGAATCCTCAACCTTGTCAAAATGGTCACACTGACGCTGGGCTCTTAATTCCCCGGTTCATCTTCTACAGTGTAAGTGTGCAGTTTTAGTGTTGTTTGAAGGTTTTACCTGCACTAAGACTTTTGGAATACCTTTTATATACTACCTTATATACCACCTTAGCACATATCCAACAAGCCACTCCCCTACTTAAAAGCTAGGTTTCAAATCTTAACTCTGGCACTTAGGAGCAAGTCATTTTATTTATCTGAGCCTTGGTTTCTTTTTCTATAAAATGAGAGTTGGATTAGATGACTTGTAAGGTGCCTTCCAGCTTTAAATCTTTTTAGTAATTAGAAATTGGGAGTAGAACTTTAATTGATTTAGCAAACTCCCAGGTTAGGAAACTCCTTTTACAAATGTAGATTGGCACCTCTTCAATGTCTAATCTTAATGAGTTGGCTAGAGCAGTGATTTCAAACTCACATAGCAATGGGGGACCATATATAGATTTCCCTAAGGGTTGCATATTGACTGAGAAAACTACTTCTTAATACCTATTTTTTTTTTGCATTTTTATCTATTTTATTCAATATTTTCTCGTTTCATATCAATCTGATTCAAATTGCACTTGGGAGTGTTGTGGACCACAGGTAGCCTGTAGACTATGTATTTGACACCTTAGGTCCTATAGCATTGTGAGTTTTGTGTGTCTGGCCCAGGGTCCCATAGCCAGTGGGATTATGTCCAGGGTGGACCTTCAACCCAAGTCTTGGTGGTTTCAAGGCCACTTCTCCATCCACTATACCAGTAAAATCTATTAGGATATTTTAAATGTCCATTACTAATCAAACTAAATAAAAAAGCTGATTAAAATTTGTTTTCCAGTTTCAGCCAGTACTCAGTGGGAAAAATATCATTGCTTGTTAGTTATATCATTAAGTTTTATACTTGGGGACAGTGTGATAGCTTATCTTAAAAGCTATTTCACCAGTATATTCATTTTCTCTTTTTTTTAAATTATATTTTTTTCTTAAAATGTTTACTTGTTACCTAAAATTCTTTGTGGCCTCTATTTCAGCCATTATTTAGTTATCCTAAAGCCTGGATTTTAAAAAAAGTTGGTAAGGTAGCACACAATGTATATTAGGTTTTCTAAAAGAAATGCGCACATATGGAGGTAAAGGTTATTTCTTTCGCTAGGACAGTTATTTTCCTATTCTTTTAATTTGGACAGTTTATATTTTGTAAATATTCATCCATTTCACTTTAACTGTTAGTTTTACTGGCATTTAATTGGGCAAAATAGTTATTAATAATTGTTTTAAATTAATCTTCATTGATGGTGCATTTTCTCTTTCTTGATAATGGTAATTTGGTTTCCTTTTATTTTTTTTAAGTTGCATTAGATTTTTTTTTTAATAGAAACAGCACCTGTTTTTATTCACTAGTTTAATTATTTTCCTTTCAAAGTTTATTAATCTCTTAGATTATTCAGGATTTCCAGTTTGGTGTTTCATTAGGAAATTTAAAAAAATCTCACTTATTATTTATTTTAAATACTCTTTCTAAATTTCAAATTCCTTCAACCTCTCTCCCACACTTACAGAAAAAGCAAATGATACAGTGTCAGTTGTACATATGAAATCATGCAAAACATTTCCACAATAGCCATATTTCAAAAAAAAAGAAAAAGAAAGTGAAAATTATACCTCAGTTTACACTCGGAGTTTATTACTTTTTTCTCCTGAGGTGGATAATAGCATTTCGTCATCATGAATCCTTTTAAGTTGTTTTTGATCATTGTATTGATCAGAATAGCCAAATTTTTAATAATTAGAATTACATAGTTTTTTGTCATTACAATTTTGCTATTACGGTGTACAATGATTTCCTGGTTCTTCTCATTTCCTTTTGCATCAGTTCATGTAAGTTTTCTTTGTTTTCCCGAAACCATCCTCCATGTCATTTCTTTTAGCACGGTAATTGCTGTTATTCAGTCATTTCAGTTGTGTCCAACTCTTTGTGACCACATTTGGGGTTTTTCTTGGCAAAGATACTGAAATGGTTTACTCTTTCCTTCTCCAGCTCATGTTACTGATGAGGAACTGAGGTGAAAGGGTTAAGTGACTTGCCCAGGGTCACACAGCTAGGAAGTATCTGAAGCCAGATTAGAACTCAGGAAAGTGAGTCATCCTGATTCCAGGTCCAGCATTCTATCCACTGTGCCACCTAACAGCCCATCATAATCATCTGTAAGCATCTTATTCAGCCATTTCCCAATTGATGAGCATCCTCTAGATTTCCCATTCTTTGCTACCACAAAAACATGTTCTATAAATATTTTTGTACATACTGGTCTTTTTACTTTTTCTTTGATCTCTTTGGGACACATGATTAATCCAAAAGTATGCACAGTTTTAAAGGCCTTTGAGACTTGTAAATCTTTCTTCAGAATGATTGGACCAGTTTACTACACATTAGTTTAGCTATTTTCTCATTTCCTCCAGCATTTGTCATTTTTCTGATAGGTGTGAGGTGGTACCTCAAAGTTGTTTTAATTTGCCTTTTTCTAGTTAATAGTAATTTAGATTAGAGCATTTTTCCATATGGTTCTTTATAGCTTTTACTTCTAAAAACTGCCTGTTCAGATAGCATTTGATCCTTTGTTACTTGGAGAATGAATCTTATTTTTGTAGATTAGACTTAATTCTGTACTCAGTATGTATTTGATAAATGAGGCTTTATCGGAGAAACTTGCTATAACATTGTTTTGATGCTACTTCATTGTCTGTGATATCTTTTAGCATAATTAAGTTTCTCTAATCATCTCTTCTAAGTAGGTCTCTTTTTTTGCTTTTGCTTTGTCTGTGATGCTGTGATTTATCTGAGATCATAATTGCTGCCCCTGCCTTTTTCAGTCCACTTGAAGCATATTATATTCCGCTCCAGCACTTTATTTTAGCTTTCTATTTCTAGCTGTTTAAAGTTTATCTCTTGTAAACAGCACGTTGTTGGATTCCAGTTCCTAATACATTCTGCTATCTGCTTGTATTTTATGGGTGAGCTTATCCCATTCATGTTCACCATTATGATTACCTCTATTTCCATCCATCCCATCCTATCTTCAGTTTCTTCCCTCCCCGCCGCTTTACCCCTCTTCAAAAGTATATTTTGCTTCTAACTATTGCATCCCTTAATCTGCCTTCCATTTTATCATCCTTCCACACCCCCCCCCCCCAGTCATTTTCTTGTCCTAATGTTTCCTTATTGAGTAAGTTAGATTTTTAAAAATTTTTCCCCCAATTACATGTCAAGACAAGTTCCAAATTTTTCTCCCTATCCTTATCTCCCCTCCCCTCTTCCTAAAATGGTTGGCAATTTGACATAGGTTATGAAAGAAGAAACAGATAAGAAGGAAAAAAATCATGAAAAAGAGTAAGTGAAAAAAGTATGTTTTGATCTGCATTCAGAGTCCATCAGTTCTTAATCTGGATGTGGGTAACATTTTCCTTTGCAAGTCCTTTGTACTTGTCTAGGATCCCTGTGTTTCTGAGAAGAGCTAAATCATTCATAGTTGTTCATCATACAATATTGCTGATATTGTATACAACATTTTCCTGGTTCTTCTCATTTCACTTTGCAACAGGTTGTACAAGTCTTTCCAGGTTTTTCTGAAATCTACCTGTTTATCATTTCTTATTGCACAATATTATTCCATTACAACCATATACCACAGCTTGTTCAGTCATTCCACAATTGATGGGCATTCTCTCACATTCCAGTATTTGCCACCACGAAAAGGGCTTCCATAAATATTTTTGCACATGTAGGTCCTTTTCCCTTTTTTATGATCTCTTTGGGATAGAGACCTAGTAGTCGTATTTCTGGATCAAAAAGTATGCAGAGTTTGATTTCCCTTGGGGCACAATTCCAAATTGCTCTCCAGAATGATTGGATCAGTTCACAATTGCACCAGCAATGCATTAATGTCTTAATTTTCCCACATCCCACTCTACTCCTTTTCTCCTCCCAGGGCATCCCTCTATTTCATCCTATCATTTTTTTTGGAGATCATTCCAACATAATTGACTCACACCCTGCTCTCTATGTAGATTCTTTTTAATTGCCCTAATAATGAGAAAGTTCTTAGGCATTGTATGTATCATTTTTCCAAAATAGGAATGCAAAAAGTTTTGCTTTATTGAGTCCCTTATGATTACTCTTTGATGTTTACTTTTAATGCATTTAGTCTGTCTCTGAAAGTCAGATTTTGGTCTTTTCATCAGGAATACTTGAAAGTTTTATTAAATATCTGCTTTTACCTCTGAAAGCTTATGTACAGTTTTGTCAAGTAGGTTATTCTTGATTATAATCATAGTTCTTTTTCTTTATATAATATAGAATACCCACCCACCCCCTGCCCTGGGCTTGTTTAATGAGTTAGCTACTGAGTCTTATGTGATCCTGACTGTATCTTCACAATATTTGAATGGTTTATTTCTGGCTGCTTAAGTATTTTCTTTTTCACCTGGGATCAATGGAATTTGGTTATAACATTCCTGGGAGTTTTCATTTTGGGATCTCTTTTAGAAGGTGATTAGTAGATTCTTTTAATTTCTATTTTTATTCTCTAGATTAAGCTATTAGGGTGGTTTTCTTCTAAAATTTCTTCAAATATGATGTCTAGGCCCTTTCCCCCCCCTCAGGCTTTCAGGTAGCCCATTAATTTAAAAATATCTCCCTAGATCTTTTTTTAGGTCACTTTTTCACAATGAGGTATTTCACATTTTCTTTGATATTTTTTTCTTTCTTTTGACTTTATTTTTTTCTTTAATGTGTGCACTTTTGTTTGAACTGGGCTTAAGTCAGTGTACAGGTAAAGGTCTTCCCCTTGCCAGGTACTGGCACCAGTCTCATAAAACCTGCAGGGAGACTATGAAGTCTTCATTCACATCTAAGTTGGGGGCAGGGAGGGAATTTAGAGGGCCATTCAATATGGCTGACAATTTAAAAAAGGAATAAGTATTAAGGTGGGTGATACAAAAAGTTTTTTTTCAAAGGATTACACAATTTACATGTGAAGCAGTGCTAGTACCTTCCAGCTTCACTGCTTCCACTTCCCCATCTATATCTAGCAGAGGATAGCCTTCACAGAGGCTTGTAACTCTGTAACAATGCATTATACAGTATTTGGAATGACTATTAAAAGAAACAAACAAATGTGCACAGAGTCCTGAAGACACACTGTAGAACTTTGGGAATGTTTACCTCCAACATACTTAGACTGCTCATCACCCTTCAACAGTTCCAGTTTTTGAATCCTGAGTCAAGTTCTGAACAACCAAACCCCCCAACTCAAAAAAAAACCAAACTGAAAAATAAAGCTATGCCAATCTCATCTCTTTTTTTGGGCAGTTATCATGTCACACCCTTTAACAAAAAAACAAACAAACAATAAAAAGCCCCAGTCTACTTCAAAGTATTTGCAGTGGACAGTGGAGGGCCTAGATTCATCATACTCCTGCTTGCTGATCCACATCTGCTGGCAAGTGGAAAGAGACGCCAGGATGGAGCCTCCCATCCAGATAGAGTATTTGCACTCAGGTGGGGCAATTATCTTGGTTTTCATCATGTTGGGAGGTAGGGCTATAGTCTTCTGCATCCTGTCAGCAGTGCCTGGGTACATGGTGGTACCACCAGACAATATGGTATTGGCATACAAATCCTTACAGAAGTCAACGTCACACTTCATGATTGAGTTTTGAAGGTAGTTTCTTGGATTCCATACCTAAGAAAGGTGGTTGGAAGAGAGCTTCTGGGCATCAGATCCTCTTGTTGCCAGTGGTGATAACCTGACCATCAGAGAGCTTATAGCTCTTTTCCAGAGAGGTTAGATGCAGCAGTGGCCATCTCCTGCTCAAAGTCTAGGGTAACATAACATACCTTCTCCTTGATGTCATGCATGATTTCCCTCTCAGCTGTGGTAGTGAAACTGTACCATCTCTTGGTCAGGATCTTCATACGATTGTCCCTCAGATCATGGCCAGCCAGATCCAGATGAAGGATGGCACAGGGAAGGGCATATTCTTCATATATGCACACAATGTGGGTCACATCCTCACCAGAGTCCATCACAATACCAGTGGTACAAACAGAGACATACAGGAAGAGCACAGCCTGGATAGCAACGTACATGGCCGGGGTGTTGAAGGTCTCAAACATGACCTGAGTCATCTTTTTTTCTCTGTTGACTTTGGAATTTGGAGGGGCTTCTGTGATCAACACAGGATACTCTTCACAGGCCACACAGAGCTCATTGTAGAAAGTATGATACCAGATCTTCTCCATGTCATCCCAATTGGAGACAATACCATATTCAGGGGGGTACTTCAGGGTCAAAATACCTCTCTTGCTCTAGACCTCATCTCCCACATAGTTGTCTTTCTGGCCCACATCCACCATCACACCCTGAAATCTTGAGCATCCAACAATGGAAGGGAAGCTAGACTGTGGAGCATTGTCTACTGAAAAGCCAGCTTTGGATGTTCCAGAGCCATTGTCAACCACGAAAGCAGCAATGTCGTCATTCCATGGCGAACTTTGAAGTGGCAAATTTAAACCCTTAAAGAGAGAGAGGAGGTGGTGGTGTACCTGGAGTCAGAGGGAGGCAAGTGCATGTTGGGTGGAAGAGCTCAGTTTTATTGTTTCTTGAAATATCATGGCATCATTAACTTCTGGTTGCCCACTTCTGATTTTTAAGGAATTATTTTTTTTTTTTTAGTGAATTTTTGTACATCTTTTTCCCATTTGGCGAATTGTGCTTTTAAAGGAGTTCTTCAATGAAATTTTGTACCTCCTTTTCCATTTGGCCAGTTCTGCTTTTTATTTTTTAAGATATTAGTTAGTATTTTATATGCCTCTTTTACCAATCTGTTAGTTATCTTTTCATAATTTTCTTACTTTTTTTCATTTCTTTTTTCTTCTACTACTCTTATTTGATTTTGAAAATAATTTTTTAGCTCTTCAAGGCATTTTAGTTTAGTTTATGACTAATACATAAGTTTTTCTTTGAAGTTTTCCTTATAGGTATTTGGACTTCATTTTTGTCTTCTCAGTTTATGCCTTGATCTTCCCTTGTCACTGTAGTAGCTTTCCATGGTGGGTTTTTTTTTTTTGGTTGTTGTTGTTTTCTCATTTTTTCAGCCTATTCCTTGATTTTGGATTTATGTTAAAGTTAGACTCTGTTCCAGGTGTGGGGTAGACAGGAAGAGGGGCACTGTTTCAATCTCCAGGCTTTCTTGCAGTATTATCTGAACTGGTTCTGGGGATTTGGGAGTTTTGGGAGTTTTTTGTTTTGGTGTGATCTAGGGAATGGTGTGGTCACTGCTCTCCTGGTCTGCACTCTGTTCTCTTTGGACCAGAAATCATATCACTCCTCAGGCCTCCTGTTTCCTGGAATCTAGAAGGTATACTGTTACTCATGACCCCTGCTTTCCCTTGTTTGAAAGTGCCCCTCTCAGCCCTTAAACTGTTCCCAGAAATGGGTACAGGCAATGGAATTGCCAAACAACATTTGATTCTGCATCTGGTGCTACTGCAGGAGTCCCATGTAGTTTCTCTCTGACTAAATGCTAGATCCCCGTATACTCTTTGCTTTGAAAGCTCCTGAAGCTATTGCTGCTTCTCTCATTATCACTTAGTAATGTGACTGTAACTGGTGTTACATCCACATAGGCACTTGACCAACCTCCACCCCCACATCACAGATCTTACCTTCCAACCTTCTAAGTTATCTTGGGCTAGAAAAATGTCTTACCCTGACCTTTTGTTGGTTCTGCTAATACAGATTTTGATTTGAGGCATTATCTTGAAGTCGTTTGGAAGGGAATATTGAGAGAGCTTGACTGTGTGTTTTGTCTAATATGCCATCTTGGCTCTGCCCCATTTCAGTACTTATGTCCAGCAAGCATATGAGAAGGATTTCTAAGGAGTGTTTAAGGATAAATATATAGATTTAGTAATTTCTGCATAGATGATCATTGAAACTTTTAGTCGAGATTTGAGTTAAATGAAAAAGAATGGACCAAGAGAAGGGAAGAGGACCCAGGAAAAAATCTTTAAGGAAAACTGTAGGCAAAGATTGGTAGGTAATTGGTAATCCCTTAAAACAGACTTAGAAAAAGTGGTCATACTAGAGAAAGGAGTATTCTAAAATCCTGAAAAATTCTTTCTTGATATGATTATGGGTAGGAATATTTTGAAGTTCTCAAAATTATCATCACCCACACTGTATCTCATTAATTTTTAATGATAGCATTTGTAATCTTCTTTCCAGTTATGATTTTGTAAAAGTGTAGAAGTAAAACAGTCGGATTTTCAATTTTTTCTAATGGGATAATTTTCTCCACCTTGTGCTATTGGTTGCATTTATTTGCTTAATTTATTTGCTTAATTCTCTATTTTTAGTAATATAATAAACTGTCTACTTGAGTCAGTAACAAAACACATTTAACATAGGAAAACGTGATTCATTCTTGACTCATCTCATATCCCGGTATGTAAAAATGTATGAAAAAAAAAGGTGTAGTATTAATTCAGCAAGTAAATTGAGATTTCTCAACAGTTTCATTGTATATGCACACAAACATGTAGAAAGCTATATCTTTCAGCCCTACATAGTCCATACTGAAGGGGAGAAATGTCTGATGAATGACTGGAAAGGTAGGTTGAATCCACATTGCTAAAGTCTTTAAATATTAAAATCAGAATTTTTTCTTTGACCCCACTAGCAGTGGAATCCATTGGAACTTCTGGAGTAGGAGATTGAGTGACATGATCAGATCTCTGCCTTAGAAGAGTGCTTTGCAGGCTAGGTGGAGAGTGGATTGATGAGAGATTTGAGGCACTGAGAGCAGTTGAAAGACTTGCACTTGTTTAGGTGAGAAAGAATGCTGAACTCACTGTCAAGAAATCTGAGTTTAAATTCTGACTGTGAATGGGTCCAACTTTTAAAATTCAGTTGGCAATGTGCAAGAAAGCAATTAGCTTGTAAGTACTTGTTGACTTCAGTGATCCTACTGTTAGACGTATTTCTAAGATATTCAGAGAAAGAAACAAAGGTCCAATGTACACAAAAATATTCATGGTAGCTCTATTTGTTTTTATAAACTGTAAACAAAATGGCTATCCTTCAAGTTGGAAATGGCTGAAAAAAATGTGGCATATAAATAGTATGTAATATTATATAGTAAGAAATGCCTAATATCAGGAACTTAGAAAAACAAGATTTATATGAACTCATACAGAGTGAAATATGTAGAATCAAAATAATAAGGTGAGCAGTGGCTTACAACCATATAGATTAAAAAATCTCTACAAAAAAGTTGAGCTCTGTATTGATAGCTATTATCCGAATAACCAGTGAAGCTCTGGGAGAGCACTCCATCCGCTCCTCATGATCTACTAGGACAGAATGTTGAATTCATTGCCAGAGGCTATTGCTGTATCAGATATTTTTGTTCAACTATCATTTAATTGTCACAAGGGACAGTTTAATCTGGAGGGGTGCTAGATGGAGTTTGATCAGAAATGACTGTAATGTGTATTTAAGAAATAAAAAGGATAGAGGGGAATGGGGACAAAAGACACCATAGTGAAAGTAGCAGCAGAAAGGTCTTTGTATGTGGAGCAGTACATCTGAGTAAGGGAGATTTAGGGGAGTGTAGAGATTATAGAATCCTCAAGCTGGAAGTAGCATACCTGATGGTTTAATAAAGCTGAATCTTTATCTGTGAATCCTGTTTACAGCATACTTGATAAGTGATCATCTAGTGTTCTCCATTTGAAAATCTTCAGTTACTGGATATTCCTATGGCATTCAAATTATCTTTAGACAACTGTAGCTGTTAGATTTTCCTTTTATTTAACTTCTTTCCTATAAATACCACTCATCTGTCCTAGTTCTGCCCTTCAGAATCTAACTGAATGATTGTAATCCTTTTCCTACTCCTCCTGATGTTCCTATGACATGACTAGAGTGATAGCCCTATCTTCCTTCTCTGTATGCACTCCATTTTGTCTTTCTCTGTTTTAAAAGGATACCATAAATTGGATGGGGTTTGAGGAAGGCAGGGTGTGACAGAACTGCTGCTTTGTTCTAGATTATGGCTTCTTAACCTTTTTTGTATCATGGATCCCTTTGGCATTCCAATGAAGCCTATATAGAAAGAACTCTTCTCAGAAGAATATTTTTTTTAATATTTATTTTTAACACAGTTTATAACAGATAAAGCAATTCAAACTTTTGGTCAGGTGATACATCTTTTTAAAGCATTTACAAAATGGACCACAAAAGAATTTTTTTTTAAAACATTAACCAACTGAGACACAGATAATATTTATATTGCTAACTTCACAAGCTCTTTACCTAATTGTCTCCATAGTATTACTAAGAATTAAAGGACCCTAACTTAAATGTTGTTGGTCTAAAATCCTGTGCCTAATAGCTTAATTTTAGACAACCTCGGATATTCCCCTACCCATAATCTATAATTGAATAGATCTGGTATTAAGCTTACAAAGCTTTTGACTATAGGAAATTGCCTCCAATAGTAAGGACATTGCAAGGATACAATATCTCCCCAACTTCATGTCAACTCCAGGCAGGGTTAGATTATCCACTTGCATTCAGTCAGGCTTAAATTCTGCCAAATGTCAGTGGAGAAATTGAGTCAGAAGAATCCCACCTTAGTCTGTGCTGAACAGCTGCTCTCCCACCCTTCCTTTGACATCACTTATGCAGTTTATACCAGCATCTCATCAGCTTACTGGCATCATGTATTGGAGGCTCAGATCGCCTTTCTTGCTTCCCATACCTGGAGTTAGACTCAGAAGAACAGTCACTTAAAATAGTCCCATAGCATCTAAAAATGGCAAGTTCCAATAACCAGGTTTCAAATACGATTATAGTTTCACTTTGGCTAAGGAACATCTTTTGAGGCAAGTCTTAAGTGGCTTCCATGCCTTTCTATACATGTTCTAGTTCCTGATTAAATAGCAATCATAAAATCAAATTTACCATTAAAACCTTGACTTTTCCATCAATGCCAAATTTTATCCGAG
>CM053771.1:143791675-143816654 GCA_028658325.1 Potorous gilbertii | reverse complement strand
AAGGAACATCTTTTGAGGCAAGTCTTAAGTGGCTTCCATGCCTTTCTATACATGTTCTAGTTCCTGATTAAATAGCAATCATAAAATCAAATTTACCATTAAAACCTTGACTTTTCCATCAATGCCAAATTTTATCCGAGGTTACCTTCCTCTTGGAAATTTAGACTGAAATTCTTTTCTCCAACCTAAAGATGTCATTGATTTATTCTCAGTAATTAATTCAGTCTATTGTTTTAATACTAATTGCTTTTACCTCACTTTGTAGCATGTCCAATTTTTCTCCCCATCACTCCCCTCCCCCCACTTCCTAATACCTTGCATTCTGATTATTCCTTTTCTCAATTTATCCACCCCTTGATCACATCCCACCCCTCTCCTATCCCCATCTTCTCTCTTTTCTTGTTTTGTTTTGCAAAAGACTTCCATAATAATCATGTTGTGTAATACTAATTATGCTGCCCTCTGACCTACCCTATCCTCCCTTATTTTCACCCCTACATTTGACCTTTTCTGTTCTCAAAAGTATTTATTTCTAGTGACTCCCTCCTTCCAGTTGCCCTCCCTTCTAACATTCCCCTTGCTCCACTTGTCGCTTCCTCTCCTACTTTCCTGTGGTGTATGTAAATTTTCATATCAAATTTAGTGAGCATGTTATTTCCTCCAGCCACATGTGGGGAGAGTAGCTTTATTTTTCCTCCCCCTCCCCTTCTCCCTTATCTCCTCCATTGAACAAGATTTTTCTTATCTCTTTTATGAGTTATAGCCTGCCCCATTCCATTATTCCCTTTCTCTTCCCGGAATTTTCCTCCACCCCTTAATTTTTATTTTATTTTATTTTTTTTTTGTGTGTGTGTGTGTGTATGTATGTGTATGTGTATATCATCTCTTCTGATATAACACACCCTCTACTCTGTGTGTGTGTGTGTGTGTGTGTGTGTGTGTGTGTATGTACAATCTCTGCAACTACCCAAATACTGAGAAAAGATTCAAGATTTCTTTCCATGTAGAAGTGTAAACAGTTCAGCTTTAGAGAGTCTTTTATGATTTTTCTTTTCTGTTTACCTTTTCATGCTTCTCTTGGGAAGTCAAATTTTTAAATACAGATCTGGTCTTTTCCTCAACATGAAATCTTCAAATTTGACTATATTACTGAATGACCATTTTTTTCCCTTGAAGCATTATATTCAGATTTGCTGGGTAGGTGATTCTTGATTTTAATCCCAGTTCCTTTGACTTCTGAAATATCCCACTCCAAGCCTTTGATCACTTATTGTTGAAGTTGCCAGATCCTGTGTTATCCTGATTGTATTTCCACAGTACTCAAATTGTTTCTTTCTAACTGCTTGCAGTATTTTCTCCTTGATCTGGGAACTCTGAAATTTGGCCACAATATTCCTATGAGTTTCTGTGATCTGGTTTCTTTTAGGAAGTGAATGATGAATTCTTTCAATATCCATTTTGCCCTCTGATTCTATAACATCAGGGCAGTTTTCCATGATAATTTCATGGAAGATAAGGTCTAGGCTCTTTTTTTGATCATGGCTTTCAAGTAGTCCAGTAATTTTTAAATTATTTCTCCCGGATCTATTTTCCAGGTCAGTTGTTTTTCCAATGGGTTGTCTCACCTTATCTTCTATTTTTTCAAATTTTTGGTTTTACTAACTTCTTGGTTTAACTCATAGTCATTCGTTTCCCTGGACTCAATTCTCTCTTTCAACGAATTATTTTGTTCAGTGAGCTTTTGAACCTTCTCCTCCATTTGGCTAATTCTGTTTTTTAAAATCTCCTGCTTGTTGACTTTTTGGACCTCTTTTTCCAATTGAGTTAGCCTCTTTTTAAGGCTGTTATTTTCTTCAGCATTTTTTTGGTTCTCCTTTACAAGGTCTTCCATTGCCTGAGCCTATTTTAAGTTCCTTTTGGGGGTAGAGGCCTTGACTTCCTGTGACAGTATGCCTTGTTCTTCCTCATCTGAAAGGAGCAGGGTGACACCTGTTCCCCAAGAGAGTAACCTTCTGTGGTCTTATTTTTTTTTTCTCTTTTGTGGGCATGTTCCCAGCCAGTTACTTGACTTCTGAGTTTCCTCTCTACTACCACCTTGCCTCCAGTTCTGCCCAGCCAGTGCTTAGGGGCTGAAATTCAAATGCTACTCCCAAGCCTTAGGGGCTTTCGGTGGGAGTGGAGCTGCTATTTAGTGTGAGATTAAGTTCAGCTGCTCAGGTCAGGGCAGGGCTGCCATATGGGCTTAGTTCCCTCAGGGGATTTATTCAGAGACCTTCAATAATGGATGTGGGCTTCTGCCTGCTTTGGGAGCCCCTGTCTGCTGCTATGTCCACTGCTGCCTCTCGAGGGGGCCTGAGTTATGGGGACACCCTGCTCCCCTCTCAGCCAGCTGAAAAGACCCTCTCACTGACTGCTGGCGCCTGTGGGTTCAGGGATCTGGGCTGCTGCTGGAGATTCTGTCACTGAATCCTGCTTGGATCTGCTGCTCTTGGTGCCTTGTGGCTAAGGCAGGGCTGAGCTCTACTCCTGGTCCGGTGCACGACAGACCTTTCATGTTGGTTTTTCAGGTCTCTCTGGAACCAAAATCTCCTCCACTCCGTTCTATAGCTTCTGCTGCTCTAGAATTTGTTGAGTGTTTTTCTTTACAGATATTTTATGGGCTGTGGGGTAAGAGCTAAGCGTCTGTGTATCTTTCTACTCTGCCATCTTGGCTCCTCCCCTCAGAATAATATTTTTGAATGCATAAAACAAATTACATACAAATTTAGAAGAATTTGAATTCATTTCAGGTGGGAAATGCCTGAAAAATTATACGGAAAGAAAAATATAATTTTTCCTGCATCCAAGCTTATGAATCCCCTGAAACCTTTCCGCAGACCCACTTGTTCTAGACACTTTACTTTTATTAGCCTAATCTTAAACCACATTATCTTTTGGCTGCCACATCATCCTATTAACTCTTACAGACTTTGTTGCCTGCTGAAAACCTCAACTCTTTTTTGTTATGGTAGCTAACAGGTTAGATGATGAGCTGTGCTGTGCTGAGTAAGGTGATCCTGTATGAAATTTGAGACAAGTCTATTAAGTAAAACATTGTGGTATACCTGGCAACTTAGGAGAAATTTTTTGAAAGGTTATGGGGACTGTTGGTTCCCTATACTTCCCCCAACAACCTTGCTTCATAGGGAATGTTCCACCTTTCTTTGCATATAGTGTTTAATAAATGTTTGAAACTGAGGTTTAAATAGTGTAGTATTAGTAGTTATTTGGGGCTAGGGAGAAATTGCTATTTTTATAGGGGAAGAGGATTCCTGTATGACAGTAGAGAAAAGGACATTGTAAAAAATGATAATGATGAATTCGTTTTGCTGCTTCTAAGATGTAAAAGGATATTGAACTTGAAGTTATGGAGGTGGAATGAGGGGTTGGCCACAAAATACACTATTGTACAGCTTGCCAGCATCATTAGGAAAGAGGTTTTGACTTTGGTTTTCTAAGGGACTTTTGCTTTGGTTGTTGCTGCTTCTCTGTGATAGCTGTTATAAATAGACAGTGTGGGAATAAGTCCTGAAATCATTAATTTAGTGTGGTAGTGGGTTTTGCCTTATTGGTTTTGGTGTGCTTGATTGAGCTTGCTGACCCATTAAAATTTCCATGGTTGTAACAATTCTGGCAATATCACCCTCACCTTCTTCTTTTTCAACTGATTATAAGTAAAAGACTTTACTTTATACCTGTTAAATTTCTTTTCATTTAGTTTATCAGCTTTTTTAAGACTTAGCCTTTTCATTTCCATGTCATCCACAGATTTGAAGAGTATGCCACCAGCTCTTATCTAAATCTTGCAATGATGTTATAGGAGTGTGCTAGATCTAGAGTCAAGGGGCATCAGTTCAAATCTGATCTCTTCTGTTTATTATCTTTGTAACCATGAGGGTTTCATAACAATTATGGGCCTTAGTTTCCTCATTTGAAAAATGATGAAGTTGGACTGGATGACTTCTGAGTCTCCTATAGCTCCAAGTCTGATCTATGAATAGAACTGGAACAAAAGCAGATCTCTCAGATTCCTTACCAGAGACCTCTTCCCATATTAACAATGATCTCGGTTTTGAGTTAAATAATCAATAAATGATCCTTAGTAGGATTAAGTATTTTCTCCAGTCCCTACTCATTCTCAAAACTACAGAAACACAATTTTGTGCCAGAGGTGGAAGAAATACAATTGTTTTCACAGGACAAGAAAGGATGAAACTCACCAGAGTAGCAGCTTTATGAATTAAAAAAGAAAAAGCCAAACTAAAAGTATTCACACCTTACCCTTTTGCCACCAGCCTCCACAATTATTCAGGCTGTACAGTCTGACCCACTGGTCTGTGTTTTAGGACTCACCCAGCAATTAACTTGCTACTGCAGTTTTTGCCAACACATACCTCTACCTGTATCCTAGCACCCTGTTGCACTAAGCAGTGAAATTCAACTTTTCCTGCAATGTGGGGAGGAAGATGAGGCATGAGATGAGAGAGTATGCTTGGTGTAGCTGTGTTAGTCCTAGGGGGATCTCTAATATGGAGACCCCAAGAAAGTAGACTTCTTTCCCATACATATATTTCCTCTTCCTCCTCTAAGCCTGCTAAAAACTGAAGACACTGATTTAGCCCAATCAGAGAACTAAACAACAACAAGCTGGTCAGCAGGCTGGAATGGAAGGGTTCTGTTCTGGAATCTAGCTGGAGCCGGTACTGTCTTACCCCAGAGTTACTTGGGCGGGGGGAATAAAAAGTGGATTCCAAATTGGATGAAGCAGAGACAGTTTTGAGGTCCAGTATCAGGAGTGAAATCCACCATGAAAGGACGAGTAGGAATGTAAGCAGCAGGAGAACGTAAGGAGAAAAAACGTCTAAACCTGTCATAGGTTCCAGGAGGAAAACAAACAGCTCAGTTAAAAACTGCAGAAGCAGATATAGAGGATAGTAAAGTCAGAAAGTGATGAATAACAGCGATGAATCTCAAAGATTGCAAAATTAATTGAATATTAAAACCTAATTAAGTATTTCAAGGTAGAGGAAATTGAATTAGTACCTAAGAGCATTAGAACTCTATTGATTCTCCTAGAGAGACCATGGAACCAGAGCAGGATATTCCAGAATGATTCAAGAGAGAAAGTAGAACCTCAAGAGAAGAATTTAAGTGGAAACTAATGGCAGAATTTATGCCTAGAGGAGCAGAAATAATTAGTTGAATGGCAAAACTTGAATTCATATTAATAAGCATACAAGATAAACACATTCCTCCCCAAAATAAGATGCACAAAGATAACTTAAGGATCATAGGCTCCCCAGAACATAACAAGTCAAAAATTCTGAAAAACATAATGCAAGAAATAATATGAAAACTGCCTAGAACTTCTAAATATAGAAAACCAATGATCAGAATCCACAGATCATCTCCAGAACACAGAGAGTAGGAGGAATCTATGCTGAAAAGTCCAAGATGCATAGTGTTGAACTTTAACTATTACACGAATGTGTGTAGATGATGTGTTCTTTTAATATCTGGGGGTTTTTTGCTTTTCTTCTTACAGATTATCTTTCATTTTAGTATATTTGTATTACCAGTGTATTCTCTTCTCTCTTTCACTTATTTGCAAAGACTTAATGCCATGGATTCAGGTTTGTTCTGTCCTGCTAATTATTCTGCTATATAGGCCATCAATTCTGCCATTGTTCCTTTTTAATTTCTTTTGAGATTCTGATTTCTCTCTTGTTCCACTTTGGAATATCCTGTTATGCTTCCATGATATCGCAGGAATCCATAGGGTTCTGTGTTTCATCAAATATTGATTCACTTTTCTTTATCTTGCATTTAAAGTTCTTCAAAAGTCATGGTAACAATTGAGCCATGTAGTTTAATATTTTCATATTGATATATATCCTATGATGTATATGATATACACATGCTCTATGTTTATAACCAAGTTTTCTTCCTCTTAACACCTTTAGTGGTTTCATTCTTTTTTACTTTGTATTCCCCCATTATTCAGTTTCAGAATCCTTCACTTTGCTCTGTTCTCAGCCCTAATCCTTCTCAATTTCTCTGAAACATCTAAATACTGTCAACTATATTCTTTCTTCTTTAATACTCTTTCTTGGTGTTCCTCTTATGTCTATAACAGTTCTTTCTCATCCATGGCATACCTGTTAATTATGGGTATACCCCATGGCTCCTATCCTGAATCATCTTTCTTTTCTTTCTCTACATTGTCTTAGTGACTACCCAGCCCCTGTAGATTAAATTATGAAAAGAAAATTTGAAGTTTACAATTTAGGGTACAAGTCAGGTAAAGCCATCATCAGTGGCCCACAGAGAATGACAGTTGGAAGGAGCTATTTCCTATAGCAACTAAAATTTATAGAAAACATGCTCATGTTAGGCTGACAAATAGTCACTGGACTTAGATCAAGGCAGTTTGCTGTGTTTCAAGGAGGGCGACATAAAGACTTCCTCATCTATTAATTTATTGCTTTGTCTTCTGGTTGTTGCAGAAGAGCTGGCTGGGATAAAGAAAGGCATAGCGTAGGGGTTAGATATGGTTGTCCATTTACATGGAAATGCAGGCTTATTCTACCATGACATTCTTTATTTCAAAAAAGGGAAAATAATAGCCTCTTTCTTCATGTAGATGACTCTGTTCAGCTCTGTCTTCTTTCCTGAACTCCAGTGTCCACTTCATCAGTTGCCTGTTGAACATTTAAAACAGCACCCCAGAGATACCTCAAACTCAGCAAGTATGAAACAGCATCACTCTCTCTCCACATCTACAGCTCTCTTTCAGACTTCTCTATTTCTGTTACAGGCACTATAATTCTTATACTCTCCTGGTTTCATAACCTCCTCATTATCCTTGGCTCCTCACTCTCCCTCATCCCACATAGCTAATCAATTGCCAAAGTGTGTCATTTCTATCTCTAGGGTGGAGATAAAGGGAGGTGAGTGGGAGAGAGAAGTATAAGGTTGCCATCTGTTATCCAAGATATCGATAGCTTTAATATAATAATTGGAACAGGGAGGCCTGTGAAAATGTTATGTTGAGAAAATAGAATTCCCTTACTAGGTTGTAAGCTTCATGAAGCCAGGGGTTTATCTTTTATATTTCTCATATGTGTGTATCATCCTGATTGGAACTTAGCAAAAAAGTAAAGTAAAGGGTAAAAAGTAACAAAAAGCAAATCTTGGGGCAAGATAATATTTTTTATCAGGGGTCTGCTACCTGTCAGTAAATGGATCATTGGCTTACCTTCATTTATACCAAAAACTCTGAGGAAAAGGGTAGTTCCTTTTATAGAGGTTTCGGAGAGTGTAGGCTAAAAAATTTGTAATGGGGCAGCTGATATTATGGTATTGAGGATATTAATTGACCACAAAGCTGAGGCCCAGGGAACAATATGATTGTTGGAATTTTGGTCATGTGGGCTATCAACAAGCTCCTTCTTTTCTAATGAAACCAAGAAGTGTGCTCATTGTCTGAATCCAAGTCCAAGAAAGTAGTCTACACATTTGGATAATAACCAAACATCCTTGAACGATAGCTGGGTGGAGTAAACATGTCAGGCCCAAACTCTCTTGTGTTCACATGCATGTGAACACAAGAGTCACTTAAATGTCTTGAGACAAAAAAGAGGTAGATTTTAAAATTTAATACATTATAGCCTAGCTGAACTCTGAACTCAGAGACAAAGAACCATGACTTAAACAGTTAATAGTACAAAAACAGATACAGGACAAAATCTAAGTATAGAAAGGATCAATAAATTAATGATACTAGATCATTCTTAATCATCCCATTGTAACAACTGAGACAGTAATGTCAGTCCTTAAGGAAAGTGAGGATCAGGGTTTCATTTCAGGTACACGATGAAGCAGGTTCACTCTCTGATGTACCCTCTTCCTCCTCCTCCCTCCTGTAGCAGGGGTCTTAGGGCTGTTGTAAACATAGTTCTAAAAAAATTCCCATCTTTTCTGTTTCTTTTGGCCCTTAAGGACAACAGATTTTCTTCTGTGACCTTTCCAATTCAGAAGACAAAGAGAAAAAAGAAAGCTGTTTAGTTCTCTATAGTACATGTTGAGCATGAAATGCTTAGTGTGGAAATGGTTAACTGGACTGTAAAAGGAAAATTTAAATGATATTTGCAAGTATGTTCATCTAGGAGCAGTGGGAACAGGGAAAGGAAGGAAAGGGAAGTGAACGAATTTGTTTTTGCATCTGGTATTTTAAAATTTTTCAATTAATTGATTAATTTTTAGTTAGCTGCTGGAAAACTGAGGAAAGAGGAGAGCTCTTAGACTTTGGCAGGGTTAGTCATCTCTGGGATGTATTGACTATTGTATCATGGGTGGGTAGAATATAATGGTGCAGAAGAGTGTACCCTAGATGTGACTTTTAAGGAGCTTTCTATGTCTATAGATAATTGAAAAACTTTAACAAAAGACCAAGAAAAATGTCATTTGTGAAGTTGTATGGTCATAGTTTGAGCTAGAGGGAATTACATTTTAAGAAATTTATTACATTCTTATGTGTATGTTTCTTACTTAAAATTCACAAATAGAAGAATAATCTTTAAGTTCATTTGCTTAAGGAAACATGATCATATTTTCTTTCCTGCCTCCCATAGATTTGTTTTTGGCCTTTTGGTATTTTCTTTACTGAAAAGATGGATATGTTAACAAAAATACACAATTAACCAAAAGCAGTTCATTTGGAATCACTTTCCCAAAAACCATTTACATTCCATCCTAAAGAGAATTAGAGGGTGATTTAAAACAAAATTAACTTCAAAGCTCTAAGCTACACATATCAGATTGAAATGCATTGCATTTGTAGGAAACAATTTCTGCTCTTAATAGTTGATAATAAAGTATGTGGATATATTCTTAGATTGGTTTTGGTTTAATATTTTAATTGTTACAATAAAGCATGTTTAAATTGATGTATTTCCTTTCCCTTTTACATTTCAAATAAATGGATTAATTAATACTATCAATGTGAAGGGAATTTATAGTGTTTTCTAACTAACATTTTAAGAACATCCAGATCAAAGTATAGGAAAAGGAACATAATTTTCCAAAGTAATACTTCAGATTTGGGTTTCTTGGGTGGTTGTTTTATCTTAATGTAGAACCTTGCTCAGAAACATAATATAATTAGAAATATACTTAACATAATTATACATAAATATGTAATTCATATGTTTTTAAGTATTTATGTTTGGTTAGATTTTATATATTTAATTGTATAAATAGAATTTTATATAACATTGGCATAGTGGATAAGAGTGCTAGTCTAGAGTCAGGAAGATTCATCTTCCAGAGTTCAAATCTGGTCTCAGGCACGTACTAGTTGTGTGATTCTGGGTAAATTACTTAACCTTGTTTACTTCAATTGCCTCATCTGTCAAATGGGCTGGAGAAGGAAATGGCAAATCACTTCAGTATGTCTGCCAAGAAAACCCCAGATGGGGTTATATAGAGTAGGATATGATTGAAAAAAATCAAACAACAAGCCACAATTTTGTAAACTTCTATATTACAAATGCATAAGTTATGAAATTTTCTTATATGGCCAAAAATTCAACTGCATAAATTGAAATGCATGTTTGGTGCAAAGGTCCATTAAAACCTAAAACCTGGGTATGCTAATTCGATACGAACAGTAATTTGCAAAGATCAAATTTTCAAGCTTAAGTTTGCCATTTTTTTTAATGAGAAACAAAAGTCCTTTTATTCATATAGTGTGGTTAAGAAGAAACTGGAAGGTCTGTACCTAGGTTACTCTGAAGTAGGATGACAGGGAGTCTTCCACTTAAACAGTAAAAGAAAAATATTTTGTTAGCTAAAATGCCCAGCAGTGGTGTGTCATACTTGTTTAAAAAACATCTCCACTGGGCTCTAAGCATTCCAATCAAAAGTATACAAGGAGGTTAAAAAGTCTCAGGATATTTGCTTGGTATTTCCTAGGAGAAATATATGACTGACAGACACAAGCCTGGGAAGATGTGGAAGAAGCATTGTTGCCCCTTTCCTTTCAGAAAGGGAGCAGCATTGCTGTAGGCGGCAGGAAAACCCTTTGGAATGTCAGATCACTCTCATTGCATCACCTCCCCTAACTGGGTGCTCTTTAATATTTCCCCCTAAGCCATCTTCTCTTCTTCCTGTGTACCCTTCCTTGTTAATCTCATCAGATTCCATGGGTTTAACTTTTACCTCTACGAGATGCCTTACATAATTGTATAGACATGTTTGTAATATGTATTCATGCGTGTGTGTGTGCACGTGTCTATGAGGTAGCTGGTTGGCACAGTGGATGAAACATTTGACCAGAAGTCCAAGCCTTAGGTCGTATCTGGCCTGAGGTACTTCCTCGCTGTGTTTCCCTGGCAGTCACTGAACCTCTGTTTCCCCAGTGTTTTGAAAGGGTAATAATAGTGCCCATCTCCCAGGGATGCAAACATGCTTAATATGGTACCTGGCATGTGTTAGAGGCTTAATGTACCAGTACTAGATGCCCAAATACTTACAGGTTCATATACAATGGCAGATTTGTCCACAGATCTAATATTGGTAAGTGTGGGGGTTAGAAAGAATGCTAGGGTACAATCCTTTAAACTTAGTTTAATCTAAAAGACAAATATGTTGATAAATTTATTCAGTCATTTTCTCTGGTTTAGTGTGTGTTCTCAAGTGCTTTACCTACTGCTTCAGACTATTTTTTTCCCTTTTCTCATTAAAGGGGCCATTCCCTGACTACTTCTTAAAGAGGTCTATTCATGGAATGGGCATTACCTCACTTTAAGTGAGTACCTGAAAAGGCCTTAGCCTAGAAGGCCAAGGTCTCCCATTGCGTCCTAGGTAGTCTCCAGTCATCCTGATGGTCACTGGATGCAGATGGCTCAGGAGGAGAAAGTGAGGCTGGTGACTTTGCACAGCCCTCACTCAAAACAAAATCAAGTGCAAGTCATGTCATTATTTCTCTGATATCATGATCTTCTTTGAAAATGAAGAACAAACACAAGATGCTTAATAAATACTTTTTCCTTCCTATATTATATATATATATATATATGTGTGTGTATGTGTATATGCATGTGCTTGTGTAACTATGTATATGCATTAAGTTCCACCCTTTTCCCTAAACTTCAGTCCTGTGTCACCAGTTGCTTATTAGACTAGTGATATCAAACTGAAATAAAAATGGCAGCCATGAAATCATAGTAAGAATCCCTGTGGGATCATGTTGACTAAGAAAACCACATATTAACATAATCTGTTTTATTATATTCTTATTTATTTTGTTAAATATATCCCCTTAACATTTTAATCTGATTCAGGGCACTTGGGAATGTTACAGTTCATGCATGCCATTTGTTTGACTCCTCCATATTAAACATCTCAAACTCGATGTCCCAGAGGAGTTTCAAACCCACTCTCACCAGAACTGAAATTACTATCATTCCTCCCAACCTTTTCTTCTTCCAAACCTCCCTATTTCTGTCAAAGTTCCTGCCATCATTCCTTGATGCAGTTCTCAGTTCACTCTTTTTCATTCCACATATTGAGTCATTTGCCACATTTTGTTGTTTCTACTTGCATAATATACATAATACACTAAAATCTAACCTTTTATCTGCATGCTCACAGCACTGCTTTAATTAATGCTCTCATCACTTCTCCTGCCTACCTTATTACACTAGTCTCCTAATTGTTTTCCCTGCCTCAAGTCTCTCCCCACTCCAGTTCATTCTTCATGCTGCTGGCAAAGTAGTTTTCCTTAAGTGCAGTTCTGAGCATGTGATTCTCCTATTCAGTCAACTCCAGAGGTTTTCTGTTGCCTCTAAGACAAAATATAAATGTTTCTGTTTAACTTTTAAAACTATTTGCCACCCAGACCTAAGCTATCTCCATAGCCTCATTAGAAATTACTTCCTTCCCATACTCTGCAATCTAGCCAAGCCTACTTTTGGTTCCTCTCACACAGCACTCCAACTTTTGTCTCTATACCTTTGTATTGGGTGTCCCACATGCATGTAATGCAATCCCTCTTTACTATTCATAGGATCCTTGTTCTTGTAGCACTAACACTATTGTTTGCACGAAACCTTTCATGATCCTCTCAAACTGTTAACCCTTCCAAAACATCTTGAATGAACTACTCTGAATTAATTTTTATTTGTTCATGTTTTAATTATGCCACATATTTTGTATGTCCATACACACACATGCACATTGAATTACTAAAACTAGTCATCTATTATGATTATGTTCCTTTTTTACTTTTTTTCTTTTCATTTCAGATAAATTTATTAGTTAACACTATCAAAAACAAGAGAATCTATGGTACTATGACTAACGTTTTAAGAACATTAAGATGAAAATATAAGAAAACATAATTTTAAAAGGTTATACTTCTAGCTCAGATGTATTTGTAGGCTGTTGTGTTAGTCTTAATGAAGAGTCCTATTAACAGAAATATTATATAATTGTAAATGCACATAAATAATTTGTAAACTTTTCTCATAGGCTTGAACAATGTGTGAGTATAATAATCTTTGTTATCTTCCCATTAGAATGTAAGTCCCTTATGTATAGGGATTGTTTCATTCTTTGTACTTGTCTTCCCCTCTCCTAACAGTACCTGGCACATAGATGGCATATAGTAAATGCTTGTTGATTGGTACGTTGAATTCAGTGACATGTTTGAATTCTAGGGTAATGAAGTGTTTCTACAACAGATAGATGATTGCGTGGATTAGTCATAACCATTTGTTAGCCTTCACCCTCTGTATGTTAAGGATATTGTAATTACTATTGAATTAATATGGTGATGGAAATTTTAAATGTAGATCTAAAAAAATTGTGCTATACCTATGCTAGAAAATCATCAGACTAAAAAGAGGCATTAGTCTAATATGTTTTTTTGTTTGCAGCAAGTTCCCTCCCCCACATCCCAAAGAGAATGTATAATTCCTATTTGCTGATTAAAATGGAACTATTATAGTGTTTTTAAACTGTTCATGCTGAGAAGTTGCTAAGATGCTGGTGATACTTCAAGAATGTAGTTATTGAAATTAAAATTTCAATTTCAGGGGAAAATGAAGAAATAGTGATGATCATATTTTACTTTTTTGGTCTCAAGATAATAAGAATTAATATCAGTTAAATGAAGTGAGTTAGGTTCTGTTTGCCAGAGTTGTCATAATTTACCTTTTATCAAAATGTATGTTTACTGTGGTTTTTTTAGAACAATTTTTCATTCTCAATGCCAGGAAAAACATCAAGTTTTCCAGTGAGTGTTATAGCAGAATATAATCCAGAATCCTTTGGAATTTTCCTCTTTTACAGTTGATAAACTTTTGTTAGGCAGTAGCAACTATTTAACAGTTATGTTGACCGTGGAAAGAGAAAAGCCTGGACAGATTTATTCATCTCTGTTTCTTGAATCCCACATTTAAAAATATCCCTGTACTGTATTTCTTGAGATTTAACTCATTTAAAAGCCTGGCTTATGTTTTAACAACAGGTTGCAAAGAGCACAGTTTTTAAAGATAGACAAATATATTGAAATAGAGCATTCACTAGTCACCCAACCGTCAAGAGGATCAGATTGAGTCCCCATCTTTTCATTGGGAGATTGGACTTCCTACCTGTAAATAGGGGTGAGGGATTCCAACAAAAAGTTTATCCTTAAGTCCTGTCTTCACTTTTTCTTTTTATTTGGTGTATACTCTAAGAGTTGAAATAATGTAGTCCAACCCTGTGCCTAATAAGTGAACTCCCTCTACATCACTGAACAAAATTATCATCCAATCTCTACTTGAATGAGAGAACCATTAAATCAGAAAGCAGTAAATTTTATTTTTAGATAGCTCTAATTATCTTATTCCTTATGCAGAACTGTAATTAGCTTCGAAGCATTCATATGCTCCTCATTGAAGGCAAAAAAGTTTTCTAATCTCTCTTCCATATGATAGACTTTTGCATATTAGAAAAAATAAATACACCGTTCCCCAGTCTTCCCCACCCCAAATCTTTTTTTCCCACTCTTAGCTATCTTTTCTTCAACTATCCATCATATTACATTATTTTGAGTCATCTAACTGTCCTGGTCCCTCTACTCTGGATTCATTCTAGTTGATCAATTTCCTTCTTAAAATGTAGCAACTTTGCTGATGACTCTAAAATCTGTTTATTTAGCCCTAATCTCTCTACTGATCTCCAGTCTCATATCTTTGACTTCATTTCAGACATCTAGAATGCTAGATATCTTAAGCTAAACATGTTTGTAACAGATCCCATTATCTCCCTTTCCCCCAATGCTCTCCCCATTCCAAATGTCCCTATTACTGTTCAGGACAACACCATCTGTGCAGTCCTCCAGGTTTGCAACCTTGGTATTATCTTCTACTTCTCATATTTTTCACTTTCCTTGCCCTTATCATGGCCTGTTGATTTCATCTTTGCAACATCTCTTAAATACTCCCCTTTCTCCTTTGATACTTCCACCATTGGTTCAGGCTCCCATCACTTCACATGAGAATTATTGTAACAGCCTACTGGTGAGTCTTCCCATAAGTTTCTGCCCACTCCAATCCATCCTCTATTCAAGTGTCAAAGTGATTTTCCTAAAGTATAGGTCTCACCATGACTCTTTCCTCCTCAATAAACTCCTGTGGCTACCTGTTGCCTTCAGGATCAAATACAAAAGTCATTGTTTGACTTTTAAATCCACCCATAATCATGCACCCCTCCACCTTTTCATTCTTCTTATCCATTCTTCCCACAGACTCTGCACACTGGCTTCCTTGCTGCTTCCTCACGGAAAACATAACATCTCTTGGCTCCAGGCAGTTTCACCATGTGTTCCCATTCCTGGAATTCTGTCTCTGCCTCCTGGCTTCTCCTGGCTTCCTTCAAATCTCAGCTGAAATCCCTCCTTCTACAAGAAGACTTTCCCAATCTCCCTTAATGCTAATTCTTGCTCTGTCAATTACCTTTATTTATTCCCTTTGTATTTTGTTTATACCTAGTTGTTTTCATATTATTTTCCCCCATTAGATTTTCGACTCTTTGAGAATAGGAGACTTCTCTTTTGCCTTTTTTGTATCCTCAGACTTTAGCATAGCTCTTGTTCTTGACTAGTAGACTTTTGGGCAAAATTGTTTTCTTTTCTTTTTTTTTTTTTGAGAGGCAGTGTTGTTGGGTTTTTGCTTTTATGTTTATATTAAACATATTTTCACATTAGTCATGTTGTAAAGAATTAGAACCAGTGGAAGGAACCATGAGAAGAAAAAACAAAAAAAATAAGTGAAAATAGTATGCTTCAATCTGCATTCAAATTCCATAATTTTTTCTCTAGATATGTCTTTTGGATTATTGTGTTGCTGTGAAGAGCCAAGTCTTTGAAAGTTAGTCATTGCACAGTTAGCTGTTATTGTATACACAATGTTCTCCTGGTCAGTTCATATAAGTCTTTCTCATCAATGCTTACTCATCATTTCTTATAGCACAATAGTATTCTATTACATTAATATGCCACAACTTGGTCAGCCATTCCCCAAATGATGGACATCCCCTAAATTTCCAGTTCTTGACCACCACAAAAAATGAGCTGCTATTGTTATTTTTGTGCATGTGGGTCCTTTTCCCATTTTTATAATCTCTTTTGAGATAGACTTAGAAGTGGTATTGCTGTATCAATGGGTATGCACAATTTGATAGCCCTTTGAGCATAGCTTCAAATTGCTCTCCAGAATGGTGGGATCATTTCACAACTCCACCAACAATGGATTAGTGTTCTAGTTTTCCCATATCTTCTCCAACATTTATCATTTTCCTTTTTTGTCCTATTAGCCAATCTGATAGATGTGAAGTGGTACCTCAGAGATATTTTGATTTGCACCTCTAATCAATAGTGATTTAAAGCATGTTTTCATGTGACCATAGAGAGCTTTAATTTCTTCATCTGAAAACTGCCTGTTCATGTCCTTTGACCATTTATTAATTGGGGAATGACTTTATTCTTATAAATTTGACTTAGTTCTCTATATATTTGAGAAATGAGGCCTTTATCAGAGACACTGACTGTAAAAATTGTTTTTCACCTTTCTGCTTCCCTTCTACTCTTGTTTGCAATGGCTTTGTTTGTGGAAAACCTTTTCAATTTAATGTAATCAAACGTATGCATTTTGCATTTATAATATCTCTTGTTTGGTCATAAATTCTTCCCTTCTCCATAGATCTTACAGGTAAACTATTCCTTGCTCTCCAAATTTACTTATAGTGCCATCCTTTATTTCTAAATCATGTACACATTTTGACCTTATTTTGGTATAGGGTATGACATGTTAGTCTGTGCCTAGTTTCTGCCATACTGTTTTCCAGTTTTCTTAGCAGTTTTTATTCAGTAATGAATTCTTTTCCCAGAAGCTGGAGTCTTTGGATTTATCATATAGTAGATTACTATAGTCATTGACTATTTTGTCTTGCATACCTAACCTATTCTACTAATCCACCACTCTGTTTCTTAGCCAACCAAGTAGTTTAGATAATTGCTGCTTTATAATGCAATTTAAGATCTGTTATGGCTAGGCCACTTTCCCTTACATTTCTTTTCATTAATTCCCTTGATATTCTTGACCTTTTTTGTTCTTCCAGGTGGATTTTGTTATTATTTTTTCTACCTCTATAAAATAATTTTTGGCAGTTTGATTTGTATGGCACTGAATAAATAAATTAATTTAGGTAAAATTGTCATTTTTATTATGTTTGCTCTGCCCACCCATGAGTAACTGATATTTTCCCAATTTTTTAGATCTGACTTTATTTGTGTGAAGTGTTTTGTAATTGTGTTCATATAGTTCCTGGATTTGTTTTGGCAGGTAGATTCCCAAGTATTTTATAATGTCTACAGTAAGTTTAAATGGGAATTCTCTTTCTCTTACTGTTGGACTTTGTTAGTAATATCTAGAAATGCTGATGATTTATGTAGATTTATTTTATATCTTCAAACTTTGCTAATGTTGTTAGTTATCTCAAGAAATTTGTCAGGTGATTTTCTCACATTCTCCAAATATACTTTCATATCATTTGCAAAGAGTGATATCTTTGTTTCTTCTTTGCCTGTTCTAATTCCTTCCATTTCTTTTCCTTATTGCTGAAGCTAACATTTCTAGAACAATACTGAGTAACAGTGGTGATAATGGACATCCTTGTTTTACCCCTCAATCTTTTTGGAAGCGCTTCTAGCTTATCCCCACTACACATAGTACTTGCTGATGGTTTTTAATAGATGCTACCTATAATTTTAGGGAAGACTCCATTTATTCTTATTGTTACTAGTGTTTTTAATAGGACCAGGGTTGTATTTTCTCAATAGATTTTTCTGCATATGATTTCTGTTGGTTTGTTATTGATATGATTAATTATGTTGATAATTTTCCTAATATTGAACCAGCCCTGTATTCCTGGTATAAATCTTACCTGGTCATAGTGTATTATCCTCGAGATAAATTGCTGTAATCTCTTTGCTAAAAATTTTGTATCTATGTTCATTAGGGAAATGGGTCTGTAATTTTCTTTCTCTGTTTTGTTTCTTCCAGGTTTAATTATCAGCACTGACTCTTTCACCTGTTTTTCCAGATAGTCTATGTAGTATTAGAATGAATTATTCTTTAAATGTGTGGTAGAATTCACTTGTAAATCCATATGGCCATTGAGATTTTTTTCTTAGGGAGTTCATTGATGGCTAATTCAATTTCTTTTTCTGAAATGGAGTTATTTTATTTCCATTTCTGTTGATCTAGGCAATTTATATTTTTGTGATCCATTTCACTAAGATTTTCAGATTTATTGACATAACCTTGTGCAAAATAACTCTTAATTATTTTAGTTTCCTTTTCATTGGTGGTGAATTTACCTGCTTCATTTTTTGGTACTGGTAATTTGGTTTTCTTCTCTTTTTTTGATCAAATTAAGCAAAGGCTTATTTTATTGCTTTTTTCTCATAAAATCAGTTCTTAGTTTTATGTATTAGTTCAATAGTTTTCTTAATTTCAATTTTCTTAATTTCTCCTTTGGTTTTCAGAATTTCTAATTTAGTATTTAGTTGGGAATTTTTTTTAGCTTTTTTAGTTTTTTGCCCTATTAATTGATCTCCCCTTTCTCTATTTAATTCATCTAAGCATTGAGAGATACACAACTTCTCCTAACAACTACTTCCGTTGCGTTCCTTAAGTTTTGGTATGTTGTCTCATTATTGTTACTCCCTTAGATGGAGTTATTGATTGCTTCTATGATTTGTTGTTTGACCCACCCAGTATTTCGGATTAGATTATTTAGTTTCCATTTGATTCTTGGTCTGTCATTCCATGGCCCTTTATTACATGTAATATTTATTGCCTTGTGACCTGAAAAGGATGCATTTAATATTTCTTTCTACATTGGATTGTGAGGTTTTTAATGCCCTAATACATGGTCAGTTTTTGTGTAAGTGACATTTACCACTGAGTAAAAGTTATGTTGCTTTCTATCTCAATTTGGTTTTGAGATTTTATTCATCTCCTTAACTTCTTTCTTGTTTATTTTGTGTTTAGATTTATCTAATTCTGAGAGGAAGAGGTTGAGGTCCCCCAGTAATAGAGTTTTTGTTGTCTACTTTTTCCTATAGCAGTTCTTTAACTTCTCCTTTAGGAATTTAGATGCTAGACCACTTTTTACATTTATGTTTAGTAATTATTATACTTCATTGTCTGTGGTACCTTTTAGCAGTATGTAGTTTCTTTCCTTATGTCTTTTAATTAGACCCATTTTTTGTTTTTGTCTGAGATCAAGATTGCCACCTCTGCTTTTTTCTTTTTTAAATTCAGTAGAAGCGTAATACTTTCTGCTCCATCCTTTTGTCTTTACTCTATGTGTGTCCCTCTGCTTCAAATGTATTTGTTATAAACACTCTATTGTAGGATTATGTTTTTAAATCAACTCTTCTATCTACTTCTGTTTTATGGGAGAGTTCATCTCATTCACATTCACAGTTGTGATTACTATCTGTGTCTTTCTTTCCATCCTCTTTCCTGTCCTGTTCATGCTTTTCTCTCTCCTTTCTCCCTTTCCCTCCTCACTAGAGTTTTGCTTTTGACCACTGACTCCTTCAGTCTGCCCTCCCTTCTATCAGCCCTTTCCCTTTTCTTCCCTCTTTCCCTTTCTACTTCTTTCCTCCCTTCTGTCTACCCTCTTCCTGTCCTTTCCCCTTTTCCTTCCTACTTCCTGTTAGATTTCTTTACCTAACAGATTGTTATTCCTTCCTTAAGCCAAATCTGATGACAGTAAGGTTCAAACAGTACTCATCTCCCTCCCTTCTTTCTGTCTATTCTAATAGGTCTTTGTGTCTCTTCATGTGATGAAATTTACCCTTTTCTACCTCCTCCTTCCTCTTCTTCCAGTACAATCCCTTTTCACCACTTAGACTTTTTATCATCACATCACAGTCAACTTATACCCATGTCCTCTGTCTATGTATACCCTTTATAAATGTTGTGATAAAGATGCAGTTTTCAAGAATTGTAAGTCTCATCTTTTCCATTTAGGGATATAAAGTTTACCTGTATTGAATAACCTGGTTTGTTTTTCTTTCCTGTTTACCTTTTTGTGCCTCTCTTGAGTCTTATACTTGAATATTAAATTTTCTTTTGAGCTGTAGTCTTTTCATCAGGAAAGTTTGGAAGTCTCCTATTTCTTTGAATATGCATCTTCTCTTCTGGAAGATTATGCTCAGTTTCACTTGGGTGTTTGATCTTTGTTGTAACCCAAGGTCATTTGTCTTCCAGAATATCATATTCCAAGTAAAAGATCAGATATTTTTATGCAGAAGCTTCCAGGTTCTATATAATTCTGACTCTGATTTCATGATATTTAAATTGTTTCTTTCTGGCTGATTGTTATATTTTCTTTTTGACCTGATAATTTTAGAATTTGGCTACAATATTCCTTGGTGTTTTCAATTTGGAATCTCTTTTAGAAAGTTATTCGTTCATTCTTTTGATGTCTATTTTACCCTCTGGATTTAGGACCTCAGGGCAGTTTTCTTTGATGATTTCTTGAAAAATGCTCTCCAGGCTCTTTTTTTGATCATGGGTTTCAGGTACACCAATAATTTTTAAGTTATTTCTCCTAGATCTGTTTTCCATGTCAGTTGTTTTTCCAACAAGGTATTTTATGTTTTCTTCTATTTTTTGCATTCTTGTGATTTGTTAGACTGATTCTTGATGTCTCATAGAGTCATTAGCTTCCACTTGCCCAGTTCTAATTTTTGACAAATTGTTTTCTTCAGTTGTACCTCCTTTTCCATTTGTTCCATCTTACTTTTTAAGGAGTTTTTCTCCTCAGTGAGTTTTTTGTGCCTCTCTTTCCATTTGGACAATTCTAATTTTTAAGGAGTTGTTTTCTTCAGTGTACATTTTCCCCATTTGGCCAATTGTATTTTTTAAAGACGTGTTTTCTACATTCCGTTTTTTGTTTTCTTTTCCAAACTGTTGACTCTCTCTTGTATACCTCTCATTTCTTTTCACAGTTTTTCTTCTGCCCCCCTTGTTTGACTTTTAAAATCCTTCTTGAGTTCTTTCAAGAAGACATTTTGTTCTTGAGACCAGTTCGTATTTCCCTTTGAGGTTTCTGATGTGGGTATATTGACAATGTGATCCTTCCCTGAATTTGTGCTTTGATCTTCCCTGTCCCCATAATAAGAATCTGTGCTCCTTGTCTGTTTGTGCTTTTTGCTCATGGTGCTTGCCTATTTCCTGCCTTTTAAACTTGAGCACTCCTGCTGGAGCACAGATGGCACTGACATAAACTTTTGTTCTTAGAGCCTCAGGTGCTGGCAGCTGGAGGCTGTAAGGATTTGGCAGTTTACTTGGTGTTGAGCCAAGGTCAGCAACACTGAAGCTTTCAAGGTTGGCAGTGTCTGATCCCTGGAGGATGTCTGCTCACTTGGTCTTCTTTGAAACTCTGGAACATTTTAATGCCAGAAGATGCCAGGCTACCAGTGCAAGTGGTGGTTTTCTGAGCTGGGGTTTACTGGTTCCTTTGCTTTTGCCTAGGCATTTGGGGGGTCCTGGTATTGGTCCTTGCCTGCTTCACCACCCTGGAGCTCAGGACCTCCCCCTGGTTTGCTAAGGTGGGGTTTGCTGCCGACTTATTTGGACACCTCCCATCCTTTACTCTCCCCCTTATATCAGAACAAGAGGGACTTTTCCTGTTCTTCCCCTAAGATTGTCAGGCTGTGAGACTGCTGCACCCCATCTTTCTGCTGGCTCAACTGTGCCTGGGTTTTTCCTGGGGTGATATTTTCTGGGTTTTTAGAGGTCAGTAAGGGAGAGTGAGAGCAACTTGCTTCTTACTCCATCATCTTGGAAATGTCACAAAAACTATTTTCTGCTCAGCCACCCCTAGCAGCCTGTACTCTTGACTCATTGGTATCCATTATTCTCAATCCCTTTTCTAATCTGTTCTCCAAACCTCTGTGTCTTTGTCAAGCTTATCTCTGTTTTCTGTCCCTTTTTCTGTCTTTCGCATTTATAGATTATTCTATAGTTGGTTGCTTCTCCATTTCCTCTATTAATCAGTCCACAGATACTCAGGGCCTATTATGTGACAGGGCTGTTCTAAGTATTGGGGATCCAAGTACAAAAAAATAAAGCAATTTCTGATCATAAATAACTTATGTTCTAGTGAGGAAGAAAACAAATAAGTATAAAAGTATGTATATGTAATATAAAGTGAATAAATACAAATAATATAAAAATAATTATGTTTTTGAAAGGAGAGCACAGTTGTTTGAGGGGATTAGAAAAGCTGTTATGCTAAATAACATATTTGAGGTAAATCTTAAGGGAAATCAGGATTCTGAGTCAAAGGTATGGTGTGAGGGCATTCCATGAATATGAAAGAGTCAGTGTGTTGGTACAGAGACAGCGTTTTATGTAAGGAGCTGATTGAAAGCCAATATACCTGGATCGTAGCATGTGGGAGGGATTAATGTCCAGTGAGGCTAGAAAAATAGGTTCAGGCCAGGTTTCAAGGTTTTAAAAACGTAACATTGGAATTTATTTTTTATTCTACTGACAGTATAAAGCCAGTTGAATTGATTGATGAGGGGAATCACTTCCTCAGATCTCTGCTTAAGGATATTACTTTTTCTCCAATTTGTTCTCATAAATACATATAAATTATGCCTTACTCATTTTGCTTGCCTTTTCAACACCTTGATTAGAGCATTGCATATAGTAGGTACCTATTATGTGTTGGATGAACGGAATAAGGATTTTTTTGGCAGGGGGAGTAGTGAGGTGGTTGCTATTATAGAATTCCCTTTAGATTAAAGTTATCCACAGAGAATACAAAGATAATTGTGAAAAATCTCTACTTTTAGAAAGTCCTCAAAATGTTTTATCTGGTTGCTCTTCCCCTTCCCCAAGCAGACATTACATTTCTTTATCTTTACACCCTACATGTCTTAGAAAAAGTTGATATGAATTTTGTCCTCAAGAATTGTTACATGGTTGGCTTAATCTTGTCCACTGACCTAGACTCTCTTGTTCTTTTCTCTTGTCTCTCTTCTCCTATTCTTCCTCCTGTGGTATAGCTTTCACTCTCAGAGGAACAGAATGAAGTTACGAAAAACGGCTGTGAATCCAGGGAGCTGGTCTACCTCGTACAGATTGCTTGTCAGGTAAATGATAGAGTTTTATTTCTTCATTTTGCATATGTGGCCACAGTACTTAATGAAAATCCTTAATAGAGATTTCAGTATCCCCTTTCTGTCATATATAATACGTTTTGCCCGTATTGCTCCATATGTCCTATTTCAGTCCATAGAACAGTATTTCTAGACCATACCTCTAAAATTGCTGTTGGGTTATGAACAGGTAGTAGGTAAGAAAATAATTGGTCTTTTAAAGAGAAAAACAATTATGTGCCTCTAATATGTTGTGGAATAGTATAAAAGTACTTTTGCAATGTAAACATCACATCCATATGCATTCTTAGATAGGAGTACTAATTTTAGCATTTGTATATGAGTACAAATGACTATTGTATAGAAATATATCTACTTCCTTCTTTAATCCTATATTTCATTTGTTTGCATTTTAGTGGAGTTAAACCATTTTGTGTAATAGATATTTCATTTATTCCTAAAGTTTACGAAAAATACTTTTGAATGAAAATAACTCATGTAATTAATGAGTTGCATTTGAATAAAAATTAGATGAAAGATATAAAAAGGACCTTCTGTTTGAATACTGACAGTTGATCAGAGTTTGTGAATCAATAGCTTTTTCTTGTTGAAGAGAATGACCTCTGTTGACTTACGCATCAGTTGCTGGAACTTGGTTTTTTTTGGTTTTTAATAGAGTACTTCCTACTATATTTCCCTTTATGTGATTAAAAATGTGTAATTCTTTGTCATTTGCTTTGGAAAATGTTCAATTATATTTTGTATATTGGCTAGTTAATATATATTTTTGAGGTATATCTCCTGGTAGGCTAGTTTTAGGTTGGTAAGTGTAGGATTCTATATAATAGTACTCAACAATCTGGAACTAAGTAATAGTATAGAGAAATTCAGGATTTGATTCAAAGAGAAAAATGATTTTTTTTTCTTTAATTCTAATACCTTACAAAAACAAATTTAGGTTAAAAAATAATTGTACTTCCAGAAGATACCAGACTATGGGTTAGAAAAATCATCCATGGTGTCTATGAAGTAGGAAAGATTTAATCATCTTTTAAAATTACTGAAGTCCATTGAAAAAACTCTCAGATATGTTCTGCTTACTCATTCAGCATTAGTTTTGTAACATGTATATCTTGGAAGCATCTTGTGAAAATTCATTCACAAATTTAACTCCTAGTTATCTGGACAGAGGATAGCAACTCTCCATTAATCACACTGAATTTTAAAAGCCTTTTTCACCTAACACATTTCAGCACTACCTTTCCTTTTTTGTTATTGTACATACAGAAATATCAAATTTTAATATCTTCAGCAAAATTATTTTAGAAAAATCTGTGTTCTCAAATCAAGTACTTTATAACTAATATAAAGATTTCCAGTTTGAGATTATTTATGCTACTGCTCCCTTCTATGAATATAATTAATGTATAAGTGATTGTGTTTTCAAATGTTATTGCAACAGAATCTCCTAGGCATCTCCATTTCTGGTCATAAGTAATATTTTGAAAAAAGTGTTTTCATTTTTTCATTGTTTTTCAGTCATGTCTGACACTGATCCCATTGGGGTTTTCCTTGCAAAGATATTCTCCAGCTTATTTTACAGATGAGGAAACTGAGGCAAACAGGGATAAGTGACTTGTTCAGGGTCACACAGCTAATAAATTTCCCAGTCTGGATTTGAACTCAGGTCTTTCTGATGTCCAATTCAGCGCTCCCTCAATTGTGCCAACTAACTTGCCCCCTTTTCATTTTTAGGCCACAGAATACTGATTTGTGAAAAGTAATAATTGCATACATTATAGTATCTTAATGATTCTAATCTGACTTCGCTATAGCCAACACTGATGTGTCCCAATTTCTGAATTTCTATATCTCTGCCATGGTCAATAGGGATATTAAATGTTAGTCATATTAAACTACTTATATTTATTTGTCAGAAATGGGAAGTCATTTAGAATTCTGATATCTTAGAGTTTATAGATTATCTGGTTCAACTCCTACCTAAAGTATGATTTTCTTCTACGATAACCCAGTCAGGTAGTAATCATACAAGTTTTGACTTCGAAGCCAAGCAGAATAACGTAATCTTTTTTTTTTTTTGTTATTTGTGATTTTTTTATTTTATTTTAAATACATTTATTTAACTTTTTACATTCATTTTCACAAGATTTTGGGTTCCAAAATTTTCTCCCTATTTGT
>CM053771.1:143724604-143791175 GCA_028658325.1 Potorous gilbertii | reverse complement strand
AGGATAGGATGGAGGGAAATATAGTTAGTCTTACACAACACGACTATTATGGAAGTCACTTGCAAAACTACACAGATATGGCCTATATTGAATTAGGGAATGGGGAGGGAGGGATGGGGAGAAGTTGGAACTCAAAGTTTTAGGAACAACTGTTGAGTATTGTTCTTCCTCTTAGGAAATAAGAAATACAGGTAATGGGGAATAGAAAGTTGCCCTACAGGACAAGAGAGAAGATGGGGACAAGAGAAAGGAGGGATGATAAAAGAGAGGGCAGATTGGTGATAGGGGCAATTAGAATGCTTGGTGTATTGGGGTGGGGGGAGGGGATAAATGGCGAGAAAATTTCGGAACCCAAAATCTTGTGAAAATGAATGTGAAAAGTTAAATAAATAAATTTATATAAAAGAAAAAAAGAGTAAGCCAGATACATCATGCTCTCATTTGCCACTTGCAGACTACCACCATCACTCAGCAACTTTTCCATTGTGCTTCATGCTATTCAAATTATGCCACAATTCAGATCCTAATGACCATTATTTACTGACACCCGGGACATTCCTCCTTCCTGACTCAGACTTCCTCTCTAGCCCAAATCCTGCCCACATGCTAAAGCACTAAAAGATACTTTTTGTTGTACATTCAAATACTCAACTTCCCAGTTTTTCAATCTCTTCCACCTTACCTACAGTGAGATGCATATTTTTTGTTTTGCCATCACCCTTCTGTGTTCGTGAGCTTTGATAGCATTTTTCTCATATTATTTTTTCATTCCCTCTTTCCTGATGCCTCCTCATCCCCAAAACCTATTCATCATCCTCAACCATCTTCTAATCCATTCATTCCTCCTTTCTCTCAGTCTCTTGACAGACCATTTCTATAGACATCTACTCACAGATCCCTTGCTCCGTCTCTGTTCACTCCTTGACACTTCTCCACCCACAAATCCGTACTCTATCTACTTTCTTTCCTCTTATTCACATGGTTCTAAATGGAGCGAAAGAAAATCTCGAGACCATGCTGATTACTAATCTAATCTCATATGAGTCCTGAGTGATTTAATGTAATCCTGTTCCCTATTCCACTTACCACAAGCCTTTCCAGACCTTCGTATCTTCTCAAGCCTCCTACAGCACCCCTTTCCTCAAACTCTGAATTAAAGACCTATCCTCATACTTAATCTTCACTAAGTTAACAGTTCACTAAGAATCCCCTCTCCTCTGCTTCTCACTATCTTTTAGTTCTGTCTCAGATGTAGAGGTGTCTCTTCTTGCCAAGGCCAAATCCCTACATTCACCTTTGATTTCATCCTTTTATGTCTTGTTTAAAAGTTTGCCCCTGCTCTCATCCTCACTCTTCCAGTCTTCACTCCCTGCATGTATACAGTCTCCTACTGTGCCCATGTCTCCAACAGGCTTTAAAACAAAAAACGAAACTTGGTCTTACCATTCCTGATTTTTATTGTCCTATATCTCTTCTTAGCTAAATCTTTGAAAATGTCATCTAAACTCAATGCTTCCCCTTTCTCTCTTGACTTCTTTTGAAACTCTCTGCAAGATGGATTGCAACTTAACCAGTTAACAGAAACAATTTTCTTTGAAGTTATTAATGATCTTGTAACTTCTAAATCAAGTCACCTTTTCTCAGTCCTCTTCCTTTTTTGACCTTTCTGCATTATATGTCATTATTGATCATTTTCTACTCCTGGTCATTCTCTTTCTTTAGAATTTCATGATACTTCTGATTTCCTCTTATCTGTATGTACGTGTATGTGTCTGTGCATACATATATATATATATATGTATGTATTATACATATACTATATCACTTGGTGCACTTATAGTTTCCCATGGGTTCAAATGTCATCTCTACCCAGAAGACTTCCGGATCTCTATATCTAACTCAAATTTATAATATAATCTCCAGTCTCTCCATTACCAACTGCATATTGGACATTTACGAATGACTATCTCAAGTGTATCACTAAACACGGATTTATTAAGCAGTTACTTTGTGTAAAGTATTGTGAATATAAAGAAACAAGTAAAACAGCCCTTCTACTCAAGGAGCTTCCATCCCAATGGAAGATACAGTATATATACACGCACATAGGTAAACTTTCATTCTTTAAACATAGTTCACTTTAACTGTCATTGATTGGCCACGAATAGGTCCCATCTGAAGCCCACTTAGTGGTCATTGTTTGGGCTTGGTTTAGAATGAATGTAGATGGTAGTTATTTCTGTTCTGGCCAGAAAGCCTAAGGGTTTTCCCTCCTATATTGATTTTTTTAAAGTTAGATAAAAGGGGCTATTCCTTGGCTCCTTTTTTACCTTGCCTTAATCACTGAATGGGAGTTGCCTCAGTCAAAGTAAGAAATCAGAAAGATCTTAAAAAGGCCAAGTCCTCTCCCACTGCTTCTGGGGCCATCTCCAGTCATCCTGATTCATATCGGGCTACTGGACCCACATGACTCAGGAGGAGAAAGTGAGGCTGGTAACTTTGCATAACCCTCCCTCACTTAAATTCAATTCATTTGCAAGTCATGACATCATCCTCCTGAGGTCATGGTGTGACATGGAAGACACTGCACAGGACTGCTCAGCATGGTGTGCCCACATCAGAAAGGGTGCTGTGCTCTTTGAGCAAAACAGAATAGAAATAGCACAAAGGAAACATTAAGGATACACAAATTTGGAGTATCCACCCCAAATGTTCACACAGACTATCTGTGCCCACTATGTGGTAGAGCATTCTGAGCTCATATTGGTCTGATCAGCCACAGTTGGATACATTAAAACTTCACTTTGTCATGGTGATGTCATTTTGGTCTGATTCGAGAATGAAGGAAAACAATCACAACCAAAGTATCTGGGTCAAATCAGGAAAATCTCATGCAGAATGTAGGTGGTTTTTGAGCCAAATCTTGAAGGAAAATACAGCTTCTAAGAAATTCTGAAAATAGGGGACAAAATCATTGGAGATATGAGATAGACTATTGTGTTTGGAACAAGTAGGCTGGTGTGGTTAGCCTATGGAGTGCATATAGAAGAATAAGATATAAGCAGACCAAAGAGAGAGACAGATTATAAACGTCACGAAGAGCTTGAAGGGACAGATAGGTCAATATATGTTTTGTAATGTAATAGAGAACTACTGAACTTTAGTGAGCGACAGAATGACATGGTCACATTGTCAGACCTGCACTTTAGGAAAAGTACTCTGGCAGCTGTGTTAAGGGTAGATTGCAGTGGGGAATGACCTGAGGCAGAAACTCAAAATTGGAGCCTAATGCAATAGGGGAGAGGTTGTGAGTGACTGATTTAGAATGATGTCTGTGTGAGTAGAGAGAAAGGGACATATGTGGGAGATACTGTAGAGATAAAAAAACAATAAGATTTAGCAACTGATTGGTTATGTGGGGTGAATGAAAGCAAGGAGTCAGGGAAGACAGGAAGAATGGTGGTACTCTTGACAGCATGTGGGAAGTTTAGGTGGGATGGGTTTTGGGGAAAGACAACTAATTCTTTTCAGCTTTATTACATAATATGTCTTTTCACACATTGCATGGTACAGCCCAGATAGCCTTTTTACTCCTCCTCAACCACAACACCCCATCTCCTGCCTGAATGATGTTGAACAGCCTTACTTTCCCTCCCCCCATGCCTTAAAGGAAGTGGGAAGAGCACTGGCTTTGGAGTCAGAGGAGCTCTGTTCCTATTCCTGCTGGTACCTAACTTATGGATGGCTTCCCTTGAAGGAGGTTTCCAGATCTAGATCCATTTTCATCTTAGGAATACACATATCCTCCTTACCTCTGCACACCGATTACAGGAAACCTTCCCTGATGTCCCTTAGCTTCCAAAATTATTTCGCATTTTTTTTAAAACTAGATTTTGTATATACTTCTATGTATATATAGCATTTCCCCTGAAAGAATTTAAGCTCCCTGGAGACAGGAATTATTTTGTTTGTCTTACATGGAGATGGAAACTGAATTAATAATATGGGAGGAAATGTACCATGTAAACACAATCTGTTTTTATTCCTTTAAGTTTATCCCTTTAAGTTTAGTAAGAATCAGTTATAATAGATTGAATGCTGGGCTGGAAGTTAGGAACCCCAAGATTCAAATTTTCTATCTTATACTTGCCTGTTGATCCTGGGCAAGTCCCTTCTCTCATAGGCCTACTCCCACCTCCTCCAGCAGTTTTTGTCCATAGTTTCTCCTTGCCCTGTTCTCATCTTCCAATGCTTCTTGTCATGCTGCCTCCTTTCCATGCAGACTCAAAACAGAACTTGTCCCCACACTGTCCCTCTTCCTAACTTGCCCATTTTTTTGGAGGACATCACTGTCTCTTCAGTCATCCACCTTATTGTTTTTCTCTCCGCATCTTGAATTGTTTACTCAGCAAGCATTTGTTAAGTTATTCTGTCAGCAAGAGTGAAATGACCTTTTTCTCTGAGGATCTCCTTCTAATGGGCAAGACAATAAGTGCATATAAAAGTACATACTGTAGAATAGGGATGTTGCCTCTGATTTTCTCACTCTAGGGAGAGGAACTGCTAGGTAAGGCACTTCTGTTAAGGTGAGGCTGCATCTTCTTTGCAAGTCTCAGAGAGCTGTTTAGAGTACCAAGGTCACACAGCCAATGTGTATCAGAAGCAGAACTTGAACCCAAGTCTTCTTGACTCTTAAACCAGCTCTCTATTTGCCATGCCACACTGCCTCACACAAATATCAAATATGTGTACAATGAAAACAAAGCAAAAGTGGTACCTGAGTTGAGTCTTGAAGGAAACCAGTGTTTATAAGAGGCAGAGGAGAGACAGGAGGGCATTCCAAACATGGGTGACAGCCAGTACAAAAGGGAGGTAAAGGGTTGTATGTTTGAAAAATTGTAGGCTAGAATATATTCCCAGGCACCATCTTAGCTCAGGCCCTTATCATCTTTCACTTCATCTGTTGCACACCTGTAGCTTTCTAATTGATCTTCCTGCCTCAAATGTTTCCTTTCTCCTCCAAACAGCTGCTAAAGTTGTTTTTCCTAAACCATTGTGTGGTTTGTCTTTAGTTCTCAAAGACCATGACGTCAGGGAGATGATGACATCATTTCTATTGAATGTGATTTGAGTGAGGGAGGGCTTTGCAAAGTTACAGCCTGGCTTTCTCCTACAGAACCATCTGGGTCCAGGGGCAAGATAGGCATCAAGACAACTAGAGATGGCCTAGGATGCGGTGGGAAACCTTGGCCTTTCTAAGCTAGGGCCTTTCCTAGTTCTCACTTTGAGTGAGGGAACAGTTTATTCAGGGAATAGGCCAAAGAATGGCCCCTTTAATTAAAAAAAATCAAACTGGGAGGGGAAGACCCTCAGGCTTGCTGGCCAGAGGAGAAACAATTACTCTTTGAATCCACTCTGAGCCCATTGCAGGAGAGGAGAGGAGTGGATGACTTGGACTGGCCCCCTGGGGTCCCATTCAGGCAGCTTGGACTGCTCATACTTTGTGGTTTGTCCTTCATGTCATCCTTGCCCCTGCCTCTATAAAGTGCTCTGATCTTCTGATTACCTTTTTAAGCAAATAAAAAGCACTAATATTTTAACGTCCTTTCTTATCTTTTCAGCTTCCTTATTTCTATCCCCTCTATCGTTCAACTGTAGCATGCTGCTGTTCTCCATCTCTTCTCTGTGTGTCTTTCACCTGCCTGTTCCTTATCTCACTACAGCCTCTGTATTCCTTGAAGACTCAGTACCTTCTCCAGCAAACCTTCCCCTCTCTACTAACTACTAGTGGCTTCCTATTAGTCTAAATGTATCTTATATATACTTACTTATGTAGGCATTATCTCACCCCTTAGTATATAAGTTTCTTTGAGGGCAGTTATTATCTTTTTCTCTATTTTTTTTCCCTTAGCACATAGCACAATGGCTATGACATGGTAAGTCTTAGTAAATATTTGTTGATCATTAGTTGATTGGTTCTGTAAGACATTCAGATTTCTGTTTCCAGAGGTGACTAGTCTAAAGACAATGAATACCTATCACTTGAGCCTATTTTCCCCTTGTTCACTTCATTGGGGCTAGAACTACCAGAAAGAAAGGCTTGTATTTCAGAGTAGTACTACAATTTTAACCATCTCAGGAAAATTTTTGTAGATGAAAAGTAATTTTATAGGTTTTTTTGAATGAGGAAAGAGAAGTGTTTTGCTAACTAGGAGGAAAAGTGTTCAAGAGATGAATTTATTCCAGGAAAAGTCAACTACTGAAGTGAATATGGTATAAGTGATGCATATTTATTGAATACCATTATTAGGGCAATTATTATTGTTATAACAAAATATATTTATTATTCTATTATTTGAGAAACAGCTAATTCTGTCTTGGGCTACATTAATGGAGGTATAGCTTCTAGAAATAGGGAGGTGGTAGCTGCACTGCACTGTACCTTCATCAGATCTCATCTGAAGCATTGTGTTCTGTCCAAGGTGCCACAGTTTAAGAATTAAGTGGACATGTTGAAGTGTGTCCCAGAGGAAGACCACCATGATAGTGAAGGTCCCTGGGCCCTTATTATATGAGAATCCTTTAAAGGAACTTAGGATGGTTAGTCTAGAAAAGAGAGGATTCACATGAGACATTATAGCTATGAAAATCTGAAGAACTGTCATGTGGGAAAAGGATTAGTCTTTTTCTTTTTGATCACAGAGAGCAGAACTATGAGCAATGGTAGGAAGTAAAGAGACCTGTTCTCTTACTACTATAAAGAAGGTATTAGAGATGAACTTGACACACAAAAAAAGGTATCAAGAAAAATTTATTAAAAATGGAGTTCAAAGGAGGGAAGGCCTTCTATGTTCCTTCTCCTGAAGGAATGGGTAGCTTCCAGCATGGCCACCAGAAGGACTATAACCAGGTCAGGATGAGGCAGGACCCTTATAGAATTCCAAACTTTGGTATCATCCCCTGGCCATGTGACATTATGCTCTTCTGATAGACTTGCCGTCAAACAAATTATTGAGCAAGCACAGCAGTTTTCTGACCTCCACCTCACTGTACTAGGCCACATACCCCCATCAAAGTGAGGAAATAAAACTTACTTCCTGTTTTCCCACAAAAGTTACATAGATTTAGAGCTTCAAGAAATCTTAGGGGTCATTGAGTTCAGCTTCCAAATTTTACATTCAAAGAAATAAAGGGCCAGAGAAGTAAGTGAATTGCCAAGGGTCATATAGCTAGTATCTGTCTGAGGTAGGATATGAACCCTTGTCTTCCTGATTTCAAGTCATAGGACCTATCTACTATAATGCTTCCCCCATCTTTTTACATTTACCTCCAAGAGAATATAAGTTCCTTAAGAGTGAGTATAGACTCTTTCTTTTTTTTTTTAATGTCCTTTAAAAGGTCTTAAACAGTGTCTTGAACACAGTATGATCAGTGGAGGCATAAATGGCAAAATTTGGCAACTGATTAGGTATATGGAATTAGGGAGAGTGAGAAGTTTAGATAATGCCTAGGTTACATAGCCAAAATTTTGGAAGAATGGTGGTATCCTCAGTAAAAATAGGTCAGATTTGGTAGAGGGGAAAGATGATGGATGATGTTTTGATATGTTGAATTTGAGATGTCAGTGCTGCATTCAGATTGAAATGTCTAAAAGGCAGTTAGTGATGTGATACTGGAGTTCAGAATAGAGACTGGGGCTGGCTATATAGGTTGGTGGATTACATATGAAGAGATGATAATTAAACTTATGAGATATTGATTGCTTGGTTGAGGCTTCATTTAAAGGAAGACATTTTTAATTTGGCATTTTTATAGACATTAAATGACAGTGGTGGAGTGACTGATTTTTAAAAAATTGTGAATTTGTTATGCTGTATGTGCACATATATACATATGAGATTTAAAGTGGTAAGGAGTGCAAATATGTTTATTTCAGTAGTCTTAAGTACAGATAATGGACACACTGTTTGGTGACAAGATAAATTGTCCAAATGTTAGACTAAATTTCAAGGAAGTTAGAAACTTAATGGAATGATTCAACAAACTGTTAATTAGAACAGAAATAGAAATGAGGGATCCAAAGATAATTTGGGTATTCAGTGAACTTGTGCAGGAGAATCATAGATCTAATAGAATAAAAATGGGAATAAAAATAGAAATTTTTTTTAATAATACTTTTTGCATAGAAGAGTTTTATAGTGTTAAAGGAATGACATGCTGGAATCTTGCCCAACCCTTGACTCTCTTGTTAATACTTAACACAACACTTGCCTCCTAGATGTGAATGAACTGAATGGTTGAACCATGTAGTTATAAAAATAAAATTTAAATGATAACAGGTGAAATTAAAAGTAATTTAAATGTACTCTTTGTACAAAATTTAGGTAAACCAATCTTAGTTGTAAGGAAGTACATTTTATTTTATACATATGTTCAAAATATCTCTACTGTTGAAATGTGTTATATAAGATTTTCTGGTTCTTTTAAACCCCAGACTTTTCTTACAGCTTGAAAAATTGAACATTGTAAAGAAGTTGAGGACTTTCTTAAAGGATTGCTAACGTTTTCATTATGAAAAGTTGATGGTTTTAAATTTAATGATAAATACCACTTCTTGGTCATGTTACCAATATAATGGAGCCTAAACTTTTCTTTAGTCCTCCTGATCTGTGAATAATAAATAGGAAACAAACTCTGAAACAAAAAAGGAAATATGCCTAAGAGATAAAGCCATTTAAGCTATTTCCATAGACAAGAACATCTAGATAAGTATCCGAATGAGCTAGCAAGTAAATGAGTATCAGAGAAGGCTCATATTCAGGAAGAACACTTTTTTCCACCTCCCATTATTCTGGCACTAGGGTGTACAAGTCAGTTCAAAGGCTTGCAGCAAAATTAAGCTCTATCTCTACTTTTCCTTTTCCTTTTCCATTGGAAAACCAAAAGGCAGGAGCTTGATTGATCTGGGATAGCAATGTGGCAGCATTCTGTGCTGCAGTAGAGCTCAGTCAGTCAAGACTAAGAAAGAGGAAACTGGGGCAGGTCATATGTATGACTGTATAGAATTATATACAAAGTTTGAGAGAAAGAGCACAGCATCTAGCTAGGGCCCTTTCTGTCTCCTAGAAGTCACTTGGAGCTGACTGAAGATTGTAAAATGTGAATTGTCCAGGGTACAAAGAGGTTGAGATGACTTTGGGTTCTACTGCTGCCACCCCACCCCCAAGGAAAAATGACCCTTTGAAGGGGAAAGATTCAGGAAGTAAATGATAGGAGATTATAAGAAGAAAAAGAGGACTGACATCACCAGACATCTCAGGAGGAAAAAACTTGAACAGAAGGATATATGGACTCCAGATCAATTAAAAGAGTAAATTAAAAAAGACAGGAAAAATGAAGCAACACCTAATGGAGTAGAAGACCCTGTGCATTCCTAAGGGAGTATGCATCCCCAGCGAGATGTTCCCAAATGGTTTGAAAATACAACAATGGTTGCAAAAGTAGAATTTATGGTCTACAGAGCAGAAATAATTGCAGAATAGAAAAACGTGAATCCATGGTGTCAGGTTTAACCAAAGAAACAAAATAAAGAAAATGTCATTAGAAATGTAAATACAGAGATATAAGAGAATCTGGAGATAAGAAGCAAAAAACAATAACATTAAAAGAAAATTCCATTATCCTAGAAACTAATTGATATAATAGAGTTTATAGAGATTAAGGATTATAGAATTCTGAAGTGAACAGAACAAGTCAAAAAACTTTATATTTTACAGAACTTGATAGATATCAGTATTTATTTGGAAAAACAAAAGATCTGGAATATCAAGAGAAATAATTAAAAAGTAGCAATCATCAAAACCATCTGATATTGGTTAAAAATAGATCATGGAATAGACTAGACAAGGAAAAATCAGAAACAGTTGAGCTCAATAGCTTCACATTTTATAACGTGAAAAACGTAAATTACGTATGAAAGCTCCCTTATTTGATCAAAATTATTGAGAAAATTGGAAGGCAGTCTTGCACAAATCCAACATACCTTACATAACATTTCACAATACATTACAAAATAATATTAATATTAAAGATTGTACTGTACAGAAGTTAGAAGAGAAACATCATATATCTCTAATGTTAGATTATGCATTCTTAGCCAAACAAGAGAGAGTCATTTGCAAAAGATAAAATAGATAACTTTCATTCCTTGCCACTGAAAAGCTTCTGCACAGTTAAGTTTTATATATGTAGGATAAAAAGGGAAGTGATCAAATACAAGAGATCTAAGAGGATGATGATTGAGAAAATAATTGGTAATTTAGGGATCATTAATTACGTGAGCCAAAGGGGTTGAATATCCTATACCCTTTGTTTAACTGATCACTAACTGCCTATGATTTGTGATCTAATACTTTTCTTTTTCTTTATTCCCTCAGAACTTAATGTTTTACCTTTGTATTTGTTAGAATCACTAGGGTACTTCATAGGAACCTTATAATTTGTTCTGCTTCATAGGATTTTTGCTTTTTTAAAGTAATAGAATTGTCATCATAATAAGGCAGCAGTTAACATCTCAATAGCATATGCCAAGGATTTAGCTTTCTATTCTGTTTGTTTTGGCATAGTTGTGGGGAAGGAGAGGTGACCAGGGTCAGCCCTTGCAAGGAAGGAGCAGTCAGTGTTCAAGCAGGTGTGTTGAGGAAGCAGACTAGTGTGTAGACCAGCTTGAGTGTTGTTTGATTTGCCTGGCATATATTGCTGAGCCCTCTGTGTAAGAGAGGCTCACTGTAACCAGTTTATTGTTGTGTGTAAAATTCAATGTAATGCAGGTTTGACTGGGGCATTCCACTTCAAGGAACTGGAAATAATGGAAAAGCCTCATTAAAACTTCTTTTTTTGTGTAAACTTTGTGGACTAGAAGTATGAACTCTAAATCATAGACAATCTCCAAGAAAACTCAGTTACAATGATATTTTCATTCTATATTCAGGGTAAAAGCTGGATTGTGAAGCGAAGTTATGAAGATTTCCGAGTACTTGATAAACATCTCCATCTATGTATCTATGACAGACGCTTTTCCCAGCTCTCTGAACTTCCTCGTTCTGACACTTTGAAAGACAGTTCAGAGGTAAGTTTTCAGCATTTCCAGGAAGTGATCAGTTTTTTTTTAACTGACCAGCATCTTGGTTTTTGTACTAAATATTAGCTGTCCTTTAACCTTCAGTTTGTATTTCTGACATCATTTAACTATTTTATTATTGAAAAACAAGAGAAAAAACCAGAGCTTTCAATATTAAAATGACCTTATTTATACTAGACCTCCTTTCGTTGCTAAAGGATATATGAGTGTGGGGAGAGAAAGGTCTATGGGTAGGGAAGCATTGTGATTTATTGTCTGCATTTTAAAAAAATTTTTGAACTACATTTTCATTATTCCTTTTGAAATTTTGGTTCAAGGTGTGTGTGTGGGGGCAGGGGAGGTAGGTAGAGAGATGGGAGTTGTAAATGAATGTAGTGTATAAATAAAGCATTAATAAAAATAAGATAATTTTTCAAAATGAAAAAAGTTAAGAATCTTGATTCTTATTTAGTTTGTATATTCAATCCTTGGACTCTGCAGTTAATAGGGATGATACTGTGTTGTTCTTTTCCCATTGTAGCCAAGGTGTTGGATTTTTACCTGTATGCTTACTTTTTTTTTTTTTTTTACCATTTAATGAACTGTTAATTATTTATTTGATTTTATTTCATTAACTACATAGATATTCATGTATCTATTTACTTGTTTATCTATACCGTTTCTGCCTTCATTGTTTGCTACATATTTATGGTGTAAGTGCAAGAATGGAAATGGAAAGTAATCTGATATATAATTATAGGCTGTTATGGTATCATTAAGGCATAGTTAAGTAACCAAGATGAAGGTTCTATATGTGAGACAAGTGTGACTTGCAGCGACAAACAGAATACAAAGCAAGTGAGGTAGTCATCAAATAAAGCACTTTCACATAACATTCTCTAATATGCTTTATGTATAATGTGAATATTTTATTCACATTATTCCTTTACTAGACAGTGGTTCTAAAAAAGCATAAGAATGAAATCTCAGATAGATTCTGTTGAGCTAGAAAGCTGCAGAGTATGGACTTGGTGTAGGGATTTTTGTTTTTCATCTAAGGATTACCTTAGCTGTATTTAGTGACTCTTCACCACAAATCTGGCCCCTAGTTGATGTGAATGCTCAGCTATGACAGGAGTGCACTGAGTGGTGAAGTCATATGTCCTCTGAAACACTAAAATGGTCTTATGATGATTAATCATGTTGCTTAGACCATCTCCCTCTTTTGAATGTTGGAATATCTAGAAATTCCTGATTCTAAAGCTATAAAATTGTTAGCAGTTATTTTACTATTTAGGAGAAAACTTTGTCTTAAACTTATTCAACTTGTTACTTCTGTCAACAGTTGGTCACTCAGATGCTTATGGCATACCTGTCAAGACTTTCAGCCATTGCAGGCAACAAGATCAATTGTGGACCTGCTCTTACCTGGATGGAGGTAACTTTATCTAACTATATGCTCTGCTTGAATTTTTTTCCATTTAAAATAGAATATTTTTAACTTAGTTTTTCTTTAAAAGTAAGGATTAATGTTGAAAATTGTTTAGTTTCATGAGAAGCAAAAATTTTGCTCAACTTTTTGTTATGATTCAGAGAAATGGTGTTAATGGTGTTAATTTATATTGTCTTCCTATGAGAGGTTTTTATATAGAAGTTTAGAATTTTTATGTTTACTCTTTACCACACATGGAATATACCATATAGAATATTACCACCACACATACAAAAATTCATAAAGTACTTTTGAATTCATAAATTTTTTTTATGTTCCTAATGTATGTCACTAATCCTAAGTGCTAGGGATAAAAACAAAGAAGTAAAACAATTACTGGTCTTCAGTAGCTTTCGTTCTAACTGGGAGATGCACGTACATGAATATTTAGAGAATATATACCAAAGAAATAGTGAAGAGGGGCTTCAGGTAGAAGGAAACATTTGAGCTGAGTTTTGAAAGAAACCAAGGATTCTAAAATGCAGGAATGGGATATATTCTATGCCTGGGGGACAAACTGTGCAGGAGAGAATAGAGAATTCTTCACGTATGGAACAACATAGAAGCTACTATAATTAGATTATAGAATATGTGGAAGGGAGTAGTCTATGAGAAAAGAATTAGAAGAAAGAAAGGAGGTAAGTTGTAAAGAGCTTTACATGTCAAATATGTAATAGTTTATATTTGATCCTAGATGTAATAGGGAGCCACTGGGTTTTATGGGGAAGGGATGGGAGGAGAAGCATGGTTAGACTTGTGTTACAGGAAGATCACTTTGTTTGCTGTGTGAAGGATAGATTGGAACAAGAAGATTCTTGAAGCAGAAACAGCAAATTGGAGTCTATTAGAGTATCCTGGATGAGAGGCAATGAGAGTATGAATTTAGTATGTGTGAGAGGAGAGGAAGGGACCTATTCAAGAGATGTTGTGGAGATAGAAATGACAACATTTGCCCTCTCATTGGATAAGTGGGGTACAAAATAAATAACCAAGGATGACAAGGAGGCTGTGAACTTGGGTGATTAGAAGATTGGTGTTAGTTTTGATACTAATAAAGAAGTCTGAATGGATTAGAAATAGGAGGAAGATAAGGATTTCTCCTTTGAATATGTTGTGAGTTTGATACGCTTAAACAAGGATTTTAAAGTATCAATAGGTAGTTGATGATGTTATATTTGAGCCCATAAGAGAGACTAGGGATAGATGTAGATCTGAGATTCATCTTATATGTTGTTGTTGTTGTCGTGTTCGTCCTTTGCTGCCAAAGAAGACCATGCCATCAGAGAAATAATGACATGACTTGCACCTGACTTTGTCTTGAGTGAGGGAGGGCTGTGCAGGTCACCAGCCTCACTTCTCCAGAGCCATCTGAGTGACCAGATATTTCTCAGGATGACTGGAGATGACCCAGGATGTACTGGGAGACCCTGAACCATCTAGACCAAGGTCTATGCAGGTACTCACTTAGAGTGAAGTAATGCCCATTCACTGAATAGGCTTGTTTAAGAGGTATCCGGGCCTTCCTTCCCTAAAGGTTGGTAGATGATCAAAATAAGAATGTAGAAAGGTGACAGCCATCAGCATGAACTTCAAAGTCAGGCTGGTTGTTGAATGAAGATGGCTAAGCCCAAGTGTGGAAATCACACATGATGTGAACAGACTATACTTTTGAGGGCCCTCTTAGTAATGTGTGAATGAATGGATGAAATGTTTATTAAGAACTTACTATATGCAAAGCCCTGTGCCAGGAAGCTGAGGACAGCAATAGACTACCCTGATCTTAAAGAGCTCATGGTCTAATGGGGAGATGACATATGTGGAAGATTTCAGCTGCAAATCTTATGGTCCTTAGGGGTCAGTGGAAAAGCAGATTTTAATGCCTCTTCTTTAATGTCATTTCCACTGGAGAAATGAACTAGTTTCTGATATTGGATGGTTTGAGAATGCCAAGACCTTTATGGCAAGAGCCTTCTTTTCTGGATCATTAGCTGTGGCTGCAGCACATGCAGGAGCAGTTGCCAAGCTGTATCTCCACAGGGTTGCTTCCTCAGCACTGGGTCAGATGGGAAGTATGACTAGTCCCAAGGCTCAGGGTCCTGGGCTGTCCTCATTAACATCTGAGAGGAAATGGCAGTCAAGGTGGTAGTGGTGATTTGATGTGCCTGACACATGCTGACTCCTGTCAGTTCCTCAGAGTGCCTCACTACTTCAGCTAGGATGGCTTGCCTGCCTTTTGTGTGTCAGTTGATGGGGATGGCTGTGAGGATGGGGTTGGAAGCAGGATCAGTAATCTATGAAGTACTTGCCACTCCTAGGGCTTGTGTATCTATCATGAGAACTGGAGAGGAAGGCAAGAAGTGCATTGGCACAGCATTCAAAGGAAGTGGAGATTTAAGGTAGAAATATAGCTGAGGTAGATATAGAGGAGAGTATGCAGGTAGCCTAGAAAAGGGATTTTCAAATGATGGCTCTGAATGATAAGGATTATGAAAGTGTTTATTAGATACCAGCAAGAGTTAATATTAAATATATGAAGGCTTGTAGGAAAAACCAGTCCCAAAGTTCTAATTAGAATTAGAGTCTTCCCAGATTTCATCTCCCCTATGACTCCCTCAGATGTGATTGACGTAGAGAAGGGATGAAAGTTCTGTTCCCTCTACTTCAAATGGCATTATGTGGTTAAAGGAACACTGATGGATGCAAGGCAAACAGCCAACTCTAACTAGAGGTCATGTGTAAGAGTGCAATGTAAAACATGTTAGATCTGGCAAACAGAGAACCTACCTAGTAGGATTGAACTATGAGCACCTGAATATTGCCAAGAGAGTAGTCAGGGCAAGAGATGGCTAGGAAAGGAAGAAATTTGGGTAACTTGGTAGAAAGTCTGTTTTTCAACATTAATTCCAAAGGGCTGATGAGGTATGCTACCACCTTGGGATAGTGGGAAAATCGATTCAGGTGTTAGAATGATGGACATATGTTTCTTGGACACAGTCAATGAGAAATATTTTTCTTTATTTTCTCAACAATGAAGGAAGTGGGGAGAAGGGAGGTCAGGGAAGGTAGCTGCCAAAAAGATCACAAACATGTTTTTGTAGAAGGAAAGCAAGAAGGAATAAAAGATAAGTAAAACAGGTTTTAAAGTAATAAGTTGTATTTTTTAACTACTTTATAAAACCTCTCCTATTCTGTTTTTAAAGTACTCATTTAGTTGATGTTTTTGTCATGTTCATAGTCTTTTAAAATTAAAAAAGAATCTACTAATTAGTAGATGGCATCATACATTGGCTGTTGGTGTTTTAAATGTCTCAACTGTCAGTGTATTCACAAAGAAATGACTCATGACCTAAATAAACATTTAAATTCTACCACTTAATAAAGGAGGACCAAAATTATTTATTTCTCTTGCTGCAGGATCAAATAATAAAGATTTACATTAAATAAAATCATTTTGGTTCATGAATGGTCCTCACCGTCAAAATTCCTCATGCAAAGAGCTATTCAGGTTTGTAGTGATTTTTGCATAAAGGTCTAATTATGACTCATTTGATCCTGAAATTTTAATTTTAAAGAAAAAGTCTATTTCCCCAACAATTCTAATTAGGCCTTGTTTTGTTATAATAAAATTGCAATAATGCAATTTTAACCTTCATACATACAGGAGATGAGTGAATTTTGGTGGATACGGCCTGTCTTTCATGCTTGTAAAAGCCAGGTCCTTCCAGTGTACCTACAGCAAGAGGATAGAGTTGGGAAGTTCTTTAGCTACTCTCTGCTTGAAAACCCTAAGTTTCAGTCCATTAAAATACAAAGGAATGACCCTGGACAGGATATGCTGAATAAAAGATTATATCCCTTACATGGAATATTCATCTTGAAAATTTAATTTGGGACATATGGTAACAGGAAGGCAAAGACCACCAATATTTCATGGTTTTGCTATATAAAAAGTGAGAGAAACAGAATGACTACTCTTTCCTTTCTTTCCTCCCATTATATTCTGACTGTTATGACATTACTCTAGTGGCTCATTTATTTTATGTCAAATTAGCTAGTATTATATGAAACCTAATTCATCACGTTCTAATTCTATTATTTTTAAGTGTGTAACATTTGTAAAATGGTTAATCTACTAGTCAAAATACTTTCCCTCAGAAATAATTAGCAACAATTTCCACTTGTTTCTACTATCACTAGACCCATTTGAACAAGATCATTAACAGGGACTGGAGCTGATGAGACCAAGAGAATGTAGAGAGAAAGCAGATAATGTGGACAACTGTGTGGACATTCATGGGCTCATTTCAGATAAATTCATTGAAATATCTATTTTACTCATCCAAAGGTGTTCTAAATACTTTTTAAAAGGTAAAATATATTTCCATAATTAGCTATATTTCCAAAATGAAAGCAAGAAAAACAAAGAAAGTGAAAGAATATTATGCTTCAGTTTGCAGTCAGTTTATCACTTCTCTCTATGGAGGTGGATAGCATTTTTTCATCATGAGTCCTTTGGAATTGTTTTGGATCATTGTATTGATAAAAATAATTAATCTTTCAACTTTATCATCCCTATAATATTATTGTTAACTTTGTCCAGTTCTCCTAGTTCTGCTCACTTCACTTTGTATCAGTTCGTATAAGATTTCCCAGATTTGTCTGAAACTATTCCCCCATCTACGTTCTTTCAGCACAATAGTATTCCATTACAATTATATTTGCTTCATCATTCCCCAGTTGATGAGCATCCCCTCAATTTCCAGTTCTTTCCCACCAAAAAAGAGCTGTTATAAATATTTTTGTATGTATAGATCCTTTTCCTACAGACCTAGTAGTAGTATTTTGGGGTCAAAGGGTATGGACAGTCTTTTGGGCATAGTTTCAATTCTTTTCTCCAGAATGGTTGGACCACTTCACAGCCCAATCAACAATGCATTAGTGGCCCTATTTTTCCACATCCCCTCTGGTATTTATCATTTGCCTTTTCTGTCATGTTAGCTAATCTGGTAAGTGTGAAGTGTAAAGAATTAAAACAACCTCAGAGTTGTTTTAATTTGCGTATCTCTAAGTAGTAGTGATTTAGAGCATTTTTCATGTGACTATGGTTAGCTTTGATTTCTTCTTCTGAAAACTACTTGTTCATATCCTTTGCCCATTTTTATCAGTTAGGGAATGGCTCTTATTTTTATAAATTTTGTTTAGTTCCCTGTATATTTGAGAAATGATGCCTTTATCAGAGAATCTTGTATTTTTTTTCCCTTAGTTTCCTGCTTTCCTAATTTTGACTGCACTGGCTTTGTTTCTGCAAAACCTTTTTAATTTCATGCAATTAAAATTATCCATTTTACTTCCTGTGATCCTCTCTATCTTTTGTTTGGTCATAAATTTTCCTTCATTCATCAATCTGACAAGTAAATTTTTCAGTTCTCCTGGATATCACCCATTATGTCTAAGTCTAGTACCCATTCAGATCTTGTTTTGGTAGATATTTCAACTCTGGCGGAATTTAAAGTTTGTCTTTCCATGTATACTTAATTTTTTCCAGTTTTCCTGAATTTCATCCTAAACTGTAGCTAATTTATATGATTACTTCCAATCAGAATGGCAACTTTGTTTTTCTTTTTGGTCCACTCCTATGATTTTATTGGTTTAAGGAACTCCTAGTAGGGAAATTACCTGTACTAGTGCAGATGGGGCAACTTTCCTGCAACAAAGAGCCTGAGAAGTTAAGTAACTTGGACAGGGTTACACAGCCAGTATGTGCCACAATTGACCTTAGTAAATTAAGAAGTAAAATTAATTGAAAGATGAATTTCTCTTAAATTTAGTAAACATTTATTAAACATCTGCTATATGTTAGACACTGTATGCTAAGGCCTAGAGATACAAATAAGAGAAAGAAAGATAGTCTTTGCCCTCAAGGAGCTTAAAATCTAATGGAGAAAGGTATCACACAAACAAAAGCTGGAAAGTGGGAGGCTGCCAGAGTGCCACGTGGCCATCTTCTTTCACAAAAATAGCTATTTTCAACACCACCCCCCCCCACTCTCCCCACCACCCCTACCATAGTGTCCTCAATAAAAATTTTTTAAAAAGCAACACATTCAATGAATAATTTCTTTCATTTTTTATTCATAGCTTATTTATTCAGTATTTAATTAAATCATTAAACACCCCCAAAACAACTGTTTTGCATATACAAGTAGAACACAAAAATGGGAATGAATTTATATGAAACTTCATATTACTTTCAAAGCTATACTATTTGTCTTTACTTCCTTGTCTTTCATATAGTTGAAAAAATGTTTCCATGTCTCTTGGGGAGTTGTAGTCTTATTACTTACATCTCCTTTCTTCTCCCCCAATTACAAACTAAGGTTGGAGGGAAAATTTGGTTTTTGAGGTAGGTCTGAAATGGGTGGGGATCCTGCGGCCTCTGGGGCACATAGGGCCTGCCTGGCCTTTGAGTCCAGGTTTTACAAAACAAATCCTTTCATTGAGTGGAATGCTCTCTTTATTTCAGGTTCAATGCTGGGATTATAAGAGGCACTTGCACATCATTGAATAATTGTCAAAAGATTTTCTATGCCCTTAGCAAAATTATGCAACAAGGATATAGTAGGACTTAGCTTCTTTCGATGTAGCCCTCTTTCATCTTTACCTGGTAACATTTCTGGTCACTGGGGAAGGATATGGTGATAGACATGGTGAACTTACATGGTTAGAAGTCCATCAGTTTGCAGGGGCCCTCATTGTCCATGGGTTGGACTTTGTATGCCCTTCAGTAACCAGGAAGCTGTGCCAAGGACACAAGAGTTAATCATATTTCCTTTTGGAGCACATTAATCCCTATTGCAGGTGGAAAGAAGGAGGGATTTTCCTAACCTTTTTTGGGGAAAGATTGGTAGATATTAGGTCTCTCATATACCATACCTTGACTGCAGTGCTTAAGAATTTTCCACCATATGCTTGTATGTAAACTTGTAGTTTCTATTGAACGGTCTTTCTGGTATAAACAATATTAAGAATAAAAAGGTAGAAAGAGAAGGAAAAAAAATCCACTGTCACTACCAACAACACAAAAAAACCCCAAAACAAAATGTTTTCTTTTATTGAAAACTAATCCATTTCAGTTTTTTTTCTTTTTTCTTTTCCCCCTTTAATCTTCCCTTCAAGATCAGAAAGTTTGCTTGTGCCTACTCCAGTTCTGGTCTTATCTTCCCATGTAACTACTCCTTTCCCTTTCCCTGCTTGTTTCTCTGTTGAGTCTAATGTATTTCTACACCAAACTGTTTGAGTATATATGAGTTTTTTTTTAACACTTATTTGAATATTTCATATAAATGTAGTTCATTTACCTGGTGCCTCTTCTCTCTATATCTTTCTGTGTGTATATACTCTTCTACAACCCAGTTATAAGAAATAACCAATTCTGCTTTTCTCTTACAATTTTCTACACTAATGTATTCTTCCCTTTTCCTTCCCTTATTTTTCCCCTCTTTAAGCCTTTGTGTTTGGCCTTCATTGTCGAAGAGGACCATGACATCAAGATGATGACATGAGTTGCAGTTGACTTTGATTTGAGGGAGGGAGTGCTGTGCAAGGTCACCAACCTCACCACCATCTTCTGAGCCATCTGGGTCCAGTGACCTCATGGTCATCAGGAGGACTGGAGATGACCCAGGATGCAATGGGAGACCCTGGCCCCTTCAGGCTTAGGTCTTGCCACAATCTTACTTTGAGTGAAGTACACCTATTCAGTGAATAGTCTTCTTTAAGTTATTCAAGAGATGGCCTCTTTAATAAAAGAGTAACACTTACTATTTAGTTATTACATCCACTCTGTGCTAGGTGGGTGGGGACTTGTCCAGTCTATGAGCTCCAGAGTGAATTGGGTTTAAGGCTTGATCCTTGAGCAAGAAATGTTGCCAGTACATCCAGAGGAAAAAAGGCAGCTTTTGGCCATGGAGTTTTACCTTCCCCTGGTCTGAACACCAGAGGTAGAAGGGGGGAAGAGATTTCTAAGCTCATTCCCCCCCTGGTTTTTGAAGTATTAAAGTTCTGAAGGGACCTGTGTCTTCTTCCCCATTAGAATGTTAGTTTTACATCAAACAGCTCCTTTAATTACTCAAATAAATGTACTTATCTTATGTTTCTCTGGACACTTGTTTCAAAATTCCTACTCAGCTCTGATATTTTCATCTTAATGAAAATACTCTTACATTAGACAGCCATTCCTCTCCCCCACATTAAGCTTATCAGGGTGTTGTTCTTGGTTGTAAGCTTTTATCATTTGTCTTTTATAATATTGTATTCCAAAATCTCATGTATTTTATGGTGGAATCTATCGGATTTGTGTTATTCTGACTAGTTCCTTGGTACTCAAAAGAAAGTTCTCTTTTGATGTTTGCATTTTTTTCCTTTGATATGGAAACTAGATTTTGGCTATGACATTCCTGGGATTTTTTCTTTTGAGGTTTCTTTCAGGAAGTCATTGGTGTGTTCTTTCGTTATTCATTTTGCCTTCTGATTCTAATAGATCAGGGCAGTTTTTATTTGTGATTTTTTAAAATATAGTGTCCATGCTTTTTTAAATCCTGGTTTTCAGAGTTCAGTAATGCTTACAAATTATTCCTCTTTGAGTGGACCTCCAGCCAGTTGTTTCTGATGTCATATATCGTAAACTTTTTTCATCTTCTGTTTGCTACTGCAATGCCAAACTAGTTTTAGGGCAGGGGTGGGGAATTTGCATTCTTGAGTCTACATATGGCCCTCTAGGTCCTCAAGTGTGGCCCCTTTTCTGAATCCAAACTTCACAGACCAAATTCCCTTAATAAAAGGATTTGGTGTGTAAAACATGGACTCAGTCAAAAGGCTTGCAACCAAGGACCTGGAAGACCTGTGGCTCGGAGGCTGCACATTCCCCACCCCTATTCTGGAGCACCCCAGGGCTTTCAGTGTCTGTTTTTGTTCTTTTCTGGAGCGCTTTCTGCTCTGTGGCCTGAAGAGACACCCCCTGCAGGAGGTTACTTGTATTTCCCTGGACGTTCTCCTTGAGGGCAATGCGTGTCCTACTTGCCCTAACACAGCCTTTCCTGGACGTCCCCTCCCTCGTGGCCTAAGAGCGTCTGGCTGACTTTCTGCAGTCGTGGTGTGGAAGAAGGTCACGTCCTGTGGTTCTCGTTGAATTTGTTGATCATTATTCACGCTTGTGAATTTTAGTTTTCGCTGGAGCAGGTGGTGTTTTGCCTACGTTTAATAAACCATCACAATAAGTCATTTCTTCTTTTTTAATTTAAGTTTCCAACATTCATTTCCACAAAATTTTGAGTTCCAAATTTTCTCCCCATCTCTCCCCTCCCCAGCTCCAAAATGCTGAGCATTCTAATTGCCCCTATCACCACCCTGCCCTCCCTTCTACCATCCCTCCCTTCCCTTGTCCCCATATTCTCTTTTGTCCTGTAGGGCAAGATAAATTTCTATACCCCATTACCTGTATTTCTCATTTCCTAGTAGCAAGAACAATACTCAACAGATGTTCCTAAAACTTTGAGTTCCAACTTCTCCTTCTTCCTCCCTCCCCACCCATCCCCATTGGGAAGGCAAACAATTCAGTATAAGCTATATATGTGTAGTTTTGCAAATGACTTCAATAATAGACTTATGTAAGACTAACTATATTTCCCTCCATCCTATCCTGCCCACTTCTTCTATTCTCTCTTTTGACCTTGTCCCTGCCCAAGAATATTGACTTCTGATTGCTCTCTCCTCCCATTACCCTCCCTTCCATCATTCCCCCCACTTTGCTTATCTCCTTCTCCCCCACTTTCCTGTATTGTAAGATAGGTTTTCATACCAAAATGAGTGTGCATTTTATTCCTTTCTTGAGACAAATGTGATGAGAGTAAGCTTCATGTTTTCCCTCTCACCTCCCCCCTTTTTCCCTCCATGGAAAAATCTTTTACTTGCCTCTTTTATGAGAGATAATTGCCCCATTCCATTTCTCCCTTTCTCCTCCTATATTCCTCTGTCATCCTTTAATTTCATTTTTTTAGATATGATTCCTTCCTATTCAACTCAACCTGTGCCCTCTGTCTCTCTCTCTATTTGTGTGTGTGTGTGTGTGTGTGTGTGTGTGTGTAATCCCACCAACTACTCAGATATTGAAAAAAGTTTCAAGAGTTACAAATATTGTCTTTCCATGTAGGAATGTAAACAGTTCAACTTTAGTAAGTCCGTTATGGTTTCTCTTTCCTGTTTACCTTTTCATGCTTCTCTTGATTTTTGTGTTTGAAGTTCAAATTTTCTTTTCAGCTCTGAACTTTTCATCAAGAATGGTTGAAAGTTTCATTGAAAGACCATTTTTTCCCCTGAAGTATTATACTCAATTTTGCTGGGTAGGTGATTCTTGGTTTTAGTCCTAGTTCCTTTGACTTCTGGAATTCCAAACCCTTCGATCTCTTAGCATAGAAGCTGCTAGATCTTGTGTTATCCTGATTATATTTCCACAGTACTCAAAATGTTTCTTTTTAGCTTGCAATATTTTCTTCTTGACCTGGGAACTCTGGAATTTGACTGCAATGTTACTAGGCGTTTCTCTTTTTCGGATCTCTTTCAATATTTATTTTGCCCCTTGGTTCTAAAGTATCAGGGCAGTTTTCCTTGCTAATTTCATGAAAGATGATGTAGTCCCATAATTTTTAATTTGTCTCTCCTGGATCTATTTTCCAGATCAGTTGTTTTTCCAATGAGATATTTCAAATTAGCTTCCATTTTCTTCATTCTTTTGGTTTTGTTTTGTGATTTCTTGGTTTCTCAGAAAGTCATTAGCCTCCATCTGTTCCATTCTAATTTTGAGAGAACTATTTTCTTCAGTGAGCTTTTGAACCTCCTTTTCCATTTGGCTAATTCTGCTTTTGAAAGCATTCTTCTCCTCATTGACTTTTTGAACCTCTTTTGCCAATTGTTAGCCTATTTTTAAAGATGTTATTTTCTTCAGCATTTTCTTGGGTCTCCTTTAGAAAGTTATTGACCTGTTTTTCATGCTTTTCTTGCATCTCTCTCATTTCTCTTCCCAATTTTTCCTCCACCTCTCTAACTTGGTTTTCAAAATCCTTTTTGAGCTCTTCCATGGCCTGAGCCCATTGAATATTTATTTTAGATGTTTGGGATACAGAAGCCTTGACTTTTATGTCTTTCCCTGATGGTTAACATTGTTCTCCCTCATCTGAAAAGATGGAAGAAGGTATCTGTTCACCAAGAAAGTAACTTTCTATAGTCTTATATTTTTCCCCCTTTTTTGGGCATTTTCCCAACCAGTTACTTGACTTTTTGGGTCCTTTGCAAGAGTAGGGTATACTCTGGGGATCTGTAAAATTTCATTTCCTCCAAGGTGACACAATCAAGCATGTACACTGGTCTGGGAGCAACCAGAAACTTTTGTGCCAAGAATCTGTGAGTTTCTTCTCCGCAACCACTTGGCCTCCAGTTCCACCAAGCTAGCACTGGAGGCTGAGATTCAGATAAACTGCTTAATTCCTCCAGGAGCATTAGGTGGGGGCACAGCCACCACACAGAGCTGAGGTAAGGATGAGCTTCTCCGTGCCCCCAGGGGTTTTACAATCCAACAATGGATGCAGGCTGCTGTGGGAGCTGCTGCAGGAGCTGCTGCCCAATGAGGCCTGGCTGCCTGAGACCCGAGCTATGGGAAAACCCTGCTCCCTTCTCAGCCAGCTGAAAAAACCCTCTCACTGACCTTTGTGTGTTTCTAGTCAGCCATCCTGGCTCTGCCCCTTCAAAAAAAAAAAGTTTGCTTAAAATTTGAAGTGTAGAGTCAGTATTTTCTTTAGTTAATAATCATGCAAAGGTGAGTGTTTAATTTTTTACTTTGTACCTTCCCTTAGTGCTTAGTTCAGTGCATAGATAAGTATTTAGTGAATGTTTGCTAACTGATTGATTGGTAGATGACAGAAACATAATAAATATTTTAATATAGGCCACTAGTCATAAGGAATGTTGATTGCCTTGACATTTATTGCTTTAAATTGAGAACATGGAAAAGTAGTTATAGCTTATTATCTTGGATAACTTAGGAACTCAAGAAATTTTAAAAATACAAAAGATTAAGTAACTAATCAGCATTTATTTAGGATTTACAATGTTTCTAGCACTAAATATAAAAATATAGTTATTTTTACAATTTAATCGTCTCACAAAATCATGGTATATTTGATCTTAGTTTTATTGTTTGAAGCTTTATTCACTTCTAATTACATTCTTTGATATATTTAATATCTGTTATTATTCTTGTCAATTTTTTTCTTCAAGGCTTCTGAGCTATGTTTTCTCTGAATCAGCTTAGAGTCTGCTAGATATAAACAAAATTTCACATTCCCTTAATTACCTCATAGGATATTTTGCTGTCTTTTCTTAAACAGATTGATAACAAAGGAAATCACCTGTTAGTTCATGAAGAATCTTCAATTAACACACCTGCTGTTGGTGCAGCCCATGTTATCAAGAGATATACTGCTCGTGCTCCTGATGAATTGTCTTTAGAGGTAATAATTGAATATGGATGTATAAGTGAAATTCTCAAATACTTAAGTAGGAAATAGTAATTTTTTTCTCCAAAATTGCTTGATGTTAATGACAATTATTTTGATCCTTTGGTTGTGACTTAATTTGGGGGTGAAATAATCTGAACTTTCACTTTGTGCAATTTAAGCCCCCCCATTTTAGAGCTGGATGGAGACAAAAACTTGTATTATAAAAATTCCAAGAATGTTAGCAAGTGTGTTTTTTCTCTGCAGTTATGAATAAATCAAAAATGATTCTAATCTGTGTAGTACATATATATGTAAAACAAATATGTATCTGTATATTTATAGATACATATATATTTATAGAAGGGTGTGTGTGCATGTGTGTGCGTGTGTGTGTGTGTGGACATATGTTCATTTAAATTCTGGCTCTGTCATTTGATATCTATATGACCTTGGGAAAGTCTTTTAATGTCTTTGGTCTTCATTTGTAAAATTAAGGTGATTTGTAAAATGAGATGATCAAACTAGACCTTCAATATCTCCTTTAGCCCTAAATCTATGAATTTATGGTTATTAGTTTTAGTATTTCAGACTATATTTTATTTAACTGTGTTGTTTTTATCATGGAATAAATTTACTTTTGATTTTTAATCAATAAATGTCATGCTATTAAAAATTAATGTGAACATATTATGTGGAATTGTAAACTTCTTTATCAGTGTAAAATGAAGTAAATTCTGTTATTATTCATTGTTGGGGGAAGTCAACTGTTTCAATATTTTGAACCATCAATTTAAAGAAGAAATAAATAATAGTATATTATACTTGGTTTACCAATTGATTGGCCAGTAGGGGTCTCTTCATGTTGGAAGATTAAATATTTAGTGCTGTATTTACAAGTTAATCACTTGAAAAGAGCACTGATTTGGAGTCAGAAGTCCTGGCTCCGCCTTACTAGGTGTGTGGCCCTGAAGAAGTCATTTTCCTTATCTTCAAAATTGGGATGGTTACTATGATTAAACAAGATATGTGTGTAAACAGTTAGTAACCCCAAACATCATCTGAATGTAAGTTGTTAAAGTACTATTAGCAAAAATTAATCTGATCTTGGTACCTCACTTGTCACTTTGCTTGAACCATATTGAAAACAAAAGATGACTCTATGCCAGGGACAAAATCTAAAATTCTGAGTAACTCTTGAATATGACCTTCCATGATCACTTGATCAATGCAAAACTTGAGTAAAATTCTTTCATCCCATTTAGCCAATTGTTGACATCCTTTTATGCAGCCAGTACAAAGATGCATTTTGTAGGAAACAGAAGTCCAGTAAGTTTTCGTATCCTTTAAAGGGACAATTTCTTTAAAGGATAGTAGGGAAATGATACTTTTCTTCATTCCAATGCTTAGCTTCAAATTCTAACCACAGCAGTAGTTATGCATTTGATTTCCTTCAATTTTTATTTCATAGGTGGGAGACATTGTATCAGTTATTGACATGCCACCAAAAGTATTGAGCACATGGTGGAGAGGAAAGCATGGATTTCAGGTAGGTGTTGGAAAGTTCAGGAAAAATTTCTTCTTTAAAGTTCTTGAGAAGGAGGGGTGGAGATAAATCACTACCATAACATTTTGTACTATAATGTGCTTCTATTAGCAAATCAGATATCTTCAAACAACATACTTTGGTATCTAAAATTTTCTCAACTGTCGGTAGAAATAATATAGAAGATACAGAGACATATATAATCCTGGACTTGAAATCCTTACTACTCTTACCTTCTAGTTTTTCTAAGAGAGGCAAGCTCTGACATCTTGTTCCTTTCAGTCCATCTTGATTGTATGTTCCCTGTCTAGTTATGAAGGGACTATATACAGTTCAAATGCAGTTTGCCTATACCCCACCTCGCTTGACTGTTTAAACCCTAGCTAAGAGTGTGGTGTGGTTAAAAATAGCATCACAGACTTTGCATTGGAAGAAACTTTAGAGGTGGCCATCTCATTCAACATTTCATAAAAATGGACATCAATCTACCATTTTAAAAACTTCAGAGAATGAACTCGCTATGTCCCATGGCAGCCATTTATACTTCTGGAAAGCTTTTAGTGTTATGAACTTTCTTTACACTCAGCCCAAATCTACCTTTCTTAGAATATACTACAAGAACCCAAATTCCAAGTTGGAAAAGATGTTAAGTCATTAAACCCAACTCCTTAATTTGACAGATGAGAAAACTAAGGCCCAAGGAGATTAAGTAACTTACCCAGATTGTCACGTAGCTACTAATTTTCTAAGACAGGATTCAAACCCAACTTTTCCTGATCTTTCTGTATTCTGTAAACTCAAATATGTCCTCTGTTCTGTGTTCAAAAGCCAAGAAGAACAAGTCTAAATTCCTTTCTGCTTGATAATTTTCAAATATTTAAAGTTAACTATTGTGTCCTCCTCAGTCTCCTTAAATACTTCAGTGGATTCAAGATCTCATCAATATGGGCACCACCGCCAAAGGTTCAAACCATAGTTACCTTGCCCTGTGTTATTCTTTTCCATGCTCTTGTAAATCCTACACAAAAGATTGATACTTAACATTAGAGGTTTATCTTTTCGATCTTTCAGCATTTCTTGAGTACCAGTGCAATACTCAGTTGTCCATCTATTATCTTTCACTCTTGCTATATGAGTAGCCTATTTACTTTTCAAATTAAATGTTTCCCCATGTGTAGAGGTTATCATTGGCAATATTCTATAGTCTACATTTTCCCACTGTGCATTTCTCCTTTGCTTTTTGGGTCACTTACAATTTTATACCTTGGCGATTATAATTTACAACCCTATGGCATTACCAAGAGAATATTGCTGGCTTTTTAAAAATGCATTTTTTGTGTCCAGGATCAACTTGGAATCATTGAAAGCACTGTGCTGTTGTTCAGATGGATTTAGTTCAGTCTCTTCATCCTGTTCAATTCTGGGTCCACCTCAGCATTATCTGTAGTGCCTGTCCAGGATATATGTGCTAATGTATTAATGTAGTGTCCTGTCCATTCAGCTGCATATCTTTGTCTTAGCAGTAGGCATGCTTTATTTAAAGTATTACAGTTTTTAAAGGGAGATGTTAAAAGGTCTTTTACACTTATTCCTATTAAAGTTTAACTTGTTAGATTCATCTCACCTTTCTGGATCTTTTATGATTCTGATTGTCACCTAATATGTTCAGTATGGCTCCAGAGGAGAAAGTGAGACTGGTGACTTTGCACAGCCCTCTCTCACTGAAATTTAATTCACTTGCATGTCCTGATGCCATGGTCGTCTTTGAGAATGAAGGTCAAGTGGTAGCAACAACATGTTTCACCATCACCCTCAGCTTAGTGTCATACGTCAGTTTGGTAACGTCTTCCTTTAAGTCATTGATAGTAATAATGAAGAGCAGCAAGCCCAGAGCAGATTCCTCTGGCAGTCACTGGAGTCTTATCTCCATGTTGATATTCATTGGAAACTCTTCTTTGGATTCTATCATTCATCCGGTTCATAGCTGTATTATTATGCATCCCACATCTTTGTATTGTAATGTCGAACGTTTTGCCAAAGTCCATGAGAACCAGGCTTGTACCCTGGTAGACCTGAAAGGCCTCCCCATCCTCCTCCTTAACTGCTGCTGCTACATAGAGTCATATTGACAAGATTAGAATTGCAGCCCACTCTGTCCACTTCCAGAAATTTTGTTAAAAGAAACTTTGCTCTTAGAAGATGAGTTAACCTGGAATATTATGTTATATTAATACTGTGCAAGCATGTCTTGAAGTACATTCATATTTAATTCTTTCATCTTATGAATCATAAAGGTGGATACACTTGTGATTCCTTGTTACTGAGCAATAAATTAACATACATAGTTTTCCTTCTCTCCCTTATGTTAATAGTTTTCATTAACATTAATGTGAGTACACTTTCCTTTTTGAGATCCATTTCAGGACCTGGTCTCAGGGTTGAGATACGAATCAGGAAGGCTGATTTAGTTTTATTTTGGTTTTTTGTTCTTGTTCTTTTGTTTTGTTTAGAAACATGAAAAGGCATTTTTGCTATTTGATAGAGCCTAAATACCTGTATATACAATTTTAAGAATAATAGTAAGGCTAGTTAGGTCTTGTTATTTCTAATCACCGTATAGTAACATTATTAATAAGCATTACTTCAGAGATACAAATTTGCAATTTAAAAACTGGTGGGTAGAGGAATTTTTTTTTTCAGTTTGGCATAAGAACCTACCCCCTACCCCATAGTACCATTTGACATAACAGTTTAATAATACCTTTATTAAAATATCTGTGGAAGGTCCTCTAAAAACCCTGTGAAACCCCATTATATTGTTTGTAGCTTGTTGTGTCTTAATCACAAATTAATATAAATTTACTTGTTTATAATATGTAACTATCAGTTATAACTATTCTGATTATATTATTGAATTTGAACTTTTAGGGGGGAGGATCTCAACATGTTTTCCTATGTGTAGAGAATTCCCGATATGGAGATTCCTTTAACGTAATAAACATCTGTAACTTTGCTATAACATAGTCTTGAAAAGTTACTAAGTTAAATGACATGTTCATGGTCACAAACCTAGAGACAAGACTTTATTCCAGTTGTCCCTGCTTAGTAATGGCCCTTTATCCACATTACTTCTCTGAAATTCAGCATTTCTCCATTTATTATTTTTTTTAACACAGAATGCCCTCAATTTAAAAAACAGAGTTAATATGTATTTGTTTCGGATTAATTTTAACCACCTTATTCTTTATTAATAAAAGAGGCATCTAAATTTGAAGTGGTTAAAAATATGAAATTCTATCCCTTATCTCAACAAATTTCCATATTTATACAACAGAAGTCTCCATTCTCTCATTTCAGTTATTTTTACTTAGTTCTTTCATGGAAAAAAAAAGTTATTGCTTCTTTTTTCAATGCAAAACAGAACAAGGTGTTTTTCTGTTACCCTGTGATTCATGCTAATGGAAAGGACCTGTACCATAATGAAATCCAAATGATTAAAAATCCCCGATTAAGATTTGCTTTTGTTGTGATTTTTCTTTTGGAATAGAAGATTTACCTTCCTAATTTTCTTTTGCTTAGTTTAATATGAAAATTAATATGTGTTACCTAGAGAGGCACTATTGCAAAATGGATAAAATACTAAGCTTAGAGTTAGGAATACCTAACTTTCCAAGTACTTGCTCTCTCACCTGAATTGCATAAGTCCCTCAAAGGACCTCTCCCCACCTCCAAGGCCAAAGCCCTGTGGATATTGAAAAACCATCTAAAATCTTCCCTTAATGGTGAGCAAACCCCTCCTCTAGTCATGCCCTCCCCATCCAGTAATTCTGAATCCCCTCAGCCATCATTCATGTCCTCTTCCCCATCTCATTCCCTGCCTCACTCAAATCAAAATCAACTGCAGGTCATGTCATCGTCTTGATGTCATGATCCTCTTTGAGAAAGAAGGACAAATACAACAACAACAGCAACAACCTGTCACCTTAACACTGCCTGCTACCTCTGTATCCCACTCCAAAGCTACTCACTTACTCCACAGTACTTTCAGGAATACCTTCTCCATAGGTGACAAACTTGCTTTCATCTTAAATCCTTTCCTTTCTCACACCTTCCATCTTTTGGCAGTCACTGAGACAAGCTTCCCTCCTAATAATATAGTATCCCTGGCAACTCTTTCTCAGCACTGGCTGCATTTACACTCCTTCCTCCTGGATTCATTGGTTGAGGTAGGGGAATTGGAATATTCCTTGTTTCCCATTTCTACTACCAGGTTCTCCCTCTACCAACATCTCTCAGTAAACTTTCTTCCTTTGAGGTTCATTCAGTCTATATCTATCACTCAATCAAAATTATGGTAACCTTTTGTCTGCCAACAAACAGACACTACCCTTCTTTCTCAATGAGTTCATTGTCTAACTTAAAATCTTACTCTTCTTTATTCAACTCTCACCTCATCCTAGAGGACTTCCAAATACATATTGATACTCTTTCAGACCTACTGCAAAGTAGACTTTGCAGTTTACTAATTTTACCAATTTCCCATGACTTATTTCTCCATGCCACTTCAGCTTTATACTCTGGATCTTTTCATCACCCATAAAAACATCATCACATTCAGGAATTCTGAAATTCCCTGATTGTGGTCTATTGACTTTTCACTTTTCTCTCTTTTCCCATGCTAATTCATACTCTTCTTCCATATGATGACCTCTAATTCCTCAAATCCTCACTTCTCTCTCAGTCTGTTACCCCTATACTCGTCACTCTCCTTTCCCTATTCTGACTCCTTTGTGAACTAGTTTAATTGAACACTGTCCTCTTCTTTTGTGTCCCTGTCCCCCTTGTCACATTGCTGATTATATCTTGGCAAACTTCAGCTGTGGATCACTCCTATCATCTGTTGCTTTCACTCCTATACATGAATTGCTGAATGAAAGTGGAGAACGTTGTGCAACTCTTCTGACTGGGTCTGCTGCAGATCTATATTATATCATTTCTACTGAACCTTTACTGATACTGGGACAATCCTACATCTCCTTTTGTCAACACACTATCTCACTCTCCACAGTGGCTCTTCCAAATTTTTTCTTCACTCCTCAAATCTCTTATGATTCCCTTTCCCCCACCCTCTCAGCTGAGAAACTTGTCTCCTCTTTTACTAAAAGTATTGAAACCATGTGCCAAGAAGGCCTCTTATTTCTTCCTTTTTATCAAATTACCCATATGCTCCTGTCCCTTCCCCTTTCATATCAGTATACTATGAAAAGATGGTTCTTCTTGCCAAGGCTAAACCTTCTACATGCAGGAGTGATCCCATTTGATCCCGTCTTCTCCTCCAACAGATTGGCCCTTCTATTATCCCTACTTTCTCTTTACTTTCTCCTTATCTACTGACTGATTCCCTATTACTTATAAATGTATCCCCATCAAAAACCTCTCACGTGATCCATCCATCCCTTCTTTCATCCTGAGATGTTCCCTGAGAAGGAATAGCTAAACTCCTTGAAAATGGTTTCTATAAGAGGCATCTCAATTTCCTTTTCCTTTCTTCATAACTCTATAAAATCTATCCTCCAGGTTCATCATTCTAACAAAACTGTTCTCTCTAAAGTTATGAATTGCCAGATCGGATGTACTGTTTTCAGTTGTTATGCTTTTTGACTTCTCTTGCAGCCTTTGACACTGCTGTCCTCTTCTCGTTGATACCCTTTTCTTTAGGTTTTCATGACACTGCTCTCTCCTGGTTTTCTTTCCACCTATCTGACTGCTGCTTCTTATTGCTGGATCTTTGTGTTTCATACTCGCTAATGATGGATGTCCCACAGGGATTATCTTAGGCTCTCCTCTATTTTCCCTCTGTACTTTTTCACTTGGTAATTTCACTAACTTGGCATGGATTTAATTACCATCCCTGTGCCCACTGACATTCTCAAATGTACTTATCCAGCCCTAACTAACATCTGTGATGATCTCTGTGATGGTCTCCAGCCTTGCATCCCTAACCTATTTGGTAGCCCAAACTGGATGTCCCATAAAAAATATTAAAATTAAAATTTAAAAATATTAGACTCATCATATTTGAAACTGATCTCACTTTTCTTCTCCAAACCTTTTTCTCTACCAAATTTTGGTATTTCTCTTGAGAGCACTACCATTTTCCCTGTCCTTCAGGCTTCCAAACCAGGTGTTAACCTTGATTCCTCACTATCTGTTATCCTACATAGTCAGTCTGTTGCCAAGGTCAGCTGATTTTTACCTTTGTACCATCACTCATATACTCCCCCTTCTCTCCTCTTATACTGCCGTGACCCTTCTGCACACTCTTTTCATTTCATGCTTGGACTTTGCCTACAGCCCACTGGTTCTTCTGCCTACTAAAAAATCTCTTCTCTCTCTAGTCCGCCCTGTCCTAAACTACCAGAGTGATCTTCCTAAAGCACAGGTCTAACCATGTCACACCCTGTCCCATGAATTCCCATTACTTCCAGGATCAATTATAAAATTCTGTTTGGCATTCAGAGCCCTTTGTAATTTAACTCTCCATGCGCACCTTTCTTGTCTTCTTAGACCTTCCATCCCTCGACACACTCTAAAGTCTAGTAACATTGACTTCTTCATTATTCCTTGAACGAGGAACTTAATCTGCGCACTTGGGTATTTTTACTTCCCATTCTTGGAATCTTCTCCTTCCTCATCTCAGCACCCTGGATTTACTGGCTTCCTTTAACTCCCTTCTGATCTACTTTACAAAGCATAACTATCATAATCCCTCTCAATTCTGGTCCCTTCCCTTGGTTGATTATTTCCAATTTATCCTTTATATATAGTTTGTTTATACATATTTATTTGCCTGATGTCTTTTTAATTAGATTGTGAGCTTCAGGAGAGCAAAGACTGCTTTTACCTTCCTTTGTATCTCCAGCACTTTTAACAATGTCCGGCATATAATAGGTAATTAATGTATATTGAACGACTGACTGACTGAACTGGCTCTCTGATCAGGGGCAAGCTTTTTACCTCTCTCAACCTCAGGTAAATTTCCAAGATTTTAATAGTAGTACAATTGAAATATGCAATGCTAGGATTTTTCATAGTGAAGAAATCATAGATCTTTGACATATTGATACATACCTAAGCATGAAGTCCTTAATTAATGGTGATGAGACAGTTAAGAATATTTTTTTGGTGATGACAAAGTAAATGTCAAAGTAGGATGAAAATGTTTTATGCCTACATCTTATACGAGTATAAGCCATATGTAGGTAATTAGAATTTGGTTATGTATGACAGCCACTCTGGTATGTTTTTTACAATTGAGACACCAGTATAAAGATTTATCAGTCACTGAATATTAATATATAGTTAATGTGATAATAGTAGATATCTTTGGAAGTTCATAAGCTCAGGCACAAGTCTTAGGAATGATAAGGTTAACTTTCAAGCAGAATTCAAGACTTTAAAATATATATTATCCATCTTTTGATTACTGATCCTGTACATTGTTGGTAACTCATTCTGGGAGAACCATGGCCAGACTGCTAAGAAAGCATGAAATGTGTATCTATTTTTATTGCTTGCTTTTTTTGTGCAATCTCAGAGAAACTATTCAAGTTCCCTTTATAGCAGTTTTTACACTTGTATAAGGAGCAAAGCATTATTCTGATACTTCCTAGGAACACTATGAAAATGAATAAGATATGAGTTCTAAGGTATATTGGCCTTCAGTGCAGAAAGCAGGATTATTAAATTTTGCATTTTTGTCAGAATAGACTGCTTGCCAGAACAAACCTATTTAGTCATATCAGCTATATTGTTATAGCTATATACAAAATTAATTTTAAAAAATTTAAAAATCCAAGTGATTTTTAGAGAGAAAAATTAAACTAATTATATATATGCATGCGTGTATTATGTAAGTATGTGTATGTATACACATACATATATACATTTACATATATATACATATACATTAAATAGAAAATAAATTTATGTAGCTGAAAGCCTTTTATACCTTCATTGTTTGTTTGAAGCAGCTTGAATGAAGGATGCTTGCATCAATAAACTCTTCCTTCGTTGTATAGATCTGCTTATTTTTCTGTAGTGCAGGTGCTTCTGAAAAATTACAAAGGTAAATTTAATTATTGAAAATAATTATATTTGCATATCTGATGTTAAAAATCATACTTACATAGCTCTTAAGTTTTACAGGATATTTGATATACATTATCTGACTTGAACTTCATATCTTTATGGGGTAGGAGCTCTTGTTACCCTCATTTTATAGATAAGCAAACTAAGGTTTGATGACATTTAGTGACTTGCCTAGAGTCACATAGACTCTTTATTCATATATTTTCAGATATAGTTCTGAAATGCATGAAATATTCTGCTTTAGAATTTATACAGAATTTTTTAGTTATCAGAAGCTTGTGAATTTGTGGGAGAGTTGGGCCTCTTACTACTTCTTGCCTTCTTACTAATTAGAAAATCTGCTGTTAGTTACTGCAAATAAGGATAAACAGAGAAGGAAAAGTTGAGACTTAAAAGGGCTTTGAAATTTTTCTTCTTCTTAAAGCTTTCATTTTAAGAAGAAAAAAATATTTTGGAGTACAGAGGATTTAAAGGCAAGAAGTCTTGTCTTTAAGAAATCTTAAAATCTACTGAAAGAATTCCAAACTAAAATAATTAATAAACTGATATAAATTTACCCTAAGAAATCGAGTGTATCCACTGAATTTATTGGTGTTGTGAGCTCATGTGACTATCTCATTTCTATTCTTGCTGTCAACTGGATTTTCTGACTCTTCCCACTGTTTCTATCAAAACTCTGGCATAAGTGAATGTCTGATAGAGATCAACACTTCTTTAGGCTCTACCATGAACAAGAGATTTATCCATGAAGACAAAATGACTCGTTGGCTCTATTCACTTAAAATAATTCTGTGAATATTTTTCTTTTCCAAAAGTTTTGTGAGTGGGAAGTGCAACATGATTTCAGCTACAGAAATAAACATTTTACTCTGAAATTTAGTATCTTCCTTGTGTTGTGAGGGAATATATTAAGACTTGTACCTTTATTTTAGGGCTTTTATCATTTTGTTTTAATTAGCTTTCAAAATATTTTTTCAGAAAGTTCAAAAATTGTAGAACAAACATTGTCAGATATGTGTGCACATTCCTAAGCCAGTGTGAATACTATTGACAACTCCTATGAATTCTTTATATTTTTAGATAAAAGACAAAATAAAATGAAAATAGTTTCTTGTCTAATTTTTATAGTCACCTATGTGTTATTCAGATTCTAGTAACTGGAATATCTTTGCTCATTGTTATTCTTCCATTAACCTTGTCCTTTCTACTACATAAATAAAAAAGGAAGGAGAAATGAGCAATTTGTGGCATTTTATTGGATCTCTGGCTAAAGTGAAAATTGGAGAAGGAAGAGAATAAATCTAAATGAAGATAAAATATAGGTTGTCAATTATGGATTGTCTTCCTTTGCTCTCATCATAATAACTGAGAGTTAACTTATTAATAATCTGGACAGAAATTTCTTTGTGGGCAATAAAATTCTGTTCTTTTTCTGTGTTTAACATAGTTCGATAAAAGATCTGCTTTGTGGGCTACTTCATCTGGGAGATAAAATATAGCATAGTGGAAATGCGACTGGACTTGGTTGGAATTAGGCGATGTGAATCCTTGTTCAGCTACAGACTAGCTGTACATCCTTGGGCAAATCATTTAACCTCTCTGCAATTCACTTTCTTCCTCTGTAAAATGAGACAATTGGATTAGATTATCAGCAGAGGGATGGTACCAGCATTAATAGGATCAGGATAGTCTTCTTACAGAAGGTAAGATTTTAGCTGAAACTTGAAGGAAGTTATGTAAGCCATGAGGCAGAGATGAAGAGGGAGACTATGAAGGCATGGTATATAATCAACAAAAAATTCACAGTGTAATGCTTTATGTGAGGATCAGCAAGTAGGTCAGTGTCATAGGATCAAAGAGTACCTGGGGAAAGGTTAAGAGATGCCAAGGTTATGAAGGCATTACATGCCAAACTGAGGATTTTATATCAGGTATTGGAGGTATTAGGGAGTCACTGGAGTTGATAGCATAGGTGTGTGATATGGTCAGACCTGTATTTTAGGAAGATCTGTTTGACAGTTGAGTGGAGGGTGGACTGCAATGGGGGGCGAGACTTAAGACAGGTAAACCAACCAGAAAACTGTTCCAGTAGTCTGGGCATGAGGTGATGAGGGCCTGCGCTGGTGTTATGGCAGCGTCAGAGACAAAGGAAAAATGTTAAAAGGTAATATCAACAGAATTTGGAAACAAATTGAATATCGGATGTGAGAGAGATTGAGGAGTTGAGGATGATATCTCAGTTGTTAGCCTGACTGACTGGGAGGGTGGTGGTATCCTCAGTAGCAATAAGGAAGTTTGGAAAAGAGGAGGGTTTGGAGGGACAGAGAATGATTTCAGTTTTGGACATGCTGAATTTAAGATGTCTACTGGATATCCAGTTTAAGGTGTTGAATAGGCAATTAGAGATGCAAATTTGGAGGTTAGGAGAGAGATTGGGCTCTATAAGTAGATTTAGGGGTCAGCAAAGAACTTTTAATTGAATCTAGGGGAGTTGGTGAGATCATCACATGAAATAGTATAAAAGAAGCAGAGACCTCAGATAGAACCATGTGGGATAGCTACAGTTAGTGGGTATAACTTGGTTGAAGATACAGCAAAGAAGACTGAGAAGGAGCAATCAGATAATAGGTAGGAAATAGTGAGAATAGTGTCATGAAATTTTAGAGAGAAAAGAGTATCAAGGAGAAGAGAATGATAGATAGTCTCTGAGCCTACAGAATGGTCAAGAAGGGTGATGGAGAAAAGGCCATTAGATTTGATCGCTGAGAACATTGCTAATTTTGGACTCTTGGATAGTTAGGTCAAAAGTCCTATTGCTGAGAGTTAAGAAGAGAGTGAGAACAAAGGAAGAGGAAGGATTGATTGTAGATGGCCTTCTTATGGAATTTAGCTACAAAGAGGGTGAGAGGTAAGCAATGATATCTAACAGGAATGGATGAATTAAGTTAGGGTTTTTTGAAGAGGAAAGAGACATCAGCATATTTGTAAAAAGGAGAGATGCATAGAGAGATTGAACATATGAGAGAGTACAGTGCACCGGGAGAGCCGGAAGAGGATGGAAATACTTGGGCACTTACAGAAGTCTTGTTTTTGCAGTGAGGAAGGCCAGTTCTTCACGTGTGATGAGTGAAAGAGGATGTAGTGACTGAAGGCATGTGAATGATGTGAAATAAAAGAGGAGGGGGAAAGAGGGAGCTTTCAGTGGAAAGCCTTTTTTTTTTTTAAGTGAAAAAGAAAGCTATGTCAGTGTTCTTAACTAACAGTATGGGAGTAGAGGGAGCTATAGAAAATTTGAGGAGGGATCAAAAAGATTTGTAAAAGCTATTGTGGTGAGTTGGATAGTGAGTGAAATGTAAAAGGATTGCCCTGCTGTACTGGCGATGCAAGTGGGAATAGATAAAGAATTTGTAGTACAAGTCAGCACAGGTTAGTGTAATTATATTCGTGTAGTTTCTGGGTTTATCTTCTCAGATAAGACTCCCAAAAATTTCGTATTGTTTTCAGTTATTTTCAGTGGAATTTCTCTCTCTGTTTCTTGCTGCTGGACTTTGTTGGTAGTACATGGAAATGCTGATGACTTACATGAGCTTATTTTATATCCTGTAACTTTGCTAAAGTTAATTATTTAAATTAGCTTTTTTAGTTAATTTTCTAGAATGCCATCATGTCAGAGTTTTGTTTCCTTTTTGCCTAATTTAATTCTTTCAATTTCGTTTTCTTCTCTTATTACTAAAGCCAACATTTCTAGAACAATATTGAATAGTGGTGATAATGGGCATCCTTGCTTCACCACTGATCTTATTGAAAGAGCTTCTAGCTTACCCCAGTTACAGATAAGGCCTACTGATGGTTTTGATCGATACTACTTATTTTAAGAAAGGATCCATTTATTCTTACGCTTTCTAATATTTTTAATAAGAATGAGTGTTGTGTTTTCTCAGAAGCTTTTTCTGCATCTCTTGACCTAATCATTTGATTTTGTTGCTTTTGTTACTGATCATGATCAGTTATGCTAATAGTTTTCTTAATATTGGACTAGCTCTGCATTCCTGGTATAAATCTCAAGTGGTCATAGTGTATGATCTTTGTGATATATTGCTGTAATCTCCTTACTAGTATTTATTTCATCAGTATTCATTAGGGAAATTGGCCTCTAGTTTTTTTTCTCTGCTTTTACTCTTCTTGGCCTAGGTATCTGCACCTATGGTGCAGTTGAGTAGGACTCCTTTGCCTGTTGCTCTAAATAGTTACAATATTGAAATTAATTGTTCTTTAAATGTTTGGTGGAATTCATTTGTGTTTCCCTTTGTTCCTGGTTTTTTGTTTTGTTTTGTTTTGTTTTAGGGAGCTCATTGATGACATGTTCAATTTCTTTTTCTAAGATTCTGGTAATTCTAATTTCTAATATGTCTGTTAATCTGGGCAGTTCATGTTTTTGTAAATATTCATCTGTTTAACTTGTTAGACTTATTGGCATATGATTGGGCAAAATAACTCCTAATAATTGTTTTAATTTCTTCTTCACTGGAAGTTAATTCACTCTTTTCATTTTTGTTACTAATCATTTGGTTTTCTTCTTTTTAAAAATATCCAATTAACCATTGGTTTATTTAGTTGGTTTTTTCCCCTCATAAAACTAGCTCCTCATTTTATTTATTAGTTCAATGATTTTCTTAGTTTCAATTTTATTAATATCCCCTTTGATTTTCAGAATTTCTGAATTGGGGATTTTTAATTTGTTCTTTCTGTCTTTTTTAGTTGCATTCCCAATTCATTGATCTGCTCTTTCTCTAGTTTATTGATGTAAGCATTTAGCAGTATAAATTTTCTCCTAAGTTATTGCTTTGGCTGCATTCCATAAATTTTAGTATATTGTCTCATTGTTGTCATTCTCTTTGATGAAATTGTTGATTGTTTATATGATTTGTTCTTTGGCCCACTCATTCTTTAGAATTCAGTTATTTAGATTTCAATTAATTTTTAATCTGTTTCCACTGCTCTTTATTGAATACAATTTTTATTGCATTATGATCTGAAAATGATGTATTTAATATTTCTGCTTCTCTGCATTTGGCTCTGAGGATTTTATTCTCTAATACATGGACAGTGTTTATGCAGGTGCCCATGTACCACTGAGAAAAAGGTATATGTCTTTATATTCCCATTCAGTTTTCTCCAGAGATCTACCATATATAACTTTAATGAAATTCTGTTCACCTTGTTAATTTTGATTTAGATTTATCTAATTCTTAGAGTGGGAAGTTGATGTCCTCCACTAGTATAGTTTTACTGTCTGTTTCCTCCTGCAACTCATGTAACTTTTTCTTAAGAATTTAAATGTCAGATCATTTGGTGCATATATGTTTAGTATTGATTATTATTGTCTATGGTATGTTTTAGCAAAATTCAGTTTCTCCGCTTATATTTTTTATGCTTACTTTTGCTTTGTCTGACATCATGACCTGCTTACCCCTACTTTATTTTTTCATTTCTACCAGAACACAATAGATTCTGCTTCAGCCCCTGCCTTTACTGTGTTTATCTCTCTGCTTCAAATGTGCTTCTTATAAGCAACAGATTGTAGGATTTTGCCTTTTGATTCACTGTGCTGCCTGCATCTGTTTTATGGGTGAGTTCATCTGAGTCACAACAACAGTTATGATTACTAACGGTAGTTCTCTATACTGCCTTTTCTCTCTCTTTATCTTTCTCTCTCTGTTCACTCTTTATCTCCTCAAAAGTGTTTTGCTTCTGATCACCACCTCTCCCGATCTGCCCTCCCTTCTACTAGTTTCATCCCTCTCTTCTTAATCCCTTCCCCTCCTACTTTTCTGTAGGATAATATAGATATTTATACTCCACTGAGTGTGTATGTTATTTCCTCTTTGAGTCACTTCTGGTGAGACTGAAGTTCAAGTGTTGCCTGCCACTCTTTCATTTTCCTGACCACCAGAATGGCCCTTTTGCACCTTTTTTATGTGAGATAATTCACCCCATTCTTTACCAAACTCTTCCCTTCTTGTGCCGTGCATCCCTCTTTCTCAGCCCTTTATTTTATTTTTTTGGATATTATCCCATCATGGTCAGCTCACACCTGTCTTTTCTCTATTTAAACTCTTTCTAATAATGATAAAGTTCTTAGATGCTAAAAATGTCCTCTTCCCACATAGGAATATAAACAGTTTAATCTTATTGAATTCTTACAATTTCTCTTTCCTGTTTACCTTTTATGTTTATCATGTGTCTTGTATTTGAAAGTCAGATTTTCTCTTCAGCTCTAGTCTTTTCATCAGGAAAGATTAAATTTCATCAATTTCTTTAAGTATCCATTTTACCCCCGGAAGGAAATATATTCAGTTTTGCTGGGTAGGTGAGTCTTGGTTGCAATGCCAATCTCTTTTTCTTTCTGGAATATCATATTATAACCTTCTAACCCTTATTGTTGAAGTTGCTAAATCTTGTGTTATCATGACTGTGACTCCATGATATTTGAATAATTTCTTTCTGGCTGCTTGTAGTATTTTCTCTTTGACTTGGGAACTCTAGAATTTGACTAATATTCCAGGGAATTTTCATTTTAAGATTTCTTTCAGGAAGTGATCAGTGGGTTCTTTCAATTTACATTTTTATCCCTGGGTCTATAGCAGGAATTTGTCCTTGATAATTTCTTGAAAATTGATGTCTAGGCTCTTTCTTTGACCATGGTTTTCAGGTGGTGACTGAAATGTTCCAGGTTATATCGCAACAGGAGATTATTCCCCAGGAGTTCAATGATGCCTCCATTGTCCATCTCTATAAAAGTAAAGGGAATAGATTGTCCTGCGACAATCACAGGGGGTCTTCGTCATTGCTGGCAAGATTCTTGCTAGAGTCCTCTTTAATAGGCTGATCCTTCACCTGGAAGATGGTCAGCTACCTGACAGCCAGGGTGGCTTCAGAACGGACCAAGGAATAGTCGTTATGGTGTATGCTGCCCAACAATTCCAGAAGAAATGCTAGGAGCAGATCAAAGGTCTGTACACAACGTTTGTAGATCTGACCAAGGCCTTTGACACTGTTAGTCCTGAGGGCTTATGGAAAATTATGTTAAAATTTAGTTGCCCAGAGAAGTTCATCATCATTTTATGTCAGTTTCATGATGGTATATTTGCCCAGGTTCTGGATAGTGGACAATGCTCTTGCCTTCCCAGTCACCAATGGAGTGAAACAGGGCTGTGTGTTTGCTTCCATGCTTTTTAGCATGATGTTTTCAGCCAAATGCTTTCAATGAAGATGAACACAGCATCAAGGTCAACTACCGTCCTGATGGTAAGTTCTTCAATTTGAAAAGGGTTCAAGCCAAGATCAAAGTGGAGGGAATGTTGGTGCATGATTTTCTGTTTACAAATGATTGTGCACTCCGTGCAGCCTCTGAAGCTGAGGTGTAACAAAGTATGGATCAGTTCTCTGCTGCCTGTGTGAATTATGGCTTAATATTCAACACCAAGAAAACACAGGTGCTCCATCAGCCACCACCACACATTCCATACATGGAACCATCGGTTACAACAAATGGAGAAGTTTTGAATCCTGTGGATAGGTTCACTTAACTTGGTATTGTACTTTCCAGAGATGTACACATTTGCAATAAGGTTGACACACTCAATGCCTTAAGTAGCTCAGTGTTTGGAAGCCTCTGAAGAAAAGTTTGGGAGAGATGAGATATTAGACTGACTACCAGACTGAAAGTCTACAGTGCCACTGTGCTGACCTCCCTGTTGTATGTCTGTGAAACATGGACAGTTTACCAGTGCCATGCCAGGAAACTGAATCACTTCCATTTGAACTGTCTTAGGAAGATTCTGAAGATCACCTGGCAGGATAAGGTACCAGGCACTGAGGTCCATGCTCGAACTAAACTGCCAAGCATTTGAATTGTGCTTCAGAGAACTCAACTCCCATGGGCTGGCCACGTTGTTCGAATTCAAAATGTACACTTGCCAAAAAGGCTATTTTTTGGAGAACTTACATGGGGCAGGTGATCATATGGTGGTCAGAAGAAGCGATACAAGGACACTCTCAAGAACTTTGGATTTGATTGTGGGACATGGGAGACACTGGCACATGGCTCTTCAGCATGGCAGGCCCACATCCGAAAAGGTGCTGTGCTCTGTGAGCAAAGCAAATTGAAACAGCACAAAGGAAAGATAGGATGCCAAAATTTGGAGTGTCTACCTCTAATGTTCACATGGACTATCTGTGCCCAGTCTGTGGTAGAGCATTCTGAGCTCATATTGGTCTGATCAGCCACAGTCATACACGTTGAAACTTGACTTTATTATAGTGATGTCATTTTGGTCCTCTTCGAGAACGCAGGACAACAGCCAACCAATCACTATTTTCTTGATGTCTCATAAAGTCATTAGCTTATACTTAACCAGTTCAGAATTTTAAAAAATTATTTTCTTCAATAAGTTTTTGTTCCTCTTTTTGCATTTTGCCCATTCTGCTTTTTAAGGAGTTCTTTTCTTCAGTGAAGTTTTTTAACCAATTTTCCATTTTATGTATTCTGCTTTTTAAAGTTTTTATTTTGTTCCCTTTTTTTTAACATTAAATCAGTTTTGTGAGGATTTTTAGAATTTTTTTAATTTTCAGTTTTCAACCTTCATTTTCACAAAATTTTGTATTTCAAATTTTCTCCCTGTCTCCCCTCTCCTTGCACCCAGAACAGCATGTATTCTGATTATCCTTTTCTGTAATCTTCCCTTCTATCACCATGTGCCCCTCTCTTATCCTCTTTCCTTCTGTATTCCTGTAGGGCAAGATAGATTTCTATACCCCATTGCCTAAATATCTTATTTCCTAGTTGCATGTCAAAACAACTTTTAATATTCATTTTTAAAGCTTTGAGTTCCATATTCTCTCCCTTCCCCGCTCCCTACCCACCCTCATTGAGAAGGCAAGCAATTTCATATAGGTTATACATATGTGGTCATGTAAAACATTTCTGTGACAGTCATGTTGTGAAAGACTAAGTATATTTCCCTCTATCATGTCCTGCCCTCTATTCTATTCTCTCCGTTGACCTGACCCTCTACCATAATGTTTGCTTCTGATTACCCCTTCTGTCAATGTATCATTCCTTCTATTATGTCCCCTCTCTTATCCCCTTCCTCCCCTACTTTCCTGTAGCATAAGATAAACTTCCATACCCAATTGAGTGTGTAAGTTATTCCCTCCTGAAGCCAAATCCAGTGAAAGGTAGGCTCACTTATTCCCTCTCATCTTTCCTTTCTTTATCTTCATTTCAAAAGCTTTTTTTGCCTCTTTTATGTGAGATGATTTACTACATTTTACCACTCCCTTTCTCTTTCTACTAATACATTCCTCTCAACACTTAATTTTATTTTTTAGATATCATCCCTTCATAATTAGATTACCCTGTGTGCTCGCTCTCTCTCTCTCTCTCTCTCTCTGCTCTTATGTGTGTGTGTGTGTGTGTGTGTGTGTGTGTATACACACACACACACACACACACACACATACACACTTCCTCTAACTTTCCTAATATTGAGAAAGGTCTCATGAATTACAAATATCTTTCCACATAGGAATATACACAGCTCAACTTTTTAATAAATCCCTTATGGTTTCTCTTTCCTGTTTACCTTTCATGCTTCTCTTGATTCTTGTATTTGAAAGTTAGATTTTCTATTTAGCTCTTGTCTTTTTCAACAAGAATGCTTGGAAGTCCTCTATTTCATTGAAGTTCCATTTTTTCCCCTGAACTATTATACTCAGATTAGCTGAGTGATTCTTGATTTTAATCCTATCTCCATTGACCTCTAGAATATTATGTTCCAACCCCTCTGATTTTTTAGTTTAGAAGCTGCTAAATCATGTGTTATCCTGTGTTATCTTTCCATGTTACTTGAATTGTTTCTTTCTGACTGATTGTAATATTTTATCCTTGACTTTGGAGCTGTGGAATTTGGCTACACTGTTCCTTGTATTATATACTTCACCTGTATACATTCTTTTCTCTTTATATTTTCAGTTCTGAGCACAGTGTGCACATAACAGTCTCTCTATAAGAGTTTCTTAGATTGGAGTGCAATGGATTATTTTCCAGTAAAAGTCTCAGGTCTATTTCATATGAACTGTTGTCCACGATTTGGCATAGTTTGTTGTGCACAGTTTCTGTCGAGTCTACAAACCTTTGGCTGAGCTAACAGAAGCTAGAAGCAAGGTAGAACAAAAGATGTGCACCTTTTCCAAAATGGCATCATCCCATTCAGATAATGTCAGCAATCCTAAAATTTAAAATGACCTTTACCTCTGGAGGAATGCTAAGGAGAATAAAAGAAATTTTATTTATTTATTTTTTAATTTGGGAAAAGAAGATGAGCAAAGAAAAGGCTAGGATTAGCGCATGGTGGATGGAAAAAGATAAAAAATGCTTTGTTTATCTTAGATATTCCATTCTTTGCTACTGTTCTAAGTAGAACAAGTTTTGATTGGGACAAAAAAAATGGTTAATGGAGAATTGATACCTCCTCCAAAATGGGGAGATAGTAGAAACTAAGTCCAAGTCAACAGCACCAATGAAATCCATCCATACATAATACTGAAAGGACTGGTAGTGTGATCACTTAGCCATTATCAATTATCTCTGAAAAATAGGAGATAATAAGTCACATAAACAGAACTAGAAAAAGGCAAAATGCACAAAATGGAGGAAAGTGTAATCTTAAGCTGTAAATCATGTGTTTGAGTCCTGGAAAAAAATCTAAGATATCAAAAAAGGTGATTTATAAATACTTAGAAAAAAATAAATACTTTGGAGAGGAAGTGGTAATCACAAAGAGCTAACCCATGATCCTCAAAAATGGGTTAACACAGACTAACTTCATTTTCTTTCATTTAAAACTAGTATTTGTTAAGCATATACTGTGAGGGCAGGCATTGCCTATAGCTGCTGAAGATATAGAGATAAAATGGAAACAATCCTACTGTTCCGTTCAATCCTGAGGTGTTTCTACTTAAAAGAGTAAACATTTAATAAATTCTGGTTGATTACTGCTTGTTTTCTAAATGGAGAAATAAATGCATTAAAATTGAGGATTTCTCAAAAAACAAAAACCTTCATTTTTTGAGATACCTTATTTGGGAATATTATTCATGGAGGCTTTTTAAAGAAGCATTCAGATATTTAAAGTAAACTTTTGAGTGCTCATGGATTAGCAATAGTTAGAAAATATAGATCCCAAAATTGAAGCAAGAATGCAACAAATAAACATATGAAAGTAATCCAACACTGAAGGAAAATGTGTAACTCAGAATTTCATGATGAATCATGTTCTTGGAAGCCTTCTCTGTTCTTCCCCAGAGTCTGTCAATAAAGGGACACACGAATGGATGTGATTTCCAAAGTTTTAGCAGTAACATCTGCTGCATAGCAGCCCAGTTATGAACACATCTAAGGAAACATCTGTAAATATTGCCTGGGAACCCTTTTCTCTCCTAATGTTTTCTTTTGTTTTTAGGCTGCATATTAGCACATTTGTTCCATTAGTTATGGTAATATGCTGCAATATTTTGTGGGTGATAGTGATGCTTCCTTAATGTAACACCAAAAATTTCTAGGACCCAGAGGAATTAATGATGATCATGATATTGTTATTAACCAACAAGAATGTAATTCTTTATAATTTTTCATCATCACTCTCACTCATGACCAGAGATTGGTACTCCATTGTTCTGCTGTTGGATAAGCAACAGGCATAGAATATTGCACACATTTTGTATAACCTCAGGAAAGGACCAATCCATTCATTCTGTAAGGATTCTAAAGACCCTATCCCCAACTGGACAAATTTTACTTCATTTGTTATACTAATAATTCCATGAAATAAGTGGTATTATTAGGAGTCAAATTCAGGTTCTCAGCACCCAAATTGAATGGCTTTTTTTTCCATAGGAGGCCATCTTATCACACTATGGATCACCAACTCTCTCTCTCTGTCCTCAGGAATAGGCCTCAATTCCCTTGTTATAGGAGTTGCTGAAGGAATAGAATAATGCAAACTTATCCCTTCCTCCCCACAATCCCCAATCCAATATATTTCTTTGTTCCTCTAATGATACAGGTCAATAAAGCTTTTTCTTCACATGAACGATGAGGGTTGGTATATCAAACAAACACAAAATAAAGTTGGATTGTAAGACAGTAGATGGAATCAGAAAACGACTTTTGTAGAATGTGGTGCTTGAGCTAAATCTTGAAGGAAGCCAGGGTAGTAACTGAGAGAAGGACAAGAAGAGGGAGAACCTCGTATGCATGGGTTCAGCCAATGCAAAGGTACCAAGCTGGAAAATGAAATGTTATGTTCAAAGAGAGCAAGTAGACTACTGGTATGGCTGGACTGTGGGGATGGTAGAGGGGAATAGTATGTAAGAAGAGAAGGCAGGTAGGAAAGAGCCAGAATGTGAAGAGTTTTAAGGCTAAACAGAGAAATTAATATTTATAATAAGGAACCACTTGAATGTTGTAATAGAGGGCAAAGAGTAAGTAGTAATCATTAAACTTTATAAAGGTTCAGTTTAGAAAATGTGTTTTTAAATATCTTATTTAGCTTCATTTTTAAAAAGCAAATAAAAGCTACCTAAAACTTAGTAAATAAGTTTAAACTGGGCAAATATCACCATTATTAGATTTGGATTTTTATTGAGTGATATGATAGCTTATAAATTATTTAACTAGCATATATAACTTATTGCTAGACTTAACATTTATAACTCGTGTGAAAAAATCTATGGGTATTAGAAAACTAAAAAACAAATTTGCGTATTTGGCCACATTAGTTACACAGCTATAATTTTTCTGTAGCAACAGATTGTGTTTTAATATTGTTTTGTACAATTGAATTCATCTGTTATTTGTGTCAGGGAATAGTAGAAACAAATGGGAGGGTCCATGGAGCACATTAGTCAAAGCTGAATTTGGAGTATTTACAGATTTCTCTTATTTTGTAGGTGGGACTCTTTCCTGGTCACTGTGTTGAGTTAATTAACCAAAAAGTTCCTCAGTCAGTGACAAACTCAGTGCCAAAACCAGGTAAGTCTCTTTTACTTATGTGAATTTTTATTTAAAAGGGTTTTAATTCACATTTTTTCCTTCTATTTAGATTTATAGTTTGTTTTGCTACTTTGCATCTGGATCTCAATTTGTTGGCATTCATGTACACTATATCATATATACGTTTATATGTATGTATATAAAATTTTATTTGTTTTTCATTGTTTATCTGTCTGATCATTTGGCATCATTTTGCATATACTTAAATGGCTTAAAGAATTTTACTAAATCTTTTTTTTGACTTTTGAAATTTTTCTATGTAAGTATGGATTACTAATAAAATGAGAGATGATATAGATTTTTTTGGTCCAAAAAATTTGTAAAAAGATGAAATTTTCTGAGGATTAATATATAAAGGAAATGTTTTTTTTTTCATCAGTGCTGTAGGAATTCAAAATAATGCATGGAGGAATTGTAGATTTTCAGGGACCTGTTTTGAAATCAGTGTTACATGTGGTACATGAAATAGTATAGTAATAACAAGTATATGATTCAAGTTAATCAAGAACATTTTTAGTTTTCATTGGAGTAGTACTTAAATTGAACAAAATTTTAAAATCTATGAAGTCTAGAACCTTTATAAAAGTATGTGTACCTGCATGGCCCTGGAAAAAGTACTCTCCCTTAGAGAATTTTTTCAAAGAAAGGAGGTGTACAATTTAGAGGAAAAAATATTTCCTCTTGAATTTTCTGGTTTGGCAGGTTAGCAAAGAGACAAACTATCCAGTGACCATGTTTCTCATGTTTCTGTTTGCCAGCATCATCAATTTATGCCCTTTAAAAGCAGATTCTGGGGTATGATTTGGAAAAAAATAATATGTTTACATAAAACTATCTTCCAGACCAAGGTCCAATAGTAGGTATAGAACTAGTCTAGTTCTGTAGCCTTGGGTATTTTCCCAGCTCAGCTCATAGTGTGCCAGGCTGGCTTAGCTTGAAGTGGTTTGGTTAGGGAAGTATGGATCTTATATTCCTTTTAAAAATACTGAATTAGCAGGAGAGCATTTGTGTTCCTGTGTGCCTGGAAAATTATTCAACTTTTCTTTCATTCTTTTAATTCTTTAGCTTGTAGGAATTTGTCCATTTCACTCAATTCCTTAACTGTCAGCCTTGTAATAGAAGGGACACTCTGATTTTTGTGGCATCTTTACTCACTTTTGCTCATAGGTACTGGAAATTGTAAATCCTCTGCTTCAAAGTTGGTTGAAATGAAACATATCACACCCTTTAGGGCTGTTGGACAGCTAGATGACACAGTGGCTACAATGTTGTGCTCTTATTATGTGACCCTGAACAAATCGCTTGACCCTGTTTACCTCAGTTTCCCCACCTGTAAAATGAGTTGGAGAAAGAAATGGCCAACCACTCCTGTATCTTTGCCAAGAAAATCCCAAATGGGGATAATTACAAAATAGAATTACAAAAGCTGATTTTTCTGATAGAACTTATCAGTCACTCTAGTAAACTCTAGTAAAGCAAAGTAGGGACTCTGTTCCCCATTTTCCAGGTAAAGAAGATAGTTAATAATGAGACAGAATGGAATAGATGGAATAGAATATTGAGTTTAACCCAGCAATTAAATTTAAAAACTGTCTACATTTCAAAGCAATATGCTTTCTAGAGGGATGGAGAATTACGTCAATGCATATCATGCCCAGCCACTGTGGTCCATTGAAAAAGAACTTTATATTTACAGTCAGCAATACCTGGAATCAAGTCCTAGTTTGCTACTGACTATTTGTTTCTCCTGGGGCAAACTAATAAAATTCTCTAGACCTCACTTTTCTTAGAGTGTTTGGATTAGATGACCTCCGAAATCACTTCCAACTCAGTGAAATATAAAGTGAAAAACTTTTGGGTCATGTAAATGAATTACCTTAAATAATTATGGAAATTGCTTTCATTTTTTTGGATTATATCCCTAAAATAAGAGACATGGTTCAAAATGAAAGGGCTTACATGGAAGTTTAAAATATACTCAATTATTTAAATAATTAGAAACATATCACAGCCCTCAAAGTTATACAGTGCACTTCATTAGTTCCTGAATCCGTTAAACTTTATCACCTAATGATTAACTTTCTAGGAATAGGTAATGAACTTTGCTAAACTGATCATCAAATGACAAAAATTCTTTCTTTTAACTTCTCTTCAAGGTTTTGTGTTTTGTTTTGTTTTGGGTTTTTTTGTGTATGTTTTGTTTTGTTTTGTTTTCACTGTTTAGTATGGCCTTTCAGAGTTTGTGATCCTCTTAGCATAGCTTTCAAGATCCCAGAGTCACCTCAGTATCACACACCACTTCATTCTGAGTTTTTTAGTCACAATTTTATTTATTCCTTTTATCTTTACATCACATTTAATTCCCGTATCCAACTCCCTCTGACCTTGTCCTAGACTGAATCTTTACTATGACCAAGAAAGAAAAATTAAATAAAAACATCCAGTATTGTCCGTCGCAATTTCCAATAGATTATTGTCCTAGTAGTCTCCTGCCTCTCTGTATTAAGGAATTTATTCAGCCATTTAGTTGTGTCAAGCTCTTTATGATCCTTGGACCATATCATGTCAATATTGTCCATGAGTTTTTTTTGAAAAAGATACGACAGTGGTTTGCCTTTTCCTTCTCTAGGGGATTAAGGCAAACAGAGATTAAGTGACTTGCCCATGATCACACAGCTAATTAATGTCTGAGAACAGATTTGAATTCAGGTCTTTCTAATTCCAGACTAGGTGTTTTTAGTTATCTCTTCTCTATGATCTCTTCTATTTTTCATTTGCTCTGAATTCAACTTTCTTTTAGTTATCTTTTCATTTATATTATAGTAGTCATTGTGTACATTATTCTATTGGTTTCACATAATTTCATTCTGTTCTTTAAAAATCTTCCCATATGATGGTTTTCCATGAAGGGATGAGAAGAGAGATATATTTGAAAGTGAAGGTGATGTTAGAACAAAAAGTATGGATAATATTTTAAAAAATATCCCCATGTTCCTGAATTTCTCATGTTTATAATGTCTTATTTCACAGTAATATTCTATTTACATTTTCCAATCATCCTCCAATTGATGCACACTTACTTTGTCTTAATTTATTTCCTAGCAAAAAAATGCTGTTGTGACTATTTTTGGTATATAGTACAACTTTGTTTCTGACTTTGACTTCCTTGAGATATATATCCAGTAGTGAGATACCAGGGTCACTGGGCATGAACAGTATCCTCATTTTTCTTGTCAAATCTGGAACATTTGGTCTACTTAGCAGTTGTGTCAACAATGCGTCAGTGTACCAGTCTTCCTACAGCCAGCCTTTCATCATTGAATATTCTTGTTATTTCTTCTAATTTGCATGGTATAAGAGGAGACATCATTTTTAAAATTTAAAATTTAAAAATTTAAAATTTTTAAAATGGTTCTCCTACCATTGGAACATATTTTCATGTCATTTGTAGTTCTTTTTCATAGATTTTCTGTCATGCCTGGAATGCTCTATGTTCTCTCTTCTCATTTCTGACTTCTAGGATCCCTGATTTTCTTTAAATATCCAAAGCCCCATCTTCTAGAAGCATTTCTCAGTCCTCTTCAGTCTCATGTCTTCTCTCTAAAACTCCTAGTTTATTCTCTTCACCTCTTATTTGCACATAATAGCATGTATATTATCTCGCCTTTTAGACTCAGATTCTCAAGAAGAGGGACTATTTTTTTTGCCTTTCACAGTGCCTGGTACATAGTAACTACTTAATAAGTGTTGATTGACTGATTGGTAACCATTTGTTCATATTCTTTTTACCTCTTATCAAATGGGAATGGCTCTTAATATGGCATTCATGTCAAATCCTTTGTACTTCATTGTATTTTAAGGATACTTTATCTTTTGAAAATTGAAGTAACTTAAATTGAAATCACACTGAAAGAAAATTTAAATATGTTTTCAAGTATGTGACAGTGAAACTTTGGGAATTACTGCCCCAGGAGAGTTGTTTCTTTATAATTCAATTAGTTCAACTATTCATCAAAGGACAGAAATCTTTTTCAAGCAACTACTCACACAGTATGTCCTTTGTGAAAAGATTAAAGGAATGCTGCTTAGTGCTGCTACAAGAAATATTCTTTATTTTTTCTATAATTCCTAATGCCTCAGTGGGGATAATGTTAACTATCACATCTGTGATTTCATTGATATATGGAATTTCCAGGTGAGGAAACTCCTCTTCCTCTTGGGAGTTTGTACTTTCTCATATTAGCGTGGCATAGAGCACTGAGAGGGTAAGCAACTAGCCCAGGCTCATGTCGCCTCTATGTAGTTGGGAGGACTGGAATCCAGATCTTCTTGGTTCCAAGGGTGTCTCTGTATCCACCATTTCACAACGGCCTCAGTGGTCAGTGATCAGGAACCAAGAAGAGTTTGTTTCTCCCACCCAAAGCCTTGGATTCGTCTGTTTTGTTTTGGTTTTTTTGTTTTTCAAATGCTGAAATAATCTGATTGTTTTCTGTTGCTAAAAATAAACACCTGCACATTGTAGAAGTAATCGCTTGTCTTTGAGATCAGCAGAGTAGTATATTTGGAGTTGACTGAACTTTCAGTTGTGGCCCCGTAAAGTATACTGATTGACAGTGCATCTCTGCTATTTGCTCTTGGGGGGGCGGGGAGGGGTTGGTTTTAAAGTATGAGAACATTGTGTACTCTAGGTATAAAGCAGCTTGCTGTGCAGGAATTTGCAAACGGAACTGCTTGTGTTACTTTATTGCACATAGATTTGACTGGATGAAGTATTTTAATGGAAAGCAGATGCAAAACTAAGTATTACAGTCCTTCCCATCTTTCTTTATCTTCTATTGTGTTCCCTACCTCTTCCCCTTAATTATCTTCCTTTTTCTTCCTTCACTTTTATTACTCTCCTCCCTTCATTCTCTATATTCCAGTATCCTTTTTCTCTCTTTCAGAATACCTCTTTTCCCCTTCATTCTCTCTCTTTCCCTATCCTTACTGTTCCCTCCTGTAGCTCTCTGATCTTTCATGTCTCCCATCACCTCCCTTCCCCTCCCCTTCCTTTATCAGCCAATCAAAAGGTTTTTATTAAATGCCTACTATGTGCCCTGCATAGTTTCTTGGCCCTGGGGATACAAGTACAAAGAATGCCTAGTTAGTAGGAGTTTATATTCTAACAGGGGAGATAAGTACATATATAAATATATATTGAATAGAAATGCACACACGGTGTTTTGGGGTGTTGGTAATTTCAGAGGAGAGGTATGGGAGAGATACTGCAAAGGTGAAATCAACAGACCTTGGCAATCAAATGGATATGGGGAGAGGGGAGGTGAAGAATAAAGATTTGAGGATGACAGCTAGATTGTGAGACTGGGTGAACTGGGAGGAGGATTGGTGCCCTCAACTACCCTTGAGGAATCAAGAAATTTGGAAGGAAGGAATGTTTAGAGGGGAATTGTTGAGTTCAGTTTTCAGCATGTTGAATTTAAGATGGCTACAGGACATCCAATTTGTGATGTCTAGTAGGAGTTGGAGATGTGAGATTGGAGGTCAGCAGAGAAGTTAGGTCTGGATAAATAGATTTGAGAGTCATCAGCATAGAGATGGTCATTGAGTCTATGATAGTTGTTGAGATCACCAAGTGAAATAGTGTAGAGTAGGAAGAGACTAGGTTCAGAGCTGTGGTTATGAGCAGGCTTGAGCTGGATGAAGATCAAGCAAAGGAGGCATAAAAGGAACAGTCAGATAGGCAGGAAGGGAACCAGAAGAGAGCAGTGTCCAGAAAACCTAGAGAGAAGAGAATAGTAATGAGAAGAGGGTGATTAATAGTTTCAGGGCTACAGAGAAGTCAGAAAGAATGATTGGGAAAGGACTGTTGGATTTGGCAGACACAAGCTCACTGGTGACTTGGAAGGGCTCCTTCTCGCTGTGGTTGTTGCTGCTGCTCTCCTGAGAAAGGCGTGAGAAAAGCCGTCATTACTGTCATCATCATCATTATTATCCTTCTGGAGGCGATAGGGAGCTACGTGGATTGACCGAGTGAGGGAATCGCCTTGTCAGATCTGAACTTAGAGATTCCTTTGGGAGTGGTGTGTAGGACAGACTGGAGGAGTGAGAGGCTTGAGGCAGAAGAGACTGATTGATTAGGAGGCTGTTACAATAGTCTGAGCACGTGCAAAAGCAAGGACCGTGACATACGCAGGTAGGCCTGCTGTCACAGCTTCTTAGATCTGCATTTCTGAAAGGAAAGCAGCTTTTGAGGGATCAGTAACAACTCTAATCAACTACATGTATCATTCACTTAGTTCAGGGGAAAAAGTTAGCACCCTGAACTTCAGAGAAAATACAGAGAAATCTAAATCAACAGACAGTCTTCTAAACTGTCTGACCGTAAGCAATATATATGTCACAAATCAACAGACGGATGCAGTTATTACATACATAGTTACCAGAGAGGAAAGGACCAACATCTGGGTTTTCAAAGTGGGGTGGGGACGCAGGAACTGGCTGCTTAGTGGTTTCCCTAAGTCTCATCTGGCACAACAAACTTCTTCCAGAAACCAAGACCCCAAAGTAAAACCCTCGGAGTATTTATACATTTTTTTTAGAACCAGAGGGCATCACAATCCTTGCGAACCCATACCTCCTTAGAAACTTAACAAAAGATGTGGTCCTTTCTACAAATCTTCCCTAATCAAACTCCCCTTAATGGGCAGGCCCCAATAATGAGTAGGGAAGATCTTTAATCATATTAAAATAATTAACAATACAAATAACTCTGTTTCTAGTTAAAGAAACTCTTGTTTCTGTACTTTTCTCCTAGTAAAGACTCTTGTTTGATAAAGGCAAGATTCCATCCAAGGCACTTGATTATATTAAATCAAAAACAGCAAAAAGATCCTACTTTGCTTGCCATCACAGCAAGCAGTGATGAAGGTCTAAATTAAGGTGGTACCTGCATAAGTAAAGAAAAAGGGTCAGATGCCAGAGATGTGAAAGTAGAAATGTCAAGATTTAGCAACCAACCTACTGGAGTAAATTGAAGAGTTCTAATGTCTAAGTTAGGAACCTAGATGGCTAGGATTATGGTGGTGCCTTCAACAAAAATAGTGAAATTTGTTAAAGAAGACTTGAGAGGGAAAGAGAGATCAGTTCTATTTTGGAGATGCTGAGCTTACGATGCCTTTTGGACAATCAGTTTGAATTGTCGATTAGGAAAGTGGTTTTGAGAAAGATGGACCTACTGTAGCTCTTCCCCTATAACCCATGAAGTAGCTGTAAAAAATTGCTCTAAACAAAATCTAGAGCAGCAGAAGCCACAAAACGACAGAGTGAGAGATTTCTAGCCTAACGTAGCCTGGAAGGCTGACAGGAAAGGTCTGTTACACTGGGCTCAGAGCAGAGTGCAGCCACGTAGCATGGCACAGACAGGACTAAAGCAAGCCTCAGGGCACAGGATCATGGGTAGCAGCTGAGGTACCCAGATTTCTCAACTCACAAAAACCAAAGACATCTTCAAAGGTCAGTGAGAAAGCTCTTTCACCTGGGTGAGAAGGGAACCTGGTCTGGCCCTAGCCCTGGCCCCAGAGTGGCATCAGAGTTCACTTTTGGAGCCCTTGGCCTAATGACCCTGGGGGAATCGAGCACCAATCTTGGTCTCAGTCCTGAGTGGCGGTCCTGGGGTGAGGAGTATCCCTGTGTGGTGTGGTGGAGCAGGAAGAGGCTCTGGAGAGGGAATTCTACTCACAGATCCTGGGCAGAAAAGCTTGTGGTTGCTCCCAGATCAGAACACAGGCCAGGAGAGGAGTAAACTCCTCTCCCTTGTGCCACCTTGGAGGAACTAAGAACTTACAGGTCCCTTGAGTATACCCTCCACTTGACAAAGGACTCAAAAGTTAAGTAACTAGCTGGGAAAATGCCCAAAAGGGGGCAACAGTAAGACTATAGAAGGTAATTTCTTGGTGAACAGGTATTTTCTTCCATCCTTTCTGATGATAAAGAGCAAGGCATAACATCAGAGGAAGATTATCAAAGTCAAGGCTTCTACATCCAAAACCTCCAAAAAAAGTATGCAGTGGTGTCAGGCCATGGAAGAGCTCAAAAAGAATTTTGAAAATCAAGTAAGAGAGGTGGAGGAAAAATTGGGAAGAGAAATGAGAGTGATGCAAGAAAATCATGAAAAAAGTCAACAGCTTACTAAATACCCAAAAAACTGCTGAAGAAAATAGTAACACCTTTAAAATTTAAAAAAAAAATGAAATAAAAACACCTTTAAAAATAACCTATAAAATAAACTAACCCAAATGGCAAAAGAGGTCCAGAAAGCCAATGAGGAGAAGAATGCTTTACAAAGCAGAATTAGCCACATGGAAAAGGAGGTTCAAAAGCTCACTGAAGAAAATAGTTCTTTAAAAATTGGAATGGAGTAGATGGAAGCTAATGACTTTATGAGAAACAAAGAAATTACAAAACAAAACCAAAATAATGAAAAAAGAAGACAATATGAACTATCTCACTGGAAAAACCACTGACCTGGAAAACAGATCCAGGAGAGATAATTTTAAAATTATTAGTCTACCTGAAAACCATGATTAAAAAAAAAATAACCTAGACATCATTATCCAAGAAATTATCTAGGAAAACTGTCCTGATGTTCTAGAACCAGAGGGTAAAATAGAAATGGAAAGAATTCACCAATCACCTCCTGAAAGAGATCCTAAGAGGAAAACTCCTGGAAATATTGTAGCCAAATTGTAGAGTTCCCAGGTCATGGAGAAAAATATTACAAGCAGCCAGAAAGAAATAATTCAAGTATTGTGGAAATACAGTCAGGATAACACAGAATTTAGCAACTTCTACATTAAATAATGGAAGGGCTTGGAATATGATATTCCAGAGGTCAAAGGAAATAGGATTAAAACCAAGAATCACCTCCCCAGCAAAACTGAGTATAATACTTCAGGGGAAAAATGAAATTTCAGTGAAATGGAGGACTTCCAAGCATTCTTGTTGAAGGGACCAGAACAAAATAGAAAATTTGACTTTCAAATACAGGAATCAAGAGAAACATGAAAAAGTAGACAGGAAAGAGAAGCCTTAAGGAACTCATTAAAGTTGAACTGTTTTCATTCCTACATGGAAAGATGTTATCTGTAACTCATGAGTCCTTTTTCAGTATTAGGGTAGTTGAAAGGAATATCTATCTATCTGTCTATCTACACATCTATACATATATATGTAGGTATGTATGGGCATATATGTATAATGTATGTGTAGGTACGTATATGTATGTATATATATATATAGATATGTATATATATGTGTGTGTGTTTATGTGTGTACACACACATAAACACACACACAGAAGGCACAGGGTGAGCTGAATGAATACCTAATGAATACCTAAAAAAAATAAAATTTACTGTTGAATGGAATGTACTAGGAGTAAGACAAAGGGAGAGGTAGAATGTAGCAAATCATCTCACATACAAGAGAAAGAGCTCTTAGAAATGATAATTAAATCCATGAGAGATTATGAGGTTACCAGGAGAGAATTGAAACAAATACGCTAACTTTTTTTTGCAAAAAACACTTATTTATTCTGTTCAGGTAATTGAAATGCCATATATATCCCCATGTTATATTCATCTCAGAATCTTTCAAATTATTAGTTTGCATCAGTTTTAACTGGCATATTATGTACATCATTTTACTTTTTTTTGTATTACAGTAGCAGTAGATATCTTTTTGTCTATAATGGGTAAATATTAACAACTTCAATACATTTTAATTTGCTTTTAAATACATATTTTAACTTGTCTTCCTTTCATATTGTTCATCACTAATATTGGCCCTTTTGTAGTGAAGTCTTGCTATTTGAAAGAAATATTTTGACTTTACAAAGTCAAGTATTAAAAAAGTAATTATGCTTAAAAAATGTCTAAACCCATTGCTAACACTGGTTTTACCAATAAGATTCTTTTAAATTGATATTTGTATTAAGAAGAGTGATTGTAATGTTTTAGTTCTACTACTGGTTTCTCCAGCAGCTGATGCAAAAGATGAGAAGGTAGTTGATAAATTATTAATAGTTTTGAAAGTTGTATTGTTTTTCCTCTGTGTCATAAAGCATATGCTCCTTATTCACAAACCTACCTGACAATGTTAACACTGAAATAATTTTTAGGGGGATTTTTCTAGCCATCTTTTGTGTCTCCTATATCTTAACTTTGTAATTTTTCATTTTGTGATTTTCTTTTTTAAAATTTTTTAAACATTTTTTTGACTTCCAAATTTTCTCCATTTAACATCCATCAAGAAACCCACATAATATGATACTCATTATACATGTGAATTTAATGCAAGACAAATTTCCATGTTAGGCATGTTGCAAAAAAAAAGGCAAGAAAACAAAGTAAATGAAAGAGTATGCTTCAGTCATATTGAAGTTCATGAGTTCATCATTCCTTTCTGAATGTGGATAACAGTTTTCATCATGAATCCTTAAAAGTTGTCTTGTATCATTGTATTGCTCAAAGAAGCTAAGTCTACTGTTACTGTGTACAATGTTCTCCCGCTTACTTTACTTTGCATCAGTTCATATATATTTTCCCAAGTTTTTCTGAAACTACTTATTTCATCATTTTTTACAGCACAATAGTATTCTGTCACTGTCATATATCACAATTTTTTCAACCGTTCCACAACTGAAGAGCATCCTTTCAGTTTTTAATTCTTTATCACTGCAATAAGAGCTGCTGTAAATATTTTTGTACATTAGGTTTATTTCTTTTAATCTATTTGGGAGACAGATCTAGTTGTGGTATTGCTGAGCCAATGGCCATGCACAATTTTATCACCCTTTGAGTGTAGTTCCCAATTGTTTTCCAGAGTGGTTGGACCAGTTTTTAACTCTAGTATGACTGCATCAGTGTCCCTGTTATTCTAAATCCCTTTAGCGTTTGTCATTTTCCTTTGCTGTCCCCTTAGCCAATCTGAGAGGTGTGAAGCGGTACATCAGTTTTAATTTGTGTTATTCAAATCAATAGTAATTTGAAGCATTTTTTTCATACAATTATAGATAGTTTTGATTTCTTATTCTGAAAACTGCCTGCTTATATCCTTTGACCATTTAGCATTTGGGGAATGGCTCCTATTTTCATAAGTTTGGCTCAGTTTTATACTTATTTGAGAAATGAGACTTTCATCAGAGAAACTTGCTTTTAAATTGAGATCTATGTGGTAATATTTAGAAATACTGATGCTTTATGTTGTTTTAATTATTTTGACTAGTTTTTTTAGTTGATTCTCCAGGTTCTCTGAGTATGCCATCATATCATCTTCAGAGAGTGATAGTTTTCTTTCCTTGTTGACTATTTTAATTTTTTTCAGTTGATTTTTCTTGCCATATTACTATAGTTAGCAATTCTAGTACAATATAGAACAATAATGGTGATAATAGATATCATTTCCTCACCCCTGTGATCTTATTGGAAAGGCTTTTAGTGTATCCCTGTTACAGATAATGCTTGCTCTTGGATTAATTAGATACTATTTATAATTTTAAGAAAATCTCCCTTTATTTATCATGTTTTCTAGTGTTTTTAATAGGAATAAGTATTACATTTTTTCAAAAAAATTTTCTGCATTAATTGATGTAATCATATGATTTTTTTCTTGTTATTTTGTTATTTCTGTTATTTTCTTGTTATTTTGTTATTGATGTGGTCAGTTATACTTTCTTAATATTGAACCAGTCCTGTATTCCTGGTCTAAATCCCATCTGGTCATAGTGTATGATCTTTTTGATATATTGCTATAGTTTCCTTCCTAATATGTTATTTAAAATTTTCCTTCAATATTTATTAGTCAGATTTGTCAATAGTTTTTTCCTCTGTTTTTGCTCTTCTTCCTGTATCCTTGGCATGTTGTTTTGAAATAGACACAAGGAACAGTGTACTCTTAATATATTTTGGAAAGAATTTGCGTCATTTCTCAAACTGCAGGCTTGCTTCACACAGCTTATAAATCATCTTCACCTTCTTAAGAAACGAAATGTAGATTCTTTTTATTTTTAACATTGCCATCTGTCAGTGAGATTCTAAAACTGAAAGAAGCACCTAAAGTTTGGAACTGCTGAACAATTGTAGGGTCTTCATACTATTATGCATCTAAGTAGGGAAAATTCTCTTTCCGTAGCATTACTGAAAGGTTCAGTTCTTTGCTTTCACGGAAAGAAAAACAGTTATCATGGTATCAGTAATATGGTACAAGATCATTGTATTTGTGAGTGGTGCTACTTTAATAATAGTACCTGACATATTGTAACATTTCAAGGATTGCAAGGCAAAAAGAAAAGTTCTCCATTAAAGTTTTCTTGGAATTGTGAGATTTTATTTTTTGCATTTATCTTTTGAGGAGATAGGCATTAGAGGAAGATCTAGTTAGCACTGCTGTGTATTTCTTAAATTTGTGTGAAAGCAAATAATATTTTTCAATATTTATCCTTTGTGCCAACAGGTTCCTGTTTCACCATATCTTTTTTGAAGTGTACCTTCACAGTCTCTCCTAGAACCCATTTCTTCCTTCTTTTCCTCCTCTTCCTTCTCCTCATTATTCTTATCCTCCCTGGCTACTTTCCTTTCCTTCCTCTTCTCTCTTCCTTCTCACTCCCTCCCAGGAGCGTGGGCAGTTAGAAGTATGAAAAAGATGACAGTTCTGGCTTTTTATTAAGTTCCATGGAGGAGGAAGAATTTTTTTACATTAACAGCTTCCGTTAAAGAAAAAGAGACCACATTTAAAACTCCATGTGGTAAAAAAGATAACTGTTTCCCTTGTTTTTCATAGCACTTTTTCTCTTATAGCATCTTCCTCTTTGTCATAAAATAGGGACCAATGTTTATTTTGCATTATTTTGTGCATGCCATTTAATATAAAAACTTTAAAATCATTTCAAATTTTGAAGTATTTTGTTGAAGAAAATAAATCATAGAATCATAGATCTGTATATGTAATGGGGCCTTAAGAAAACTTCTAGTCTAGTTCCCTTCTTTTCTAGAAGAGGAATTGAGACCCAGAGAGATTAAGTGACTTGCTGCAAGTCCGTATGAGAGGGAAAGAAAATAGAATGTGGAACCAGTGAATCTCACTCCAACTCTAGCAATATTTCCACTATAACATAAACATGGACAAAAAAAAAATCTTTAGTTTCTCTATGTCTTTTTTTGCTGTAACTGTATGAAGAAACTTATTATTCCTATTAAATCCCTAAATAGTTTTCTATACCAATTTGTATTTACTGAACTTTAAAGAGTGTATGATTTGTTTTCTTTTTTGAACTAAAGAACTATTCCAAAGCTACTTTCCACTTCCGCTCCCTCCTCCCACTGTAACATAAATTGGAATGTATTGAATGAATGATTTAAAAGGAGAATTTTTTTAATTTAAATATCCTATGAAATACTTATGCATGTTTTGTGATAATATAGAAGAGACCCTGTGTTCTTCCCTTAAAATGTTAGTTTTTGCAAAGAACTTTGATTATTTAAATTAAATTTTATTTCTCAGAGATCTGCATCATCTCCCTCCCACTTCTCCCTGCCCACTCACCTTATCATTCCCCAGACCACTATTGAGAAAAGAAGAAAAAAAACCCATTATAAACATCTGTAGTCAATAAAAAATAAATTCTCTCATTGGCCATATCTATAAACAGTGTATCTCTATCTGGACTCTGAGTCCATTCCTTCTCTACCAGAAGAAGATAGCATGTTTTATTACATGTCCTTTGGATTGTGGTTGGCCATTGTCTTGTTTACATTTCCTAAAAATTTCAAAATTGTTTGTCTTTACAATGTTATTTTTGTATAAATTGTTCTGATTCTGCTCACATCACTCTACTTTAGTTCATAAAAAATCTTGCTAGGCTTCTCTGAATTATCTTTTTCATTTCTTAAGAGCCCAGTAGTATTTTATCATATTAATACAGACATTCCCCAATTGATGGATATCCCTACCACCTTCAGCTCTTCCTACATATGAGTCCCTTTCTTCTTTTTTTGACCTCTTCAGGGTTTAGACCTAATATTACGAGTCTAACGTTGTGCACAGTTTAATAGCTTTTTCAGTCCCAGTTCCTTTGACTTCTGAAATATCCCATTTCAAGCCCTTCAGTCCCTTAATGTTGAAGCTACCAGATCCTATGTTATCCTGATTGTATTTCCACAGTACTCAAATTATTTCTTTCTAGCTGCTTGCAGTATTTTCTCCTTGACCTGAGAACTGTGAAATTTGGCCACAATATTCCTAGGAGTTTCTCTGTTTGGGTTTCTTTCAGGAGGTGATAGGTGAATTCTTTCAATATCCATTTTGCCCTCTGATTCTATAACATCAGGGCAGTTTTCCTTGGTAATTTCATGGAAGATAAGGTCTAGGATCTTTTTTTGATCCTGGCTTTCAGGTAGTCCAATAATTTTTAAATTATTTCCCCTGGATCTATTTTCCTGGTCATTTGTTTTTCCAATGAGTTGTTTCACTTTATCTTCTATTTTTTTAAATTTTTGGTTTTACTAACTTCTTGATTTAATTCATAGTCATTCATTTCCCTGGACTCAATTCTCTCTTTCAAAGAATTATTTTGTTCAGTGAGCTTTTGAATCTTCTCCTCCATTTGAGTAATTCTGCTTTTTAAAACCTCCTTCTCCTCGTGGGCTTTTTGGACCTCTTTTTCCCATTGAATTAGCCTCTTTTTAAGATGTTATTTTCCTCAGCATTTTTGTGTTTCTCCTTTAGTAAGCTGCTAACTTGTTTTTTAAGGTCTTCTATTGCCTGAGCCCAATTTAAGTTTCCTTTGGAGGCAGAGGTCTTGACTTCCTCTGACAGTATGCCTTGTTCTTCCTCATCTGAAAGGATTGGGGGAGACATCTGTTCCCCAAGAAAGTAACCTTCTGTGGTCTTATATTTTTCCCTTTTTTAGGCATTTTCCCAACAAGTAACTTGACTTCTGAGTTTCCTCTTCACAACCTCCTGGCCTCCAGCTCTGCCAAGCCAGCACTGGGGACTGAGATTCAAGTGAGATGCTCCCAAGCCTCAGGGATTTAGGCACGGGCAGGGCTATTATTCAGTGTGAGATTAAGATCAACTGCTCAGGTGGGGGCAGGGCTGCCATGTGGGGCTTAGTTCCCTCAGGGGCTTTCTAATGAGAACTTCAACAATGGATGCGGGCTCCTGCCTGCTTTGGGTGTGCAATCTGCTGCTGCCTCTACTGATGACTCCTGAGGAGACTTGAGTTATGGGGACACCCCCCTCCCCTCTCAATCAGCCGAAAAGACCCTCACACTGGCCTTTGGCACCTGTGGGTTGAGGGAATCTGGGCTGCTGCTGGAGATTCTGTCCCTGAAGCCTGCTCAGATCTGCTCTTCTTGGTGCTATGTGGCCAAGGCAGGACTGGGCTCTGCTCTGTGTCCAATGCACCACAGATCTTTCACATCAGTCTTTCAGGTCTCCCTGGGATAGAAATTTCTTCCACTCCATTGTTCTGTGGCTTTTGCTGCTCCAGAATTTGTTGAGAGTTCTTCTTTACAGATATTTTATGGGCTGTGGGGAGGAGCTAGCATATGTGTATCTTTTTACTCCGCCATCTTGGCTCCTCCCCCTCAATTTAATATCTTTTTTGAATATAGTTCCAAATTGCTTTCCAGAGTAGTGGAATAAGTTTGCCATTTTCCTAGTAGTTCTGTTAGTATCGGTTATATTGAGTTTTTTGTTATTGGTTATTTGGTTATTGTTTATTTTTCTTTTTGGTTAATGTTGATAATCTGCTGGGTGTGATATGATACCTTGGAGTTGTTTTAATTTGCGCTTTTCTAATATTTAATGATTTTATTTGCATTTTTGCATTTGGCTATTGAGATCTTGGATCTCTTCCTCTAAAAATGACCTGATTAATGTCCTTTGAGCTTTTATCAATATGAGAACCTTGATGTGTTCTTTTAAGAACCTCTTATTCTTATAATTTTATTTAATTTCCTGTATAGTTTAGACTTATGATCTATGCCAGAAAAACTGCTGCAAAAATTTAATCCTATTTGACTATTTTCTTTCTAATTTTATTTTCATTGGTTTTGTTTGTGAAAAAAAAGTTTAATGTTTTGTTATCATAATTACCTATTTTACCTTCTGTGATCTTCCTTATCTCTTATTTGGTTTTGAATTCTGTCCTTAGGCATAGATCTGACAGGTGATTTCTTCCTCTTGTAATGTAATTTATGAGGTCATACTTTAAGTTAGTTACCCATTTTGAGCTTACCTTGATATACATACAGTGTGCAGTGTTCAGCTAGACACAGTGTGAGATATTCAGCTAGACTGCTTTGATGTTCCTCAACAAAATACTTAAAATGTGGTAAGAACTTACTTGATTATTCACTATTTAATATTACATTTTTTGTAGCTCCTATTCTCAATACAGATAATCAGTAATTGACTTCTGAACTTCCTTCTATACAAGGCAGTATGTAACAGAAAACCATTGAGCTTGCACAAAAAAGAAACACCAACATAGTTCAAGATCTGATACTGCCAGTAGTCATTAATTCTTTTGATATTCTTGACCATTTGTTCCTCCAGGTATTATTTTTTTATAGTTGTGTCAAGTATTTCTTTGGAGTTTAATTGGTATGGAACTCAATAGGTAAATTAATTTAGGTAGTATTTTTATTTTATTATATTGGTTTGGCTTATCAGTGAACAATTAATATTTCAATCGTTATTTAGATGTACTTTATTTGCGCAAAAAGTGTTTTTGAATTGTGTTCATGTAGTTCCTGTGTATCTTGGCAGGTAGTATTTCATACTATTTCTAGTTATTTTAAATACAATTTCTCTTTTCTCTTCCTGTGTTAGACTTTGTTGATAATATACAGAAATATTGATGATTTGTATGAGTTTAATTTCTATCTTGCATCTTTGTTATTTATAAGAATGTGAAATGTCCAGATTAACTGAACAAGAAATAGAAGACTTAAAAAATTAAATCGTAGGGAAAAAATTGACCTAGTCATAAAAGAACTCACCAGGTGCGTGTATTAAATTTTTCACTTCTTGTTTTAGTTGACTCTCTAAAGTTCTATAAGTAAACAATCATCGTCTTATTTAAATTATTCTTCATTTATCAACTTATTCTTTCAGTTTTTCTTATTATTGTAAATAACACTCTAGCTCTATATTTAGTGACAATGATATTAATGGACATCCTTGCTTTATCCTTGATACCCCTGGAAAAGCTTCTAATTGAAAATCATTAGATTTAATATACTGGTTCTTAGTATTAGATACATACTGCTTATATTAAAGAAAGATTGGTTTATTCTTATCTTTCTAGCATTTTTGAAAGTAGTATGTATTATATCTTGTCAAGTCTTTTCTTCATCTAATAAAACAATAATCATTTTTGTTCTGATTTTAATGGTGGTAAGTTATGCTTGTAGTTTTCTTAATATTGACCTACCTCTATCTCTTTTTTTAAGTTTTCAACATTCATTTCCACAAAATTTTGAGTTCCAAATTTTCTCCCCATCTCTTCTCTCTCCCAGCCCCAAAACTCTGAGCATTCTAATTCCCCTATCACCAATCTGCCCTCCCTTTTAATATCCCTCCCTTCCCTTATCCCCGTCTTCTCTTTTGTCCTGTAGGGCAACCAATATATTTCTCTTCCACCCTTTAATTTCATTTTTTTAGATATGATCCCATCCTATTCATCTCACCCTGTGCTCTCTGTCTCTCTGTGTCTCTGTTTCGTGGGTGCGTGCGTGTGTGCGTGCGTGCGTGCGTGCGTGCGTGTGTGTGTGTGTGTGTGTGTGTGTGTATGTAATCCCACCTACTACCCAGACACCGAAAAAAGTTTCAAGAGTTACAAATATTGTCTTTCCATGTAGGAATGTAAGCAGTTCAACTTTAGTAAGTCCCTTATGGTTTCTCTTTCCTGTTTTCCTTTTCATGCTTCTCTTGATTCTTGTGTTTGAAAATCTAATTTTCTTTTCAGCTCTGGTCTTTTCATCAAGAATGATCGAAAGTCCTCTGTTTCATTGAAGGACCATTTTTTTTCTCCTGAAGTATTATACTCAATTTTGCTGGGTAGGTGATTCTTGGTTTTAGTCCTAGTTCCTTTGACTTCTGGAATTCCAAGCCCTTCAATCTCTTAACATAGAAGCTGCTAGATCTTTGTTATCCTGATTGTATTCAATCTCAAACTCAAAATGTTTCTTTTTAGCTTGCAATATTTTCTCCTTGACCTGGGAACTCTGGAATTTGGCTGCAATGTTCCTAGGAGTTTCTCTTTTTGGATCTCTTTCAATATTTATTTTGCCCCCTGGTTCTAGAGTATCAGGGCAGTTTTCCTTGATAATTTCATATAAGATGATGTCTAGACTCTGTTTTTGATCATGGCTTTCAGGTAGTCCCATAATTTTTAAATTGTCTCTCCTGGATCCATTCTCCAGGTCAGTTGTTTTTCCAATGAGGTATTTCACATTATGTTCCATTTTTTCATTCTTTTGGTTTTGTTTTATGATTTCTTGGTTTCTCATAAAGTCATTAGCCTGCATCTGTTCCA
>CM053771.1:143597958-143724104 GCA_028658325.1 Potorous gilbertii | reverse complement strand
CCATTCTAATTTTGAGAGAACTGTTTTCTTCATTGAGCTTTTGGACCTCCTTTTCCATTTGGCTAATTCTGCTTTTGAAAGCATTCTTCTCCTCATTGGCTTTTTGAACCTCTTTTGCCAATTGAATTAGCCTATTTTTAAAGGTGTTATTTTCTTCAGCATTTTTTTGGGTCTCCTTTAGCAAGTTGTTGACCCACTTTTCATGATTTTTTTGCATCTCATTTCTCTTCCCAATTTTTCCTCCACCTGTCTAACTTGATTTTCAAAATCCTTTTTGAGCTCTTCCATGGCCTGGGACCATTGAATATTTATTTTGGATGTTTGGGATACAGAAGCCTTGACTTGTTTGTCTTTCCCTGATGGTAAGCATTGTTCTTCCTCATCAGAAAGGATGGGAGAAGATATATGTTGACCAAGAAAATAACCTTCTACAGTCTTATCTTTTTTCCCTTTTTTGGGCATTTTTCCAACCAGTTACTTGACTTTTGGGTCCTTTTCAAGAGTAGGGTATACTCTGGGGATCTGTAAGGTCTCAGTTCCTCCAGGGTGGCACGATCAAGCATGTACACTGGTCTGGGAGTAAGACGAGATTTTTGTGCCCAGAATATTAGTAGAGTTTGTTCTTCACAATCACCTCACCTCTAGTTCCACCCAGCCATCACTGGGGGCTGAGATTCAGATAAGTTGTGGGGGGCAGGGCTGCCATTCAGTGTGAGATAAAGATCAGCTGCTGCAGGGCCTCTACACAGGGCTGAGGTAAGAATCAGCTGCTCAGTGCCACCAGGGGTTTTACAATGGATATGGGCTGCTGTAGGGGCTGCTGTGGGAACCTGCCCAATGTGGCCTCTGAGGCCACCACCTGAGGCTGGAGCTAAGGGAAGGCCGTTCTCCCTTCTCAGCCAGCTGAAAAACCCCATCACTGACCTTTAGTGCCTGGTGGTTGAGGGATCTGCAAACCACTGCTAATGGGAATGGGAATTCTGCCCTGAGGCCTGCTCACATCCTCCTCCCATTGCCACCCTGGGGGACCAAGTTTGGGTAGGGCTCCACTCATGTCAGGTGTGATAGATGTTTCCCTTCAGCCTTTCAGCTCACCCTGGGCTGGAAATCTGCCTCCACTCTGTTGTTCTCCACTTCTACTGCTCTAGAATTTGTTGAGAGTCTTTCTTTACAGGTATTTTATGGGCTCTGTTGGAAGAGCTAGTATATATATGTCTTTCTACTCAGCTATCTTGGCTCTGCCCCCGACCTACCTCTATCTTCTTGCCATAAATCTAGCCTGATTATCATGCATAATATTTATGACATGCTGCTGTATTCTACTTGCTAATATTTAACATTTTTATGTTAAGATTCATTAGGAATTTTGGCCTTTAGTTTTTGTTTTGTTTTACTCTTTTGACTCTTGTTTAGGTATCTAAGCCCATATTTGTGTCATAGAAGAAATTTGGCAGGACCCTTTCTTTTCCTTTCTTGAATAATTTAGTATTAGAATTGTTCTTTAAATATTTTGTAGAATTTTATTGTAAACCCTTGTAGTTGTAGTTTTTTTATTTGTCCCCTCCCCTAATATACACCCAATTTAGGAGTGCTTATATGACTATTTCAATTTCTTTTTCTAAGATTTAGTTTTTTAAGTCTTCTATTTCCTGTTCTATTATCCTTGCTATTTCACATTTTTATAAATAATCACCCATTTCATTTAGACTTTCTGTTTTAATGCTGTGTAATTTGGTGAAATAGTGCCTAACAATTTCCTTTGCTTCTTCTTCTTGTTTCTGAATTTACATTTTTTAATTTTTGATATTAGTAGTTTTCTTTTTAAATCACTTTAGCTGATGGTTTATATATTTTGTTGTTTTTTTCAAACAGTTCTTATTCAATTTTTAAAATTTTTGTTAATTTCTTCTTTGATTTTCAGAATTTCTCTTTTGGTGATTAATTGTGGATTTTTAATTTCTTGGTTTTCCAGTTTTTTTGGTTTTGTGCTTATTTGATTGGTCACCTTTTCCTCTCTAATGAAAGTGTTTTGACTTAAAGACTTTCTCCTAAGGGCTTCTTTAGCTGTATCCTCAAAATTTTGGCATGTTATCCAATCGTTGTTATTGTCTTTAATGAAAATCATTTATTATGTGATTTATTCTTTGGCTCACCCATTCTCAGGGGCAGGTAGGTGGTATAGTACAGAGAGCACCAGTCCTGGAGTCAGGTAGACCTAAGTTCAATTCCAGTCTCAGACATTTACTGACTTTGTGACCCTGGGCAAGTCATGTTATAAACCCTATTTCTCTTATTTTCCTCATAGAGTTGTGGTGAGTATCAAACAAGATAATAATTTTAAAGTGTTTAGGACAATGCCTGGTACATTGTAAATACAGTATAAATGTTAGCTATTGTTATTACAGGATTCAGTTTTTTAGTCTCTAATTAGTTTTTCATTTTTTCTTCATATACCCTTTGCTGTATGTTTTCTTGCATCGTGGTCCATAGAAGATGTGTTTAATATTTCCTCTTTCTCTGTTTGTTTGCAATGCATTTATGCCCTAATGCACGGTCATTTTTTTGTGAATCTGCCCTGCATAGCTGAGAATTATATGTACTTCTTTTCCTATTCTTCAGTAATTTCCAGAGTTCTATCACATCTTACATTTCTAAAATTCTTTTCAAGTCCTCCACTATTTTGGGGGTTTATTTTTTAAATTGAGTTTATCTAGGTCTGGGAGGGTTAAATTGAAGCCCCCCACTATTATAGTTTTACAATCTATTTTTCCCTATAACTCATTTAATTTTTCCTTAAAGTATTTAGCTGCATGGTATTTGGTATAAATGTATTTAGCATTCATATTAATTCATTTTTATATTATATTTCAGGAAAATGTAGTTTTCTTGTTTATATTTTTTAATTAAATCTATTTTTGTGGTGCTTTGAGATCATGATTTCTACCTGTCTTTTTTTTTTAATGCAGGTGAAGCACAGGAAATTTTGCTTCAGTTTGTTTTGATTCTGTATACATTTTATGTTTTATATGAGTTTCTGACAAACACTGTATTGTTGGATTCAGCTTTCTAATCCATTTTGCTCTCCTTTCATTTTATGAGTGTTTATGCTATTTGTATTTATGGTTATGTTTTTAATAGTATATTACCCTCCATCCTATTCTCTTATACTTTCCTGGGTTTTTTTTTTGTATCCCCTTTTTAAGAATTGTTTTGCTTATAACTAATCCCTTTCTTAATCTACTATTCCTTTTATTTCTCCCTTTCCCTTCACCTGTTTCCTTATGGAGTGAGATGTACATTGTGCTTACTAAGATCCATGACTTTGAGAAACATAATAGATGGCATCCTTTACTTCTAAATTGTTTTAACTTCCTTTTAAATTCTAGGTTTCATGGTTCACTTTCAAATATATTTTTTAAAAAGGTAAAATGACATAAGATATTTGTCATTGAGTCTTGATTAAATAATTGTGTCAGACCATATCCACATTGAGATTCAACACATGCCATCTCAAATTTGACCTTATTTACTTTTTAAAATATTTCTTATTCTGTTCAGTAATGGATATGTTTCCTTTCACTGTCGGTTGGATTGAATTTATCTTGATTCTCACATTTGTTGACTTTGAACTTTTTGTTTAAACAAATATATTAAGTGGAAATTTTGCAAAAAAAAAAAATCAATAATTTTGGCCATTGGCCATACACACAACCTGAGAGAGTCCAATTTCAAACAATTTTTGGAAAGGTCTGTAATAAACCATTTCTAGATGAAATATATTTATTCATAACTTCCCATTGTTCTTATATCTTCCTTGCCACTATTTACTTTTAAATCCATTCTTGCTTTTTCTCACACAACTAACTCCAAATCCTGACTTTAGGCATTTACACGGTTGGTCCTTCATTCCAGTAATTCTCTTCCTTTCATTTAGCTTCCCTGACTTCTCCAAATCTCAGCTAAAATCCTGCATTCTGTAAGAAGTCATTCTAGTCCTCCTAAAACTTTGTGCCTTCTCTGTGGGATTATCTGCATTTTAGCCTTTGTTTATTTTCATTATATATAATTGGTTGTATGTTGTTTTTCCCATTAGTTTGTGAACTCCTTGAGAGCAGACACTATTCTTTGCCTTTCTTTGGGTCCTCAGCACTCAATACCATGGCTGGCACATAGTCGGTGCTTAATAAAAGCTTGTGTATTGATTTACTGATTTGATCAAGTTTTGAGGGAAAATGTTTGGAGTTTTCATCCTTTTAAGTTAGTTTTCACATTTCCAAATTAGATACCAGCCTATATAATTTTCCTTCAAGCCTCATTTCAGGGGCCAACTTTTATTCTGCAAGAGAGTTTTCCCTTCTTCCCCAACCTTTGTTAATGTTGTCCCCCTTCTACCAAGAAATCACTTTGCATTTACTTGGCATATATGGTGTATTTCCTTATGTGTGTAAAAGTTTTGTTTTCCCCAGTAGAGTATAAAGTGTTTCAAGGCAGAGACTATTTGATTTTTAATCTTTTTTATCTCTGATTTCTAGCACAGTGCTTTGCATATAGGATTGTGGACTTAGAACTTGAAGAAATCTCAGAGATCATATTACTGTAGAAGAAACTGAAACATAAAAAATCTTTTGCTCAAGGTCTTATTAAATGGAAGAGCTGGGATTCTAGTGTAGGTGCTGTCTGGCATGACCTGTTCTTGATTAACCCATGCTGGCATTTAGCAGTCATCAGGATGGTAAAAGACTGAGTTCATGTCATAAGCAGGTTGGTTGAAGGAACTGGGCATATTTAGACTAGAGAATTATCTCAAGGGTTGTCAGGTGGAGGAGGGAGAGAATAAGCCTGCTCTCTTTGAGCCCAAAAGGAAGACCATGACCAGTGGATGGAAGTTGGAGAGGTAAATGAAGGTCAGGAATGTATTAAAGTTATCTGCCCATGGAGTGGGGAGCTTCAAGAGATAGCAGGTTCTTTCTTATTAGAGGTCTTGGGAAAATGAGATGATCACTTTTTCCTTAGGGGATAGTACAAATTTCTTTCATGTTTCATTTGGATTATATGACCATTGAGGTCCCATCGCATTCTAAAAGTTATTCTGTGATTCTGTTGTCCAGACTAAACACCCCCAGTTCCTTTATTCCTCATCTAATATGGTCATGTGGCCCTTCGAAATCTTAGCTTCCCTTTCTGAATGCCCTCCAGGTCATCAGTGTTCTTCCCAGACATCCTCTGCTGAACTACATCAATCCATATATGGACTCATTAGGCCAAAGTAAAGCAATACTGTAACCTTCCTAGTCCCAAACTATGCCTTTTTTAAGGTAGCCTTTAATAATACAGCATATCCCAAAAGTCTTTTAAGCTATCCAAGCCTAAAAATGTACTGAGACTTTTGGGACATCCTAAATCAGCTTTTTTGTCTACCCTAGCACATTGTTGACACATTTTAAGCTTTCTGTACAATAAGCTATTTACCTAATCATGCCTCTCCAACTTATAAAGTTGATTTTTTTGTACCCAAACATTTATTTATTCCTATTAAAATTCTTCTTATTAAATTTAATCATATGTTTTAGCCTTTTAATATCATTTTTGAATTCTGGTTATCATCCAGTGTGTATCCCTCTAAGCTTTGTTTGATATGCATGCCATCTATGCCTTTGTCCAAATCACTGATTAAAATATTAAGCAGTGCAGGGCCACCATACATCCTAGGCCTCTCCTTCCAAGGGGACTTCCTCCCAAACTGGCATCAAATTATTAATGGTGGATCTTTCAGTTCAGCTATTTAACCATATAGCTATCTTATCATCCAGCATATCTCTCAGTCTTTTCCTCTAGAATCATATATTAAATGCCTATTAATTTGCTAGGTACAAGAGATAGAAAGATAAGTTCTTGTTCTCAGGGAGCTTAGTCTAGTATTCATATGAAGAATCTGATGAAAGGAAAAGAGGGGAAGGCCTTTTAGATTGCATTTATCACTATGTGAGGTATTGATTACTCAGTATTGGGGAGTTGGGGAGGAAAAAAGATTGACAACCACTTCTCAGATTACCACACAAAATTTGCTTGGAAAGTTGGTAATACTTTTCAGTTGCCTTGTTCATGAAGCTAATTTGGGATTATATACTGTAAGAACTTTGTATTGGTGATCGTGCTCTGATAAGGGTCAGAACCTCAAGTAGCTCTTGAAGCTTATTAAGTAGAGAACATTTGCATCAGCATCTGTGAGGGAAGTCTCCACACCTATGAAATCACAGATTCTTAACTGGAACATTTCCATCCCACATTTTAAAAATGGAGAACTATTTTATAATCATTCTAACTGGCATCTTTCTAGGAAATATAAGAACAGATTTCTTTACTGGAGCCTCAATATTCAAAAAGATAATTCCTTTGAGTCTAAGAAAGTGGTATGTGGATGAGTTTGAGATTTGATGGAGCATTTGGAAAGCAAGCTCAGCAACCTTGGGCTTTAGGAGAAGTTCTAAGTATCTTCTGACCTCATAGCCATATTTCTTTACTTATGTGATAGTTTCCACTTCTTCTATCCTGTGTGGAAAATTGTCTTAAATTCAACTCACACTGAGTGGTATCTGATTACTTGCTTCCTGGACCTAGTTGTTGGAGGAATCAGACAGGGCTAATATATTACTGCTTTTGTCAACAGGACTGTGAATTTGGGAGCAGATAAAAAGAGAGGCTATGAGGATACATTCAAGTTTTAAGCAAACCAACCTTCATATGAAACATACGATTCTACATAATGGATTAGGAAGGTTGAGTCTTTGCTTTATTGCATTCACTCCAGGATTTTAAAATTAATTCAGTTTTTAAAACTTTATAGAATTTTTCACAAGTACATCTACTATTCACATATATTATTAGCATAAATACTATCTATTTGTGCTGATAGCATAAAAGAAAAGTATAAATTTTCTATACTTCAGTGTATCTGTGATTTCATAAATGTAGACATTCCCTCCATTGACTCAGATAGCAAACCCTCCATGGCTTTTCATATTCTATTTCTTCTATAGATCTTCTCTACCATACTGGATGTGCTAGACCTCTGTGTCTTTCTTTTACATGCATTGAGTACTAGTCTATCACTTGGTTTTTATGCATTTAAAGCAACTAATCCACTTCCTTTTCTAGTCATATGTTTTTGAATGATATATTTGATAAATTTATATTTCTTTTTCTGTCATTTATATTTCCTGATGTATTCTTCCTTAGAGTCCTTCATTGAACAGTTACCTAATTATTATGATAAGAAAAGGAGGGGGGAGAAAACTAGTTTAGCAAAACTCCTCACCCATATGTCAATACAATCTCATTGTATACATATACAGTATCCCACACCCATAATCCACTGTCTAAAAAGAAAAGAAAGGCTCTCCCCAGGTGTCCTCATGCAAGAGACATCATCTTTAAACCCTGCATGGCAATCCCTGAAGCACTCCCGAGATGCAAGGGAAGACAGGGCTACCAGGAAATCCAGTTACTTCCTCAAGGTCATCCAGCTTTTGGATGGTTATCCAAAATGCTTCATTGCGGAAGCAGTCAACATGGGCTCCAATCAAATGCAGCAGATCCAGATGTTCCTCTGTGGTAAGGTCATTATATTAATGGGAAAAAACACCATGATGCGCAAAGTTGTTCGTGGTCATCAGGAGAACAACCCTGCCCGGAGAAACTGCTGCCTCATAGTTGGGGGATTGTGGGCTTTGTGTTCACCAAGGAAGATCTGATTGAAATAAGGGATATACTTCTGGCCAATAAGGTGCCAACTGCTGTCCTTCCCTTCTCTTCCCTTTCCTTGCCCCATGTGATGTCACTGTGCCCACCCAGAACACTGGTCTGGGTCTCGAGAAGACTTCCTTCTTTCAGGCTTTTGAGTATTACCACCAAGATTTCCAGAGGCACCACTGAAATCTTGAGTGTTTGTGCAGGTGATTAAGATTGGAGACAAAGAGGGTACCAGTGAGGCCGCCTTGTTGAACATGCTGAATGTTTCCCCGTTCTCCTTTGGGCTGATCATTCCGCAGGTGTTTGACAGCAGCAGCATCTACAGCCCTGAAGTGCTGGACATCACGGAGGAGACTGTGCCTTCAGTTCTTAGAGGGTGTCCGTAGCATTGCCAGCGTCTGTCTGCAGATTGGCTACCCGCCTGCTGCATCAGTACCCCACTCAGTCATCAGTGGGTACAAGCGAGTCTTGGCTGTGGCTGTGGAGACGGAGTACACCTTCCTACTTACTGAAAAGATGAAGGCCTTCGTAGCCGACCCTTCAGCATTTGCAGCGGCTGCCCCTGCGGCTTCTCCCCCTAGTGCTGCACTGGCTGCTGCCACTCTGGTCAAGGTAGAAGCCAAGGAAGAATCTGATGAAGATAGGGGGTTTGGTCTATTTGATTAGCCCACAAGAAACAACTATTTCATCCAGTTTGTTTGTGAAACAGAGAAATAAAAATGCTCATTTATCTCAAAAATAAAAATAAAAAGAGAAAGGCAGACTTCTCATTGTTCTTCCTTGGTACCAGCCTTGATTTTTTTATATACACAGATACACATACAAGAACCAATGTATTATACAGAGACTGTACCTGGGAGTAAAAAAAGAGCATGAATATTATATTTCCCCAAATCATAAAACAAAAACATATTAATAACAAATGTAAATGTGTACATATATACTTAATCATTTATTTTTCTATTATCTAGCACCATTTTTCCCTCTCTCTCATTCTCCTTGTACAAAATACCAAACCTTCTAACAAATTAACATAATCAAGTACCACAGATTTCTACATTGGTCTAAGCTTAGGGTTTGTTTTGCTTGTTAACTAATCCCTTTCTGAATCTACTTTCCCTGTTATACTCCCTTTTCACTCTTCTTGTTCCCTTGTGTTTCCCTGTTGACTATTTCTACACTAAACACTTTGTATTTGATGCTATTTTGACCAGTTCATATGAAAGTGAAATTCACTTGATGCCTGCTTTCCCCACACCTTACACATTTGTGAAGACTCTCGTATTTATATGAGATAATTTTCTCCTCATTCTTCCTCATTTCAACCCTTGTGTTTTCTTTTCCCCTTCCTTTTCCCTTTTTCGTTCAAAATAATCAAAACATATTTAAAAAATTGCTCTCGGGCGCTTTATATTATTGGACTTTATAACTTCTGCTTACATTAGGATTCTAAATGGACTCTTGGATCACCCTTTTCCACTTCTATTAGATTGTAAATAGTTCATCCTTAAACGATCTCTTCTAGTTACTAATTTGTGTCAACCTTTTTAAGTTTCTCTTGACTCCTGTTTTTTTTTCTCCTCAAAGTTTCTTTTCTATTCTGGTCTTTTCTTCAGGATGCTTAGACATCTTCTCTCTGGTTGGAGGTCTACTTTTTCCCCATATAGGATTATATGCTATTTTCTTGGGTAAACTATTGGTTATTGGCTTTTATCTTTTGCCTTTTGGACTATAACTTATATTACTCTCTGCTGCTTTATAGCAGGACATCTAGTTCTTATATGATTTTGACTTGAATTCTTTATTTCTATTTTTTTCCTGAAAACTCTGGATTTTGGGTTTGGGGGTTTCTTTCACAAGTTACCTAATGGATTTTTTTATGCTTTTGCTTTATTCTCTGGTCCTAAGAGATCTGGGCACAGGGTTTTTCTTTGTTTTAGTTTTATGATTTCCTGAAATGTTATATTCAAAGCTCCTTTTTTAGTTACTGCCTTCAGATAGTGCATTGGTTCTTCAACTGTTTTCTAGGTCAGTTGTTTTTAATATAAGATAACCCTATATTTTCTTCCTTTTTTCCCATGTTTTCATTTTGTTTCAGTATTTTATATTGTCTCATAGAGTCATTAATTTCTATTTGGTCCATTCGTTTTTTCTTTATCTTTTTTTTAAATTTTAGACTTAAATATAAAATGTAAATATATATGAAGAGAAAACATAAAGTTAAATATTAAAACTTAAATACAAAATAATAAAAGAAAAAAGAACATGTCATGTCTACAGCAGAATATGAGAGGAGTCAAAATATATGGCAATGAATTTCCATTTCAAGAAAGCTTATGTAATAAATATTACACATTGTGTTGAAAGCTGCATCTTTTTTTCCCTCTTGTAAGATACCTTTTGTTCTCTACTATGCATTTTTTACTTTGTTCTCCCTCCACCTCACCCTATACACACAGAGGCTGCAATTAAGTGTGAATATAGTTAGATATAGATATATACACACATATGTATATATTCATACATACACACATATGTATATATGTGTATGTATATATTTTTACACACACACACACACACACACACACACTTTCCCTAACAAATTCTACTCCTGATCTTTGTATGTATCTCTTATTTCTTACCCTTCCTTACTTGGCTTCTTTACTTCTATCTACTTACTACTTTGCCCTCCAACCCCCAAGGATCTCACCCTTATTCTTCCATTCCTATGAATCTAAATATCCTTTTGTACCCCTCTTTGACCTATTCTCTCACTTTCAGGTCTACCCCAATCCTTCTTACAAGCTACCCAATTACTAAGAATCTTAGACATATATTTTACATATATAAAAGGTAAACAGTCTCTCCTTATTGAGTCACTTGTAGTTAGCCTTTGGTATACCTTATATTTTTCTTGTCTCATGAATGTCACATCATGTTCAGGTTTTTTTTTTTTAACAAAGTCCTGAAAATCTGACAATTCATTTTTGTTTCATTCTTGATTATGTTTAGTTTTTCTGGGTATATTTTTCACTAGAATCCCAGTTCTTTTGCTCTTCAAAATGTAGTGTTCCAAAACCTGTGGTCTTTTAATGTCGCTGCTGCTAGGTCTTGTGTGATTCTAATTGTAGCACTGCCATATTAAATTGTTTTCTTCTTGTTTAAATGGATCTAGCCTAGGGGTGTTTACTATTCACTGGGCAAACCTTATCTTGGGATTTTTCTTCAGATCTTCTCTAATTGTCCCTGGAGGACCCCTGTTCTGCCCCTACTCTTATTTATTTTTACCACTCTATGTTTGCCCTGAGATGCTATTTTATCTCTTTTGGGGGAAGCGGGGGAATCTTGAGAACTTGGAATATTCTGACCTACTCCACCATCTTCCCAGAATCCTGTCTTCCATTTTACTTTTCAGGAAGTCTGTTACTTAGATAAACTTTTGTATCTTAAAACATATATAGATCGGTCTTTTTTTCTTTATTCCTTATTGAGAAAAGGAGCAACTGTGATGAGGTCCCATTCCCCCATTGGAGACTGAGTCTCAGATCCCATGTCAGAGGAGTTGAAGCTCTGGTGACCTGGAGGCCCAGTCTCAGATCCTCCTTTCAGGATACACCGAGACCCTTCTTCTCAACTTTGGTCAAGTCTCAGATTTCCCTTGTTCTAGTGATTGGTATCAGAGCAATTGAGCTAAAGTTCCTTTCCTTGCCCTTTGGGCTGAGGGCGGGGTTCTCCCTTCTCTGTTCATCAGACCTGGCTGAGGCACTTCTTAGCCTTTGGACTCTAGATCCAAGGGTTCCCCTATCCTTTTCCCTTCCCCTGGGATCAGTGATCTAACTGTGCTATAGCTTTTCCTAGCTGTCAGATCAAGTCTGAGGTCCTCCTCCATTTGCATGCCGCTACCCTTTTCTTATATCTGGAGGCTATGTCAAAAGGGTCATGTAGTGATTTTGAGAATTAAGATCCTAGTCAGTTATCAAGTTATTATTAATTCACAGAATTCAATTTTAGTTGTTCTGTTGTTGTCCTTTCTATTTACATTATTGTATATTGTTTTCCTGGTTCTACTTATTTCACCTTGCACTAATTCATGTAAGCCTTCCAAGCTTCTCCAGATTCATTATTTAATGTCTGTTTTTCTAAGTAGCTATACATTTTTGTGTATACTGATTCTCACTTCTGTGGTTGGCTTTCTTGTACATTCTTCTGTACATCAAAGTGTGGACATTTGCTTTCTTCACCTAATTCCTGGTTGTTTTTCCAAAATTGTTGAGCCAATTTCTAGCTCTACCAAACCCTCTAATATTAACCATTCTCATTTTAAAAAATCTTTCATAGTTTCCTGTTTGAAAGATGAAACTTCAGAGTTATTTTGACTTCATTTTTCTTATTAATAGTGATTTGTAGCTGTCTTTCCTATGGCTCTTAATAGTTTGCATTTCTTTTTTGAACTGTTTGTTTAACTCACTTGACTGCTAATTCTTGGAATATGGCTTTTGATCTTATATATTTGTTAGTTACCTAAAAATTTTGTTATGTTCATCAGAAACTTTTATATTCTACTGCCCTTTTTCATTTATAGAGTCCCCACTGTTATTCTTTTCTAGTCTGTAATGGAGAAAACTTGTGAAAATGGTATAGTTGTCAAGCATACTTTTTTGCTTTTTCTGTCAAGAGGTATTATTATTTTAATCATTCTTTTCATTAAAAATTGTGATATTAACCAGAAACATGGTTCCTCCCTTCAGAATTGGAAGGTCCAGATATCAAATGTTCAGTTGTCCACATTCCAAGACACCATCCCTGAACTGGTGCTAGATTTTTTCCATGTCATCTCATACAGCTGTTGTAGTACATCAGTTTATTACAAGGCTCTGCATGTTAGGCATCTGTGTCCCACATTGTTTGAGATATATTGATCAATCAAGGTTAATTAAAGCATATCTCTTGATGCTAATCAAACTGACTTTATGGGTAATGGGAAACCAAAGTTTAGATGAGAATTCATGTTAAAGGGCTTAGGGGCCTGTTTGGAAAAATAAAACTTGATGTTTATCAATTCTTGATGTGAAAATGAGAAGATAAGCATTGTTTTCAGATGGATAATTAAGATATGGATTAAAATAATAATTTTAATGTTCAACTGCTAAGAGCACATGTGGAAGTGGCACCTTTTTTTAAACTATTTTTTCCTGGAAGTTACATCATAAAGGGGAGGAGGATGGGAGAGGAGAATGGTTGTAAAGGAGGACTTGTGAGGGTTCTTATTTGGTTTTGTTTTGGCTCAGGCACTCTTTGTATTACTATAATTAGAAGTGGAAGAAGAGGGAGTTTGCTAACCATAGGACTGAGAATCTTGAAAAATAATATTGCTCAAAATGCTAGCCTTATCCAGAATAATGGCTAACCTGTTCACCAGTTCCCTGATAAATACAGCTTTCTGGAAGGTCAGCAGATCATCGTACATTGTACTGTGTCTGAGTATTTATTTACCTAATGTTATACTAGAAACAGATCTGTGGATAATTGTTGTTCTTGTGTTATAATGGAAGCTGGTTTTGCTTAACTTCTATTTTTTCCTCATTTTGAGGAATTGGGAATTATTCTTTGGGAGATGAAGGAATGAGTGTTAATCTGGAAAATATCAGTGATGTAAGATTAAAGATACTGATACAAATTTATATTTTTTTAAAAGTGATTCAAGTCTTGCCCACATAATACATTAATTTCACTTGCTTTATAGTCAGTTTTTCCTGTTTTTTCCTATTTTCTTTGAATAGTGATTGGAATTTTCTTGTTTGTTTTTTTAAATGATAACCTATTCTTTTGTTACTCTTAGGAAATTCAGAGAAAGAAACAGCAATGTGCTTGCTATTTTATTGATTTTCCCCTTTCTTGTCATCCCCACCATAGCACTCTCCTGTGTTGCAAAGAAAAACACTTAAGGTAACTCAGCTGAATCTGACAACATATACCTATTTGACAGCTGCAGTCCCTCATCATTCTACCAAAAAGAGGGAAGTAGGGTTTAATAGCTCCAAAAAATGTACTCCACAAAACAATATCAGAACATTTAGACTAGCACTTTATGGGTAGCAAAAAACGAGTAAAAGCATTAAATGCCCTTCAAATGGAGAACGATTGAACGAGTTGTAATGTGATGTGATATAATATTACTGTGTTATAAGAATAACGGTTATCAGGACCTCAGAGAAGCACGAGGAGACATGAATTGATGCAAAGTGAAGTAAGCAGAACAAGAAAATAACGCACAAATGATTACAACAATATATTTGGAAAGAACTACACCAAGACAATGGAAATTGAATGCCATGAAATCAAAATGACCATGCGTGACCCTAAAGAAGAGACCCGTGTGCCCTTCCTTCCTTTTTTGTACGTATGGGTGATGGTTGATATGGAAAAATACATATCATGTCAGATTTTTTGGACGGGCTTGTTAGCTTTGCTGAACTGTTTTTGTTTTGGGGTTTGGTTTTTTGGGGTTTTTTGATCTGGTTAAAAATTCTTTAAAAAAAATAGTAGGCCTGAAGCAGTACATGTTTAATAATCAACTCCTTTTATGGTTGTTCGAACTAATTGTAAAGCAATACTCTATGAAGTTCTTAAGCAGTAAGATTTTGTGAACCTTCCGCTCATAGTTTCTGATGCTTAGTGATGGGAGAGTGGAGAACTGTTAGTACACTAAAAATTTGAAAAATACAATACTTTTAATACAGACCAGGTGCATTGACATTTAAATTTTAAGATTGAATTAGAAAAAATAAGTTATTCTTAATGCTCTGTGCTTATTTTTAGAACACAATGAAGACTTATGAAAAGAAAAAGAAAGTGTATTAAGGAAATACAAAAATTGTATCATAAATGAAAGAATAAACAGTATAGTAGAAAAGGAAAATAATGTACTTAGGTATTTCATCTTGTATTATTGCTTTTTTCTGTTATTACATAATATTTTGTAGGTCTTATCACTTCCACTAGTTACAGCCTCAATATATAATACCCCTATTATTAATACAACTCTACATGAACCATTTCCTGTTCTAATCCTTAAATAATACTTACTAATCCCTTTGCCCACTTGCTGATAAATTCTGTTTGCCATTCTTCTTTTGAATAACTCTTGCTTTCTAGAGAATTATTTTGCCATTGCTTAATTAATACCCCTAAGGGATGCTGTAGGATGCTGTAGTCAATTTTCATTTATTCTTTATTGACTAATTTTTCTTTACAATTATTTTTGCTGAATTCCTCAGAGACGCCACATCTCAGGGCTATGGGAAAATTATCAGGGGATCTTTCTGTGATTCTATAAAATATAGTAAGCATTTGTTTCAAAACAGAGACCTAATAAATTGAAATGAAATCCATCTGCTAGTGTAGCATTTTTTATATGGCATGTATCTTAGGTTTCTAGGTTTCACGTGAAAGCCATTGTTACTAGTTGTGCAGGTACCCCACAGAAAAGCAATCATGCACTCCTTTTAGTAATCTAAGTTTTTTGAGTTCACCTGGTTATTTTAAAGATAATTTATCTGCTGGTTATCTTAAAGATAATTTTTCTCCTGTATAGATTTTTTCATTTTATTGACCTGGGAAATGTGTTGTCTAATACAGCACAGACATAAAATACTACCACTACTACCACCACTACTACTGCTGCTACTATTTATGTAGTGAGTACTGTGAGCCTGGCACTCTGCTTAGTGCTTTACAATTATCATCTCATTTGATAAAAGAGAATTAGCTTTGCTTTCTCCACTCTCTAATTCAATTTTAGAGTCTTGAAAACTATAGTTTAAGCCCTGTTATCTCCACTTGTAAAAAAAAAATTGTAAAATTTATAGTACCCATACTTACTAAACCAAAGAATAGGTTGTCTGGCCTGCAGGATTTTTTTCAACCGTTTCATTAAAAGTATACTTTCCTATCTTATAATTGCAACTTGTACATTTACTGTATTTATCTCCCCTATATTTTAGTCTGGTTTCCTTTTGGTATTGTCCAATTAAATTTTCCTTTTTAATATTCACATGATACTTTCCAGTTGTGACTGTCCTTGTCAATTTTATGTTATAAATTGTGTGTATAAGGAAACAAAGAATAAATCACTTTCACTACCTGCTTATAGCAGGACATAATTTAATTTTAAAAATACTTATTGTCTGCTATGTGCAAGGCATATATATGTGTATACCTGTGTATAACATGATCTTGGGAGGGCTTGAATTCTGAAGAGGAAAACACTACAGATACTTAGTAGAAATCACTTGGAACAAAGCAAAGCACTTATTTCTTATCTCTTTGCCCAAATACTCTCAATCAGCTGGGTGTATATTTAAGATATATAGATGTATCTTAAAAGCCAAGTTGCATAGAAGTCCTCAAGAACTCACAAATTGACAGTATTTTAATACTATATTTATCATGGTTTCCAGGCCAATGAACACATCAACCAATCAATCAGTACACATTTATTAAGCTGCTGTTACAGCCACCTAATTTCAGTTTGACATTAGTAGAAGTATTATTCACACTAATGTTGCAAAGAAGTAACTTCATGGGAGTGGTGGTAGCTTAGTGTCATTGTAGGTCCTCTGGGATGGGACCTGGATTGGAATGCAACCAATATGACTAAACGGTAATCAAAGGAAGTCATTCTCATATGAATACCTATTAATTCTGCAGTAAAGAAAGAAGTACAAGGGGCCTTGGGAAATTTTCATTTTTAATATCAGAGGAAGGATAGAATGCTGAGCAAACTATAAAAATCTTTCCAATATGCCATCCAAATAACAAGTGTGGCTCAGATACCAAAAGAACTGAAATAGATCAATGATCTAATGAGACAGCCATTTTATTAGCACTGTTTCCTGTTTGTTTAATAATTTTCCTTACCTTCTTTGGATCTAGAACACTATGCCTTTGAATGTTGCCTTCTTTCTTTTCCCCAGATTTATAATTTAAACGAGTAGGGTGATAAGCAATAAAAAAAGATTAAAGATGAAGTTATAGATTTCATATTAGTGTTTTCTGAGCAGAAAATTATCACCTGAGTGAAGAGATGGTAGTGGGTGGAGCTAGAGGAGTGCAGCCTGTTCTACAAGTCTGAGCTTTGGCAGGGGCGTTCCTTTGGTATTGCATAGGAGTATAAGTGTGTGTGTATGTGTGTGTGTGTATGTGCGCACTGAGAGAGACGGAGCCTGTGCTGGCAACTGTACTGGTGAGCCACCCTCAGCACCGATTGCTCATCAGGAAACAAAAGCAGGGCCATGGGAACTCTAACTGAGAAGGGAAGTGCCTGAAAACTGAGCTTCAGCCCAGGAGTACCGTGGAGATTTGGCCTGGACATATCCTGTGGCAGAATCCTATAGATCCTGTAGATCCTTTTAGTTCTTCAGGGTTAGAGTGGAATGCACTCTAGATTGATTGCTGTGTGTAATTCATCCTGGACTCACCTTACAGTCTTGATCCTAAAACCTAGACCTGGACAGAAGGTAAGAAGGGCTTGATATTTACAAGGCTCTCAGAATCTCATTTACATAAACATTTTAGTGGGAATATTTTTGGGTTTGTTCAGTCATATGTTTCTGTGCTTGTTGCTAGGTTGCTGCTCAGTTATTTAGTCATCTTGATGTTTCTTGGAGTGTTAATATGAGCTATGTTTGTTGAAAGGATCATTTTCTTAGAAGGGTATTTGATCATCGGGACACAGGAAAACTAGAAAAATCCTTATCTTTCTAGGCAAGTTCAGGAAATTAGTCATATTTTATTGCTGCAAATCAAGTCACTTCCTGGTATTATGAAGACGTGATGTGAATGTAGCATAAACTAATATTTGTTATTTCAGAAATTCAAGGAGCACACCTTTTTTCCTGTTCCTTAGGACTAGTTCACATCTGATAGTCTTTTTTTTAAAAGAAGGATTATATCTAAGAAAGGTACTTGAATTATTTGAACGTTAATTGTAAGGAAAAAATTTTTATTTTCTATTCTAAGCATTAGGCTTTTTTTACTTAGAGTTAATAAGGAACAGAGTGCTCTAGAAAATATTAGTTACATGTTGTTTTCTCTCTTTAAATTAATAGCCCCAGTTTATAAAGTACTTCCTTAAAATCCTTGAGAATCATCAGCTATTTATTACAAAGATATGGTAACCAGAGTTTTCCTTAGATCAGCCCTGTTCATGGTAGAATGGGCAATGCATGTATACTAAAGTAATATTAATGCTTAATTACATTGCAGGAAAATATAAACTCCTTGAGGATAAGGACTGTTTGATAATTTCATTATGATCTCCCCACGATCTAGATCAGTACATCGGAGGCACTTCATTATTTTTTAAATTGAATGCTTTACATTTATATCTTAGTTAATCCTCAGAACAACTTTTTGAGGTGGATACTAGAGGGACCTGAAGATCAGTCTAATTCTAGTCCGTTCTTCAAGTCAAGGTCCCAGCTAAGCTAGGGTAGAATTGTCTGCTCCAGAGCAGTCCTGGCAGACCCAACTAGACTCTAGTCAGTCCAGGGTTATTGGGAATTTTCTAAGTCCTGAGGTTAAAGAGAGGAGAACAGAAATTTAGGTTCTCTTAGCAAATTTTGAAGCTCAGGTGCTTTTTAAAGACACCCATTGTTACCTCAGGTCCTCAAATGTGAGCCGTTGTCTTTTGAAGAAGGTTAGGATACCTCAAAAATGAAATGAGAAAAGCCTTCAGTGGAGATTTCAGGCATTCTTTTTTATTGCCTTGCCAAGGCAACCAGGTTGAGTCTGTTAATGAGTAAGCCACAAGAAATAGTCTTGAATAGTAGAGACATATTTTAATCTTCCCTTAGGTTTTCACACATAGTGTATAATCATAACTCTGATCACTTTATTTGCTTTTTACATAGGCAAAATAAACCTCTGCCTGAGGCAGCAGATGTTGAAATGCAGATATGACAGATTTTCTTAATAAAGCCCAGTCATGTTGAAATAAAATTATCTGTGGCAGTAAAGTTCAGATTTGCATAGAATTCTGACATTCACCGAATCTGATATTTTTGATAATATATGATCTGTGATCTGATCGACAGGACTGAAAATTTCAGGAAAAGGATAGATAGTTCTTTTGTGGACTAAAGAGTTCCGACTTTTAAAATTTCAATCCTATGGTAAATGTATGAGTGAATACTTTTGGGATACATCCTCTTTTATCTTTCATGCAGCTGGATCCCTGAAGGATGTAAATAATGCCATTACACAATTAGCATTAAAGAGACAAGAGAATAGATGACCAAGTAAGCTCTGAATAGTTTCTTGTTTTTTAGCAATATAATGTAGAGAATGAATTAAAACCATGGTCATCTGAATAGGTGATTCCTGTTATTTTTTACACATCTCCAGGGAAAGTGATTCCTCTGCCTCCTGGTATATCCCATTCATTATTATAACTGCTGTTATTTTTATTTATCTTTTATCTTTATCCCAACTTGTTTTTATAAGTATAAATTCATTTCCCCCTCCTCACTTTTTGGTAGAAATGAAATTGGTTATTGTTTTCTACATAATAACCAAAGTGGTACAAATTATCACTTTAAAAATAAAGCTTATTTTATCATGAATTTAGAATTAAATTAAACCATATGCATTGTTTTTTTATCTAAAATATTTAAAACTAAAATCCAACATATTTTAATTGTAACAAATTACAAACACATAAGCAATACTGTAACTAGTGTTGTATTCCCAGTGGTTTTTGTGGTTGAAAGGAACCAGCTGCCATGTCTTTTCAGTTTGGTAAAGTATAGATTATATTTGGGTGGTCAAGAGAATAGTATTGTTTAAATCTGCTCACAGACTCTAGGATAAGTTATATTTTTATTTAGGATGCCCAAACATTTCAGCCAGTCAGTTGCATTACAATAAAAATAATAAATGTGTGGGAGACCTGAAATAATATGTTGTTATCTCATTGTGCTTCTCTTTTTACTAAAGTAAAATATACTCCTGGCTGGATACTTCCCTTTTTTTATCTTCTACTATCCTTTTCATTTATATAATCCTTCCAGTTGCTGCTGTCTAGTCAATAATGTGGGGAACCTGTCAAAACTCTTTACTTCTCGGGAATTGTTGCTTTTGATCAGTCTAACTCTCAGGTATGCTAGTGTTTTTTTTTCTATCTGGAGGCATTATTATTTTAATCACTCTTTTGATTAAGAATTTTGATATATTTCAGAAACATTTCCTTGTCTTCAAAGTTAGAAGGTCCAGATATCAAATGTTCAGTTGTCCACATTCTAAAATACCATCCCTGGACTGGTCCCAGATTTTTTCCCTGTTGTCTCTTGCAGCTGTTGCTGTACATCAGTTTATGATGTCAGGCATCTATGTTCCAAATTGCTCAACCTTTGTTGATCAATCAGGGATAATTATAGTATAACTTTTAACTTGAAATTAAATTGAATTTTACAGGTGATGCTATATTAGAGTTCAAACTGAATTTATGTTGAAAGGTTTAAGGGCATGTTTGGAAAAATAAAATCAGATTCTTACTGATTCCTGAGGTAAAAATTAGAAGATAAGCATTGTTTTTACATGGATGATGAAAATATACAATCAAATAAATCATCGTTTAATAATTTGAATTTTCAGATACTCAGAACATATGTATATGAATATATATCTTTTAAATTACATATACATGCAAATATATGTGTGACGTTTTCTAATCACAATTTTTTTTTCTGAAAATTGAATCATAAAATTGATCACATTTTTTCACAGAACATTATAACTGTATTCCTAATCAAAGATGTAGCATCATAGGTATTCCTCTTATAGCATAGACAAAGACAAAACTTTATAATCGTTTCAATAGTGAAATTATGTCATATCCTATCATATGGACATAAAGTGTACCATGTAAACGTAGCATAAAACACCTCAATTTAATGCTCTATTTATAATAAATATTAAATATTTACTCTGCAACAATTATGTTTGCTACTTGAGAATTCAGAAGAAATTTTTAGGATATTGAATGGTCCAGATTTTTTTTTTAAGCAAAACAAAATAGCTTACCCAAAAAGTTTGAATTTGATCATTTCATTTTCTCTTGAACGATTTCTTCATGGCAAACAGAAATTCAAAATAATTCCATTTACTTTACCACTGCATCAAAGTACTCTAGTCTCCCTACTTTGTTGGTATCTGTCAAAACATTTTATACCTGTTTAGACTCTTCAAACTCAAAGAGATTTCAGAGATTATATAAAATTATGTAGCAAGACTAGGTAATCTCAGGATTAGAAATTATCCTACAGAGATTATGTAATTTTCCTTACCTGTAGCCACATTATATATTCGGTGAAATCTGGGAGAATTAAGGTGTGAGTGTTAGGTCACTTTAAATGACTCATTTCTATAGTTAAAGAAGAGAGAAATGAAGATCACCTATAGTCTTACATGGTACTTTAATTTCAGTAAATAAAATTATAAAATTATTATTTGGATTTTGTTTTAAAATTTCTGATTGTTGACATATTTATAGGTGATCATCCATTAGGATATTTATTAAAACACTTTTGTGTATATATATATTTTTAAATAAAGTAGAGAATGCAATCAAGATAGGCAGTTTTATTTCTGTTTAGGACTTTATTCTCTTTTTTCCTTATACTGCCTTTGAGAACTAGAAACAGTAGTAGGTACAGCCAGGGAAAAGGTCAAATGTACAATTAGAGGGGACCATATCAATATTTAGAGTCATGGAGATAATTTAGTAGGCATTTCCTTTCTTGAAAAATTTTTTACTTAAACTTTTGATTGTTTTTTTAACTCCTAAAGCATTGATATAAAAAGTGAGAAACAGCAAAGCACAGCATCTGCCTTGTGTGATCATGAGCACATCACTTAACCTCTTAGTGTCTGTGGGAACTGTCTTCATTCACATTGCACGTGTATATCAGTAGAGGGAATTGCTGTGCAAAGAATTCCTTGCATAGTTGAATACATAGCTCTAGGCTAAAAAATATATTCGTCTTCATTTTAAAACACTGGTTTAAATACACTCAGTGAGAGAGACGCAGTGATCTTTGGGTTTAAATCCTGTGCCTGACACATACTGTGTGACTATGGACAAGTCTCTTAAGACTATAAATTGCAAACAGTCTACATTTGGGAGTTACCTGTACTAGTGAAATCATAGGTCTGATCCCTATCCCTATCAGTGACATTCCCCACCAAGCAAAACAAAACAAAAAAGAAAAAACCCACCCTTTTTTCAGCTTACGTATGTTTTCGTTTTCTTGAACTGAAAATCTTTGAGTTATATTCCTTACATTCTTATTCTATAGTGTGATTCCAGGTGTGGATAAGAATAAGGAAGGAAATTTAAGTATATTTAGCTAAATTAGATAGAGGCATCCAAAATGGGTTGCTTTGGTTTCTGTTGCAAATTCAATTTAGTGACCATTTAATGAATACCTACTACATCCTATTTTAAGAGCTGAGTGGTATATGAAGTTAAATAAGACATGTTCACTACCCACTTGGAGGTTATAGTCCAATAGGGAAAATAAAATATGTAGAATTTAATAAGATATAGAATATCATAAATACATAAACAGGTACCAAATACCAGGCACTTTTTTATGACTTGGATACCACTACTTACAGGCAATGGCATTTGAATTCAGTTTTAAAGGATGGAAGGATTTCAGCAAGTGGAAATGGGCAGGGGTGTAGAAGGCATTCTGTATTACAAGAGAATGTTTAGAAAGGGATACAGGCAGAAAATCTTGGGATCATGTTCATAGACTGGAACAGGAACTGCCAGCTTGAGTGACAGGTACTTGTTAGGGGGGTAATAGGCTAAGTATGAAAAAGTAGCTTAGAACTGAATACCAGAGGACTAAGAAGTTTGGACCTTATTTCATAGGGAGTGGACAGCAGTTGAATTAGGGAAAAGAGAGGATACAGATAGGTAGATTGGTTAGGAAGTGATTTCTAGTCTATACTGTAAGCAATGAGGGTCTGAAGTAGGATGGTGACAAGGGAGGAACTTTTTTTTAACCATTTAAAACAAATTTGAGTTCTAAATTCTTTACCACCCATCAGCTCCTCCCATGTCACACAATCAGTTGCAAAGGCAAGCAGTATGATACCTATGATATGATACTTATGATATGCAGCCATATAAAATACATTTCCATGTTAGCCATGTTACCAAAAAAGGCAAGAAAAATAAAGTGAAAAAATATGCTTCAGACTTCACTCAAAGGTCATCAATTTTCTTTCAGGAGGATAGCATTTTTATCATGAGTTCATCAGCGTAATGAAGTCTTTTCGTAATTGTTCATTGTGTAATATTGGTGTTACCACGTACTCTGCTCACCTCTCTTTGCATCAGTTCATTTAAATCATTCTGGGTTTTTTTGAAACCGTCCTGCTCATCATTTTTGATTACATAATTGTATTCCATTGTAATCATCTACCACAACTTGTTCATGCATTTCTCAACTGATGGTATCTAAGGGAGCGATCAAATAAGAAGAAAGGATAGCATTCAGAAACTGATAGGAAAAAGGGTAATTTGGAAAGGTGAAGAGTAGGTCAGCTGGCTGTTACTGAGCTTGTACCTTATGCTGAGCTCTATGCTAAATTCCAGAAAGGGAAAAGAACAAAACAACAGTTGTTGTTCTCTAGGAGCTCGCACAGTGGGGGAGACAACATGCAAGCAGCTATGTACAAACAGAAGGAATATGTACAGGAACAATTGGAGGTAGTCTCAAAGCAAAGGCGTAAAGATTAAAGAGAACTGGGAAAGATTTTTTTTTTTTAGAAGGTGGGACTTCAGCTGATACTAGGAGGCAGAGGTGAGGAAAGACAGAGGGGGACAGCCAGGAAAACAGAAATGCACGGAGCTGGGAAATGGGGTGTGTTGTGCAAGAACCAGCAAGAAGGCCATTCTCTTTGGATCAAAGATTACAATGGTAGATATAAGGTGTAAGAGACTGAAAAGGAAGGAAGAGGCCAGATTATGAAGCCAAGCAGGATTTTTTATTTGATGCTGATGAGGCAACGAGAAACCTCTGGAGTTGATTAGGTATGGTCAGATTTGTTCTTTAGGAAGATCAGTTTGACAGTTGAGTACAGGATGAATGAGAGTAGGAAGAGATTTAAGGTAGGGAGACCAACCAGAAGGCTATTGCAGTAGTCCAAATGTGAGATAACTCCAAGGTTTCAAGCCTGTTACAATGATGATGCCACTTAGACGAGCAAAGGTCAGAAGGAAGGTTCAGCTTCGATAGGAAGAGGATGACCAGTTTGGGACATGCTGAGTTTGAGATACCAACAAGACATTCAAGTGAATATAAGGGTTGTAACATGCTTATACTGCCTACCTCACAGTACATAAATGTGAAGTGTCTTTTTGATTGTTATTATACTGACTAAAAACCAGTTGAAAAGGTGTGTCTGGTATTTGGGAGAAAGGTATGTGTGGAGGGTAGAGAAAGTAGCATCATCGACGTAAAAAGGATATATTTGGGACGGTGTCACTAAGATAGTAAATATGCAAAAGAAAAATAAGCTAGGACCAGATCCACGATGAATGGTTACAGTAAAGAGATGCGAAAAGAAAGAGAAACAGAGAAATGGTGATTGGTGGTTGTTGTCCTTTGTTCTTGACATCCCTATGATAAAGTGAAGTTTCCTTGTGTCTGACTGATCAGACCAATACGGGCTTGGAATGCACTAACACAGATTGGGCACCGATAGTCTGTGTGAACATTTGGGGTGGATTCTCTAAATTTGCGCATCCTATGTTTCTTTTGAGCTGTTGCAATTCTGCTCTGCTCATAGAGCACTCCACCTTTTCTGATGTGGGCACACCATGCTGAGCGGTCCTGTGCCATTGTCTCCCATGTCACACAATCAGTTCCAAAGGTCTTGCGGGAGACCTTGAGACTCTTCTGACCACCGTGTGATCACCTGCCCCGTGTGAGTTCTCTGTAAAATAGTCTTTTTGGCAAGCGTACGCATTTGAACAACGCAAGAAAAGAACAAGAGAGGCTTTAGGTCAAGAAAGCAGAGGAGAAATTTCGGAAAGAGGCAGGCTTAGTCAGCAGTATCTTAGCCCACAGAGATTTTAGACTTGTGAATAAGGAGATCATTAATGATTTTTGAGACGTCATTTTCAGGGAAGCAGTGGGGAGACATCAGATTTTGAATTGGTTGTGAGGGACTGAAGGGCATTGAGTATAGTATACTCTTTCTAGAAGTTTGGAGCAAAGGGACAAAAAATGGATTAGTTGCAACAAAGAGGGTTGGATTTTTTTTTTGTTTTGTTTTGAATGGGAGAGATGTGAGTATGCTTATTAAATGGAAAGGAAAGTGTCAGTTGAAAGAGATATACTGAAGATGCAGAAAAAAGAGAAAGAAAACAGTACTTCAGTCACCTTTTTCTTACTACTGTTGAATTTCTAGATGACTCTATTGCATTATTACTTTTAAAATCACTTCTTAATTTATAGTTGTTTTTCTAAGTTGTTTTCATTTTTTTTAAGAAAGTGGAGTGCTTCTTCATTTCTTTCCAGACTGTTGTCAATTTATGTTTGAAGGTTAGGCCTCATTCTGCTAATGAAGCTATTTCTGTTAATGAGATTGTATTTGCAAATAATGAGTTGTGGTGGTTTGGTGTAATAAACTTTTCCAAGTACAGAATGAATAATCATCTTTTCCAACATGTTATAATTAATTTTTTGGATAAAATACTTTTTAAAAATTGTATAAAAATATTTTTTGGTCAGATGGCAAAGCATGTTTCGGGTAAATTATCTAATTTATATGAGTGTTCCATTAATATATTTTGAAGTTGTTATTTAATTAAAAGTTTACTAATCCACCTTTACCTTCATGTCACTACTTAGTAAAGTATTAGTATTTTTACTTATTTTTCAACTTTTTTGCATTCTACACAGATGATAGTGATCTTTAATTGTTTTAGGAGTTGTTATGTAGAAGAAGTAGAAATCTCATACTATGATTCCCAAAGGCAGAGTTAGTGCCAGTGGAGGAAATTGCAGGAAGTCATATTTTGACTTAATTACTTAGAACTATTCAACTTTGTAAAATAATAAGCTTGGCACAACTGGAAGTTTTCAAGCAGAGAATGAATGAGCACTTGTCAGCGATATTGTGGTTCTCTTTATCTCTTATATGAAAACATATTCTTTATATGACATTGTTCCCATGTTCAGTTACAATTTCCAAAACAAACTTTTCATGTGTTGATCTTTTATTTCCTAATTAATTTTTGTCTTCTCAATTTTCTGTCATTCATATAAAATTTATACATAAGAAAGGCATGGGGTGGGTTGCCAAAGAGAATGAAAGGTATGAAGTCTGGATTTGGAGTTTGTGAAAAGATAAGTGAATTTACCATAGTGAGCTTCAAATACTGTAGAAGCCACAGCTCCCCTGTTATTACTGTAGGGACCATGGCCTCTTGTATAATAATATTCACATTTATATAGTCATGGAAGTTTTATGCCTTTCTTTGATTGGGTCCACGAGTTCATCAGTATGTGTACTCTTTCCAGCAATCGAATCAGGAAGCTTAATAAAGCCTTTCATTCCTATTAGCCTGCTGCTAAAAGAAGATAGAGAAAACCTCCAACCTTGCTAAATGGGCCCACTATTATGAGATTGTGTTATATAATCACAACTGGGCCTTCACTGCAGTAAGGCAGTCTTTTTATACTTCTCTTATTGACTCAGTATCCCACTTAGCACACAATGTCTTCACAGAATATTCTTTTCAAATCTCCCATGGCTTCCTCATATCCAGCCATCTTAGTTGAAAAACTTGCCTCACACTTCACTGAAATGGCACTTCAAGACAGTTTCAGTGAGCTACTCTGGTACAAGACCTCATCCTCTAATACCTGGACTATTGCAGTAGGTTTCTGGTTGTTCTTGAATGTTTCTCCACTTCAGTTCATCCTCTGCTCAGCTGTCAAACTGATCTTCCTAAAGAACAAGTCTGACCATGTCTTCCCCTTATTCAGTCAACTTCAGAGGTTTCCTTTTGCCTCTATAATCAAATGTAAAATCCTGTTTGACTTTTTTAAAGACCTTCATAACATGGCCCCCTTCCTATCTTTCCAATCATCTTATAAGTTATATCTGCCATGTACTCTTTGATCCAATGAGAACAGCCTCCTTGCTGGTCCTTTCACAAAATATTCCCATTTCCTAACTCTGGGCATTTTTGTTTCCCTGACTGGCCCCCTCTTTCCCTCCTTATCTCTGCCTCCTGGTTTCCCTCAAGTCTTAGCTTAAGTCTCAGGTTCTACAAGACCAGTTCTCCTTAATCTTAGTACCTTGCCTCTGAGACTACTTTTAGTTAATCCTGTACATACCCTGGTTGTACATAGTTGTTTGCATGTTGTTTCCCCCATTAGATTCTAAGAGCTTTAAGACAAAATATGATTGTTGCTGAATTAAAAAAAGAAAATCCTCACACTTTCTTTATATCCCCAGGATAGTGATTGGTATATGGTAAGCACTTAATAAAGACTTGTTGATTGACTGCAAGGCTCATTGACAAGCCCTGGGAATATAAATATAAGCATTACATTCTAATGGGGAAAAGACGGCACATAAAAAGAGCTGACAGAAAGTGGAAAGTAAGAGAAGGTAAGGGAGTGAAGTGAGAGTGACTGGTCTTGGCACCTCTTCAAAATGGAGGTTCCAGGAGAAACTCTGCAGTGGGAAAATAGATACAGATTGCAACTGATACATGCCATCTTGTACTGTGGAACTCTTGTTCATGTTTTGCCCCTAGTCCTCCTCAAGAAGGAGGACTATTCAAGTGCACTGAGAACTTTCCTCTAGACTTCATGTCATTCTGTGGCTACAAGTGGAGCATATAATATGGCTCTTGGTTATCTCTTCCTCTCAGTCCATGAACAAGTTACCTCTTTTTCCATTCTTACCTTTTCCCAAGGATATCTAATAATATCCTTTCCCAATGATATCCTTTTTTCCTTTATGTTATCTTCTCCTGCATAATTCTAAATCCATCTTCAAATTAACCATTTACTCTTTTACATGCTTTTTAGTAGAGCAAAATAGAAATGTTCTGGAAAAGCTAAGTTAATTTGTAGCTACATAAGCTATTACATAAGCCATCAGACTAAGTGGCTTTTTAAGTCCTTGCATAAGTCTTTATTTTAAAAATTTGCTTTTTCCTAAGTTGAATTTTTAGAAACTTAGTTCATAGCATCAATTTAGTAACAAGGGAAAGAAAAATGTCTTTGACAGTTGCTAAGAGTTACTTTATTTTCACTCATAATGTTATATAACAGAGCATTAGTCATTCAGTCATTTACATATTTAAAAAAAGAGAAGACTGTAGTAATTAGAGATTGGGGGGGAAATCATTTTGAGAAAATTCTCAAAATGGAATCCAGATTGCCAAAAAAACATTGTTCAGACATAATCTGAGATTAAACATTGGAATTAGAGAACTGAAGTGTTAATTCTGAGAAGCTTAATAGTTGTACCTCAATTATGGATAATGTCATCCAGATGCCTTTGTGACTTTTAAAATTATTTTTATTTATTCTGTATGTGATTATGTATTTTTCTTTTTTATGAATTTGAAAGACATCAACAAATATGACCTTTTCTAAATACAGTGAAGTGGAAAAGAGGGATGTGTATGAAAACATGTATCTCTTTTACATATAGCTTTTTAAAAAGTATATATTTAGCATAGTAGCCTTTGGTGGTTTTTTTTTTATTTGAGTTAGATTTAGCACATTTCTTTTATATTACCAGGTTTATATGAAAACTTATCATATTAGTCCAAAGTGCTGTGCCTAAACTTTTTGTCACTACTCATCAATCTAAAAGCTTCTGATTACCATCTTTTTCACCAGCCTTCAGAGCCTTAATTAGAGTTTTAGTCCTCAGGTGAAATATCACAAACAGGACCTTTTGTTGGGAGCTGGTGGTAGTTGGTGGTAGAAGTAACGGCTCCAGAGTACCAGTAGGCCACTGCGAATGTCCGAGAGTAATTTGGCTATTTAGTAGCTTTGTGATTAGCTCTTAAAATGTTGAAACCCCAAAGAGCTTTTCTTTATATGTGTTTTACTTATTATTTACCATGTTATAAATAAAAATAAAATTTAAAAACATTTAAGTCATTTAAAAATAATAAACTTGTTACCATAGATAATATTTTTAATGAAGATAACTTACCTCCCCCCCCCCAAACCCTCGTGATCAGAGTTGCATTGTTTTATATATGAATTCACAAATCTCTTTAATGTCTGACTTAATAGAACACAGCTGGATTCTCCTATCTGCTTCATTCAGTCTAGTTCAATATGTTGTTTTCATTGAAGTATATGAAGAAAATCTAGCCTCACACAGATACACAGTGTAAAGGGAAGAATACTTTAATAGGCAAATAATGTCTTAGTATTATTTAGAAAATTGTTTTGACCTTGAGGATCACCAAAAGGATCTCAAGACCCCCCAGATATAGGTTGACCATAGTTGGAGAACCATTGCTTTAAGACATGGGTTACACCAGCCCTCCTGAGCAGAGAACAACCCTAGTTTCCTGACTAAGGACAAACAGCTAATCAAGGAGAAGTTTTCTTCAGTTCTTCCAGGTATTTTCTGGTCACCCCCTACATTCATGAGAATAATGTAAGCAACTTGATATCTCAAGGGAAAGAAAATTTGCAGGAATAGGGGAGGGACTAAGAATGTGTGTCCTCTAGCGAGCACTTAGGAGTTAGCTCTGTCTTGCCCTCCTTTATCTGTTTTGTCACCCTTGAAGTAACTGTGCTCCCCACAGCCTCTCTCCGGGGTAAATAGTGTTGAGATGAACCAGTAAACTCAGAAACTTGAAGAAACATTTCCCTCTTTCTAGGCAAGTAGGTATCTGAAGGGGCCTTGAATCCTTCTTTCCTCTTTGAAGATGACCAACCATACTTTAAGCCAAGTCCTTTTACATTGTGAAGTTCTAGATATCACAAAAGTTTGAAGAGTTGGGGAAAAGCAGATCTTGGAGAAGAGAGCCTTAAGAGATTGCGGCAGAGGATGCACCAAAGGCTTTCCAGTCTTCTGCTGACTTTAGACTACTCCTTAATGCAAAGCCTTGAGAGATGCTAGACAGCAAGGACCTCTGCTGTCAACACTGAGGACTAGATCAGTGGGCATGCAGTCTGACTTAATCTAAGATTGGACCTACCTCTCTACCCCCTAGTTCTAGCCAGAGCTTGAGTCACTTCAGTCTTAGTCTCTTCCTGCCTAAGGAACCTGGGAAAACAATCAGTGGCCCTTAAGACAACACTTCACTCATCTCTTTCCTTGTCCCAATACCAAATTGTGCTCTTGCCCCACCACCGTAACCTGCCTCTAACATCTTCTTTGTAGGAATACCACAAAATTCCCTCCCCCCCCCCCCATCCTAGTAATAGTTATTTCTGGTACACCTAACTTTTTCACTGATATCTCTCTCAAACAGTCTAAAAAATTTCAATAAGATTTTCACAGAATCATAAAACTTTTGGATTCCAAGAGATAAAAACAAATCCACTTATTCAGTTTGCTAAGCCTTTATATTAATACTTGATTGCTGGGCATTGGCGGTATGAAGACCAAAAACAAAAAAACAAACCACCTTCCTGCCTCCAGAAGGCTTATACCCTAGGAGAATTTTCATTCGTGTAGTTATCTCCCTGTTTTCATTGTGACTCCTTAATTCTGTTCTTTTCTAAAAGTGAAGAGCGATCTCTATCCAGGAGTACTTTAGCAATTAAACATTAAAGTAAATGTGTATCCTTAGACCAGACTGAGGTCCCTACTTTGAGATACTCTACATCTAAGCTCTTTTTGCTGAATGCTGCTCATTTTGCATAGTAGAGGCAGTTTTAATACCTTTCTGAAAAAAGACTAAAGTTCTATTACGACTAAAGTTACATTCAACTGGCATCTGATTTACTTTGAGTTTCTATGTAGCAGATAAATGCCCATAAAGACTAAAGTTTTTTTTTCTCAATTTTGATTGAAAAAGTACTTTTGAATATCATGAGACTCTGTAGTGTATTATTCTCATTACCGATTCTGAATTCTGTTAAGGTTTTTAAAAATATTCTTGGTTTTTAAAATGCTATTTTCATTCAAATTCATTTATTTTGTACCTCTTAGAAGGCTAGCAATACACAAATCTTTTTCTTTATAGGCCAAGATAATGCTATCGGCCCATCAGGGTAGCCTACTATTTTGATTATTTTATCTAGTTGTCACAGATTTAACACTATCTATAGCCATACACCGTCACCTGAACCTTTTGGTGATCAATTTTACAAAGGACTAGTCTGTACAGTCTTGGAGTTTAATAAAATAACTTGTCCCCCAAAGAGATGAAACTCATTATCTTGGCTTCATTAATACTCTGACATATACTAGTTTTGTGAAGATGAGGCAGATCATTTCATCTGTCTAAGCCTCAGTTTCCTCATCTGCAAAATCTGAAGAACCTAATTTATATAGTTGTTGTGAGGTTCAGATAAAAGAATGCATGGAAAGTGCTTTGCAAAACTTAAAATTCAATACTTGGATGGATCTGTGATGGGTACTCCTTCTAGGGATGCAGATGAAAACCCACACATACTTTCTAATCCTGTAACTCTTGTGCACATCCTTCCATCAGTACCTCACAGGGACCATTCCTCTAGATTTCTTTCTGTTGTGGGGATACCAGAGGCATACATTCACTGTCCACTGGTTAACTCTCAATCTTGACAATTATCTTTTTTTTCTCCCCACGTATGTATATGTCTTTTGACCAATAATTCTTGAACTTTTTGGTTTGAGGGCCCCTTTCCTCTCTTAAAAATTACTGAAGATTCCAAAAAGGTTTTATTTATATGTTACTGTTCAGTTTCAGTCATATCCAGCTCTTCATGACCTCATTTAGGGTTTTCTTGGCCAAGATATGGGGGGTGATTTGCCCTTTCCTTCTTCAGTTCATTTTAAATATGAGGAACTGAGACAAATAGGAATTTAAGTCTTCCTGACTCTTGGCCCAACTCTATCCGCTGTGCCACCAAACTGCCTGTTTTATTTATGTAGGTTATATCTTAGCTAAGGGTCTTGGAGTTCCTCTAGGGTATCTTATGCCATTTAAACCATTTCTTTTGCTCAATTCTAGATTTGTTTTTAATTTTCTTATACACCTATGTGCCTTTCTGTTGTTTTTTTGGGTAACTGGACTTTTATTTTGTGGATAGTGTTGAATTACATGTATCTAAGAGTATTAGTACAGAGGGGAAATGACTTGACTATGGTCATAAACTTTGTATGTACTAATATATTGCACAATCTGCTCTTATACTGAACCAAGTCAACATAAAGTAAACAATCACCACCATGTGAGAGAAGGGTTCCTAAGAGTATTGAAGGCAAGTTTTGAGCAGAATCATAAAAGACTTGTCAGAAAGGAAGGAGGAAGCTATTTTAGCCATTTAAAAAAATACCATTAGCATAGTCATAGAAATAGTTTGCAAAGGTTTTAATATTAGGCTGAGATTTCTAAATTTCTTAACATAGAGATAAATGGTGTGTAGGTTTTAAGTCACTTTGATGTAATTAAATGAGTTAAAGATTTCTAATCTTTGCTCTGCCGTTGACTAGTTTAGCAGACGTGCAAGTTAACCTCTCTGGCCTTAGTTTTCTCATCTGTGAAATGCAATGATTGGATTATAGAGAGATGATAGTCCCATTGTTTTAAGGTACCACATTTTAGGAAGAACACTGATAAACTTAAGAGCATTCATGAAAAGGCACCAAATAGCATGCTATGTGTATGAATGAGTTCAAAGAATTCATGATTAGTAATTCCTTAGCTAATCGAAGAAAAGACTTAGGCGAAACATGATAGCCATCTTTAGGTATATGAAAAATTGTCACTTAAAAAGAATTAGACTTGTTCTACTTCTTCCAGAAGTTGAGTGGGTATGAGTGATGAAGTATGGCAAATTCTGATACAGTTAAAAAATTAAAACTTCCTTAAAACTTCAAAAATAGAATGGTGTGCCTTGGGGAAGGTTCCCCTCATTTGAGATCTTCAAAAGCAAAGCTGGATGATCACTGGTTAGGAGAGAATTCTTTGGAATTAAAGAATAAACGACCCCTAAGGTCCCATTGATCTGTGAAATACTCTGATTCTGCAGTTAGATGATCCCTGAAGTCATTTCTGGTTCTAAAATTCTAAAATTCATTTTCAAGAAATAATAAATTTTTCTCCTCCAAAAAGGCTAATAAGTTTTATATTTTGTGGGAAGGAAAAATAACTTCCCTTCCTTGACATTTATTTTTGTCCATTTTGTTTGTCGAAAAAATTATATTGAAACAAAACAGGCAACATGGAATTTAGAGACAGAGCCAAACCCTATAATGATTAGCTAGATGCCGATCGTCATTGTGAGAGGAGCGCGGTAACAGAGGTCTGAATCCTTAACTGGCTAACGGGAGTTGTCTAGTCTAGAAGCATATGCTTTTAAAACCCTAAGCCTTATTATCCACACCCTAAAATGCCATGTAAATTCTGACACTGTTAGTGACTACAGAGAGTGTAATATGAAAAGAACCATGCTTGAGTAGAGATGATGAAAAATACATTCAGTTGTCTATATTTATTCTGATTGATCCATTCTCTTACATTAGTAGAGCTTAGTCATTTTCCATATAGTATTTGCTTATTATACATAGAACCTTAATTTTGGAAAATTTTTATAAATTTATTTATGTAGGCATCCCAAAAGTCTTGGAGCAGTTTTAAGCTATTAAAACTCAAAAACATCAAGTACATCATCCTTACCCTAAAGAAGGCAGCTGTGATAGTTTGAATAACTCTGGATTAGAGGTCTGGAGACTTGAGTTCAAGTTCTGATTCTTCCATCAACTAGCTGTATTGATCTTGGGCAATCTTTGTGGCTTTTAGTTATTTCATCTGCAAATTAGAGGGATGGACTAGGTCATCTTTGCGATCTTTTCTTGCCCTAAATCTATGACTCCATGATCTTTAAGTTCCATTTTCTCATTTATAATATGATCAGATTAGACTAGATACATTATACATTCAATGACATGTAAGAACCCTACTTCTAATATTTATAATGTTTCTCATATTTAACTTTCTCACTATAATTCCTAATGTATCTTCCCAAGTTCAGAGCAAGTGGTGTTCTTGGAGGTCTTCAGATGGAGGATGGAAAAATGTTGACCAGGACATAGTGGAGAAGATTTTTGTTCAGATCCATGTTGGATGAGATGTGACTCTTATATATCTGACCAAAATTTTTCAATTAAAACTTGGTTGATATTAAGATAAGTTCACTTTAATTCAGATTTGAGAATTTGTCCTTCAGAAACATTAAACTTTCTAGTGCACAGTGGTATAAATTGTCTCCTAAACAGTGATTATAAAAATTCAGCAATCTCATCATCATGACAAACCATGACAAAATGTCCCCCAAAGTATAAGAATACATAGTAAAGAGTGGAAAATACAAAAATCGAGAAAAGGAAAAAAGTACAAATGCAGATGAAACTTTTGGTAACTGGAAAAGGAATGTGTACTATAAAAATTATTTTTTAAAGATAATAGTAAATTCAGGTGATATGTAAAAAAAATAGACAGTATTACTAAAATTAACTAATGTACTATTGTTTTAGATGGTGGAGATTTTTTCTTTTTGCAGTTTTATTGGAAATTAAGTTATATGTATTGGCATTCTCCGGGAATAGTCTTCCTGACTTTAGCCCCTCTAAGCCACCTAACTCCTAGAATTCAGGATCTACTCTCTTATATGGATTTGTAATAAGGTGTTAAGTGGTTCTCTTCCATTCTTTCCTATTCTTCATGTGCACAATTATTATTTAAAATAAATTTAATATTTTGCTAAAATAGTATAGGATTGAGCGTTCTGCTACCTGAGAGAGGTAGTCCTGTACTACCTCTCCCAGCAACCTTCAGTAATCTTTGAGACTCTAACCCTATTTGCTAAAGAACAGTGACAAAGTTAATTAGTGGCAAGATTAATTGGAATCTAGATTTTCCAAAAATTTTGTTTCCATCAGCAGTTCTCAGGATTTCTGAGAAACACAGCTTCATCTGTGTGCAAGTAAAGCAAAATATATTCCATTTAGATGAGTTGGAGAGATAAAAACATTTTCTTAATTTCCTTCTTAAAATATGTGTATATGGAGAGGATGGGAAATGAAGAGAGGAAGGATGAATACTAGTCCTCAATTCTCTTAGTCTCCTTGTGTGAAGTTCACTCATACTAATATTTTTCAGCTTAATAATATTTTTTTCTTGAAATCAGGATTGTATATTATTTTTTATTATCCATTTTCAGAGTTTCAAAATCTAGTCTAGCAAACTAAATTTACTTTGTATTTTGAGAACTATGACAAAAGAGTGTCTAAATCAAGTTCTGGTGAATCAGTACAGGTGGCATTCTGATCTTTATATGCATATACAGAGAGATTGTAACTCATGCCTAGGCTATTGCAGGAGCCCCTTGCTTAGTCTGCCTGCTTCAAGTATCTCCCTACTGTAGTCCATCTTCCACTCACCTTGATTTTCCTAAAGCACAGGTCCAACCATATCACACCCTTTTCAGTCAACTACTATGGGTCCTTGTTACCTCCATGATGAAATATATATATAATAAATAATGTTTGTTTGTTGTACAAAGTCCTTCATGACCTGGCTCTTCCTGCCTTTCCCCACATACTCTTTGATCCATTGACACTGCTCTACTTGCTATTTCTTACACAAGATGTTCTATCTCTCTACCACATGCATTTTAATTGAGTATCTTCCATTTTTAGAATTCTTTGCCTCCTGGCATCCCTGGCTGCCTTCAGTTTTCAATTAAAACCCCACTTCCTACAAGAAGTCTTTCTTGTTGCACTGGTTGCAGACCTTGGAAGTGCCTGTATTAGCAGCAGTGGCGGTGCTGGGAGCATGTGGCACCAAGAGACATTAAGGGAACTTAATACTTTGTCAGAAAGAGATTTCAGGGGTCCCAGTGTTAGCACTAGGCACAGGATTAGGAGCCATTTGACAGCTCTGTCACCCATTACCCAGTTCCAGGTCACAGTTCTAGGATGGAGAGGAGTAGTTGCCGTCATCCAAGAGCAGGGGCTCTACCTGTGTAAGGATTCAAGTGCAGACAAAGAGGGAAGTCTTCCCATATCACACCATTTCCGAAGCACTGGAAATAGGGACCTACTAACTTGTAAAACCATTAGAAGCTCATAAAAGAAAGAAACTTAGATCATATAGCACCCTTCATCCCCAGAAGTGAGCAGAGCCCAACTCTAATATAAAGTCAAAATTAGTATATGGGCTAAAAATTGAGTAGACAACACAAAAAAGAACCTGACCATAAACAGCTACTGTGGTGACAAAGAAGTTCAAGACACAAGCTCAGAGAAGACATTGACTTACAAACATCTACAAGAAGAGTTTAAAAGGAATATGTGGATTGGATTGGATACAAAGCCAACAAGAATTCTGAGAAGAGCTAAAATGTTCTTTTTTCTTGTTTAGTATTTTATTTTCCCCTAGTTACATATGAAAACAATTTTTAACATTCATTTTTAAAATTTTGAGTTCCAAATTCTCTCTCTCCCCCATCTCAGCCCCCCTCATTGAGAAGGCAAATAATTCAAAATAGGTCATATGTGTGTCATGTTAAAACAAAGACCAAAAAAACCAAAACCAAACCCCAACCAAACAAAAACCTTAAGAAAAAAAAAGAAGGAACCAAGAAAAAAAAGTGTGCTTTAATCTGTATTCAGGCACCATCAATTCTTTCTCTGGGGATGGATAGCACTTTTCATGATAAGTCCTTCAGAGTTGTCTTGGATCATTGTATTGCTGAGAATAGCTAAGTCATTCACAGTTGATCATCTTACAATATTACTGTTTCTTTGTACAAAGTACATTTCACTTTGTATTCAAGTTTTTCTGAGAGCGTACTGCTCATCATTTCTTTTGAAAGCATTCTTCTCATTGGCTTTTTGAACCTCTTTTGCCAATTGAGTTAGCCTATTTTTCAAGGTATTATTTTCTTCAGCATTTTTTTGGGTCTCCTTTATTAAGGTATTGACCCATTTTTCATGCTTTTCTTGCATCTCTCTCATTTCTTTTCCCAGTTTTTCCTCCACCTGTCTAACTTGATTTTCAAAATCGTTTTTGAGCTCCTCCATGGCCTGAGCCCATAGGGTATCTATTTCAGATGTTTGGGATATAGAAGCCTTGACTCCTATGTCTTTACCTGATGGTAAGCATTGGTCTTCTTCGTCAGAGAGGAATGGCGGAATCATCTTTTCAAGAAGATAACCTTCTATGGTCTTAGTTTTTTTCCGCCTTTTCTGGGCATTTTCCCAGCCAGTTACTTGACTTCTGAGAGTCCTCTCCAGCCCTGGCCTAGGTCCGCCAGCTAGTGCTTGGGGTCAAATGCTGCTCCCCAGCCTCAGGGCTTTTGGAGGCAGGCCTGGCTGCTATTCAGGGTAAGATTAAATCAGGTTCTCAGGTGGGGGCAGGGTCACCTCCCAGGCTCAGTTCCCTCAGGGGGTTTGTGCAGAGACCTTCTGTAATGGAGCTCCTGCCTGCTCTGGGAGCCTCTGGCCACCTGCTCCGGGAGTCTCTGGCTGCCTGCTGCCTCTGCCGCTGCTGCTGCCACTGCCGCCACCTCCTGAGGGGGCCTGAGTCCCAGAGACACCCCGCTCCCCTCTCAGCCCCTCTCTCTCACTGATCTGTGAGTCTGTGGGTGGAAGGACCTTCGCAGCCGCTGGAGATTCCATCCCTGAAGCCTGCTCAGATCTGCCCGCTCCTCTCAGTGCCACGTGGCTAGGGCAGGGCAGAGCTCCGCTCCCATCTGGTGCACGATGGACCTTTGGGATCGGTTTTTCAGGGCTCTCTGGAACGGAAATCTCTTTCACTGTGTTGCTGCACGACTTCCACTGTTCCAGAATTTGTTGGGAGTTCTTTTTAGAGGAAATCCATTAGAGGAAATCCATGGGCTGTGGGTTCGGAGTTAGCATAGGTGAGTCTTTCTACCCCGCCATCTTGGCTCCGCCCCCAGGAAACACTTTTGTCTCATCATTTCTTATAGCAAAATAGTATCCCATCATAATTACCACAATTTGTTCAGCCATCCCCCAATGGATGAGCGTCTCCTCAATTTCCAATTCTTTGCCCCCAGAAAGGATCTGCTGTAAATATTTTTGTATATAAAAGTCCTTTTCCTTTTTTGTTTATCTCTTTTGTTATACAGACCTCATAGTGATATTGCTAGATCAAAAGGTATGCATAGTTTTATAGCCCTTTGGGAATAGTTCCAAATTACTCTCCAGAATGCTTGGATCAGTTCACAAGTCCACCAACAGTGCATTAATGTCTCATTTTTTTCCCACATCCCCTCCAGCAATTGTCATTTTCTTTTTCTGACCTATTAGCCAATCTAATAGGTATGAGATAGTACCTCAGAATTGTTTTAATTTTCAATTCTCCAATCAGTAGTAAGTTAGAGCATTTTTTCATGTTTATAGATAGCTTTAATTACTTCATCTGAAAGTTGTTCATATCTATTGATCATTTGTCAATTAGAGAATAGCTCTTTTTTATATATAAATTTGACCCAGTTCTCTATGTTTGAGAAATTAAGCCTTTATGAGAGAAACTTGCTTTAATTTTTATTCATAGTTACTATTGCTAACTGTATTTCCCTCTTTACTATTCCATCCACCCCCTATTTATTCTATTCTCTCTCTCCTTTCACCCTGTCCCTCCTCAAAAGCATTTTGCTTCTGACCACCCCCTCCCTTCTATCACTACCCCCTTCTTAATCCCCTTCCCCTCTTAATTTCCTATAGGGCTAGATAGATTTCTATACCCAATTGACTGTACATGTTTTTCCCTCTTTGAGCCAATTCTGATCAGAGTAAGGTCCATTCAGTCTTCCTCATCTCTCCCCTCCTTCACTCCACTGCAAAAACTTTTTCTTACTTCTTTTATGTGTAATAATGTACCCCATTCTACCTCTTCTTTTCTCTTCCTCCCAGTACATTCCTCTTTCACCCCTTAATTTAATTTTTTAGATATCATCTCTTTACATTCAACTCACACCTTTGCCCTCTGTCTATATATATACATATGTGTGTGTTGTGTGTGTGTGTACACACTCCTTATAACTGCCCTAATATTGAGAAAGTTCTTATGAGTTACAACTATCATCTTACGCTATAGGAATGTAAAAAGTTTAAACTTATTACGTCCATTTTGATTTCCATTTCCTGTTTATCTTTATATGCTTTTCTTGAGTCTTACATTTGAAAGTCAGATTTTGTATTCAGCTCTGGTGTTTTCATCAAGAATGCTTGAAAGTCCTCTATTTCATTTTTTCTGAGTAGGATTATGCTCATTTTTGCTGGGTAGGTGATGCTTGGTTGTAATCTTAGCTCTCTTGCCTTCCAGACTATCATATTCCAATCCCTCCAGTTTTTTATTATAGAAGCTACTAGTTTTATGTTATCCTGACTGTTTCTTTCTGGCTTCTTGCAATATTTTCTCCTTGACTTGGGAGCTCTGGAGTTTGGCTATAATATTCCTGGGGGTTTTCATTTTGGGATCTTTTTCAGGAGGTAATCAGTGGATTCTTTCAATTTCTATTTTATTCTTGGGTTCTAGAATATTAGGGCAGTTTTCCTGGATAATGTCTTAAAATATGATGTCTAGGCTCTTTCCTTTCATGGCTTTCAGGTAGTCCAATTAGTATTTAATTATCTCTCCTGCACATATTTTCCAGGTTAGTTGTTGTTCCAGTAAGTTATTTCACATTTCTTCTATTTTTTCATTGTTTTCATTTTGTCTTATTGTTTCTTCATTTATCATAAAGTCATTAGCTTCCATCTGTTCTATCCTAATTTTTAAGGAATTATTTTCTTTACTGAGCTTTTGCATCTCCTTTTCCGTTTAGCCAATTTAGTTTTTAAGGAGTTTTTTTTTCCTTTGGTGAATTTGTTTGTTCCTTTTTCCATTTGACCAGTTCTGCTTTTTAAAGCATTCTTCTCCACATTGGCTTTTTGTGTCTTTTTTATGTTCTTCAGTAGTGTGTGTGTGTGTGTGTGTGTGTGTGTGTGTGTGTGTGTGTGTGTATGTATGTTTCATGATTTTCCTGTGTCATTCTCATTTCTCTTCTCAGTTTTTCTTCTGCCTCTCTTATTTGAATTTCAGAATCCTTTTTGAGCTCTTCCATGGCTTCAGATCAGTTTCTGTTTTTCTTAGAGGAACTTTGACTTTGTTTTCATCTTCTGACTGTGTATTTTGATCTTGTCACATAGACAGTTACTATAGTTAGAATGATTTTTTTCTGTTGTTTGCTCATGTGCCCAGCATATTGTTTGACTTTTAACTATTTATTAAAGGAGGGCTCTGCTTCCAGGGTGGAGGCCACACTGTCCCAAGCATCAGGGGTTTTGTATAGCTATTTTCAGAGATATCTGAAGGGACCTATAAGTATTTAGTTCTTGCAAAGTTGTATGATTGAGAGGTGTTTACTGGTCTCCTGGCCTGGGTTCTGGTTTCTGAATGCACTGTGAGAACAGCCCCCACTCCAATGTAGTCTCATTCTATGTTGCACTAATGCTTCTCTTCACCCTGGGACTGCCACCCAGGACTGTGACCTAGACCCAAGGGTGGGCAAAGGAACAGAGTCCTGCCTCGGTGCTGGCAAAGAGACTGCTGCAATCTCCTTCCAACCAATTGTTCACCTTCCTTACTCTCTGTGGGCTGAGCTAGAAACACCTGCCAATTCACTGGCTCCAAAGGCCTGCTTCTAGTTTACTGGGGCCAGTGCTGTGCTGGTGTAGCCTGCTGGACTGTGCTCCACTCTCAGCTCCACTCTCATCCTAGTGCAACAAATCTTTCCTGCCAACCTTCTAAGTTATCTTGCACTGGAGAATTGTTTCACTTCTTCTTGTGGTTCTGCTGCTCTAGAATTTGTTTAGAGCTATTACTTAAAGGTATTTAGAGGATTTGTGGGGAGATCTCAACTGAGTCGCTTCCTTTACTCTACATCTTTACTCTACCTCCAAAATATATTTTAAGAAGCAAAAAAAAAATACTTTCAAAAATTAAATAAGAGCAGTAAAGTAAAAAATTGGAAAATAAGTGGGAGCTATGCCAGAAAATTATGTAATGATAATTAACAGCTTGGTAAAAGAGGCACAAAAATGCTGAAGTAAATAACTCCTTAAAAATCAGAATTGACCAAATGGCAAAAGAGGTACAAAACCTCACTGAAGAAAATAACTCCTTTTAAGGAGTTTAATTTTTAAATTAGAATTAGTCAGGTAGAAGCTAATGACTCAATAAAAAATCAAAACTCTAGGCTGGATAACTCCTTCATTAATGACTACGTATGACCAGGTTTTCCTTATTTAAAGGGATGGACTGCGTATGATTGAATGAAATTGTCCGTACTATGTATAAAGTACTGTACTAGATCTGAGAATAAAAATAAAAAATCTCACAGTTCTTGACCTGAGAAAGCTTATATTCTACAGTAAGTGTCAAGACATGTCCATATATAAATATAATACAAAGTGGGTAATCAACAAGGCAAAAGAGAAAAAAAGGTACATTGAAGCCAGATTGTGGAGGGCTTTATATTTCAGATTTTGGAATCTGTATTTTATCTTATAGTCAAAAAAGGGTTCATTGAGGGTTTATGAGCACAAGTGATGGGGGCTAGTGGGAGGAGCCCTGGATTTAGAATTAGAGCACTTGACTTAAGTCCTGACTCTGTCACTTAATAACCTGTGTAAATAGGTAAGTTGCTTTAGTTCTGTGGCCCTTAATTTGGTTATTTATAATCTGAGGGCTTTGAAGTAGATGATTTCTTATGTCCCTTCCTATTCTGATTCTGTGACCCTAAGATTTATATATTAGGAAGACAATTATTCATAGCTTTGTGGATGAGAAAAGTGAACTCTTTAGTGTCTCTGTTTATAGCATCATCAAAAGTTTTAGTTTGTTTGTTTCATTCAGTAAGTAAGCATTGATTACCTACTTTGTGCCAAGTATTGTACAAAGTTCTAGGAATACAAAGAGAAGCAGGAAAAAAAAAACTAAAAAAGCCAAAACTTAGGAAAAAACCAGTCCCTGCTCTTAAAGAACTCACAATATAATAGAGGAGATAACATGACAAGTGTGTACAAACAAGATAACTCTGGGATAAATTGGGGATAATCTCAAGGAGAAGGCACTAAGATGAAGGACTAGGAAAAGCTTTTTGCACAAGATACAACTTTAGTAGAGACCTAAAGAAAGCCAGGAGGTGAAGATGAGGAGGGAAAACATTCCAGGTATGGGACTGACAGGGAAAATGCTTGGAGTGAGAAGATGGAGTTTCCTGTGCAAGGAGTAGTAAAAAGACTAGTGTCACTGAATTACAGAGTACATGAAGAGGAGAAAAGTATAAGAAGATAAGAGGAAACCAGGTTATAAAGAGCTTTAAAATGAAACAGATTTTAAACTTGATCATGGAGGTAATAAGGGAACCACTGACTTTTATTGAAAGGGGTGATATGACAGACCAGTAGCTTAGGAATATCAAATTTGGCTTTTTAATGTAGGTGAACTAGAGAGGGAACAGCAACCAGAAGGCTATTGCAACCATCCAGATATGAGATGATGAATCCCTGCAGTAGAGTAAAAGTCATCTCAAAGGAAAGAAAGTGGCAGATGCAATGGTAGAATCACAGGCTTTGCAGCCAGTTGGACGTGGGAAGTGAGAAAGAGATACAGAAGGAGAGATACAGAGAGAGATGAATTGAGGATGACACTGAGGTTTCTTGCCTTTTGATTATTATATTATATTATACTATAATATTATACACATATATACAAATATTACATATGTATAATCCTATAGGATTATAGTTGTCTCTCTCCCTCTTCCTGTCCAGTTGCCATTTGAAGATATGAGATTGGAATTTCTAGAGAGGTTAAAGATAGGTAGATTTATCAGCTTTTCCAGTGTGGTGGTATGAGATGTAATCTCAGAGTTGCTTTAAATTGCAGTTCTCTAATTATTTGTGATTTAGAATTTTTTCATATAGCTATTAATAATTTGGATTTCTTGCTTTGAAAACTGCCTGTTTATATGCTTTGATGATTTATCAATTGATGTTGACAAATGGCCTATTCTTATAAATTTGAATCAATTCCATATTATGTTCTTGATAATGAAGATTTTTATCGGAGAAACTTCTACAGTTTCCCCCCAATTAATTGCTTTCCTTTCTAATTTTATCTTCATTGATTATACAAAATTTAAAAATTTTTTATGTAATCAAAATTGTCTTTTATATCCTGTGATCCTCTCTATCGCTTGTTTGGTCATGAATTCCTATCCATAAATCCTAAAGGCAATTCCTTGTTTCTTACTTTAAGATATGACTCTGTCAAAGTCACATTTCCATTTGGAATTACACAAAGTGAGATATTGACCTAGATACTTTATGTCAGAAAGCTTTCCAGTTTTCCCAAGCAATTTCTGTTGATTGGTCAGCTCATACTCTAGTAGTTGGGATATTGGGATTTATCATACAATTGGTACTAGTTTTGTTTGCTTCTATATGATGTGTTCATAGTACCAGATTGTTTTGAAGATTACAACTTCGTAGTAGTTTGAAACCTGATACTTATAAGTCCCTTTTCTTCTCATGCTTTTTTATTTTTTAATTAAAATTTTTCACCTTTTATTTCTTTGAATGAATTTCATTTGTTTTCCGTAGGTATAAAGTAATCCTTTGGTAGTTTTATTTGGATAAAAGTGAATAGGTTAAGTTAATTTAGGTATATTGTCATTAAAAAATTATTTGAGCTTAGCCTATCCATGAGCAAGGCACAGTAAATAGAGTGTTGGCCCTTGAGTCAGGAGGATGTAAATTCAAATCAAGTTTCAGACACTTGGTAGCTATATGACCCTGGATAAGTCATGTAATCGTCTTTGACTTGGAAAAGGAAATGACAAATCACTCCAGTATCCTACACACACACACACACACACACACACACACACACACACACACACACACACACACACACCCGATGGGGTCATGAAGAGTTGGGCATGACTGAATTGACTGAGCAATAGTTTTTATTTCTGTAATGAGTGTTTTATAATTATAGTAATATCATTTCTATGTGTTTCGTGGTACTTTGACTCCCAAATATTTTTTTTATTTTTGTAAATGGCATCTCTCTCTCCTTCTACTGGGTTTTGCTGGTAACACACAAAAACTATTTCTAATTCCTATATATTTATTTTATTTCCTTCATTTTTGCTGAAGTTATTAATATTTAAATGAATTCTTAGTTGATTATCTGGAATCAGAAAAGGGGTAATTTTATTTCATCTCTGCAGCTTTTTATTGCCTCAATTTCATTTTCTTGTTTTCTTGCTACAGCTATCATTTCTAGTACTAGTGATAATGAATATCCTTGCTTTTTCCCTTATCTTATGGGAAAGACTTCTATAAGTTTATTCCCATTGTATAAAGTTGACTGACAATTTAAAATGAACATTCATCTTAAATTCATCAGTATTTTCATGTTAAGGGAAGATCTGTTCTCTAGCTTTTTAAAAATGAAAATGGATGTTGTGCTTTATCAAAAGCTTTTTCTATATGTTAATATAATATTATTTTTGTTCTTGTTACTAGCGTTTTATATAATGTTTCTTTTTAAATATTGAATCAGCCCCACATTTCTGGTATAAATCTGACTTGATCGTTCTGTATTATCTTGATATGGTACTATACTTGGTCTTTTTGCCAATATTTTATGTAAAATTTTTGTATCAGCTTTAATTAGGAATACAAGTCTATTGATTTTCCTTTCCATCTCTGTTTTGAGGTACTGTTATCAAATTTATATACCATAGAAAGAATTTAATAAGAATCTTTCTTTTCCTCCTTTTTCGGGTAATTTATGTAATGCTGAAATTATCCTTTGCGTGTATAATAAAACCCAGTTATAAATTTGTTTAATCCTTGAGGTGTTCATTTACCCCTTTGGAAGTTCATTTTCGGCTTATTCAGTTTTCTTTTGTTGATACTGGGTTATTCGTTTGGTTATAGATTGAGTTATAAACTCTCTATTTCTTGTTCTGTTAGCCAGGAATTTTATGGCTTTTCCCCCTTAATAGCATTTTTCTCAATTTCATGTTAAATAGTTTTCAACATACATTTTTGTAAAATTTTGAGTTCCAAATTTTTTTTCTCTCACCCTTCTCTCTGCCCTCCCCCAGATAGCAAGCAATTTAATATATCTTCTACATGTACAGTCATGTTAAATATATTTCCACATTAGTCATGTTATGAGAGAAATATGAGAATAGAAGGGGAAAAACCATGAGAAAGAAAAATTTTAAAAAATTGAAAATAGTATGCTTCTGTCTGCATTCCGACTCTATAGTTCTTTCTTTTGATGTAGTTAGTATTTTCCATCATGAATCTTTTGGAATTGTCTTGCATCATTGCATTGCTAAGAAGAGCTGAGTCTATCACAGTTGATCATTGTATAATGCTGTTTATACTGAGCACTGTGTTCTGTATCTACTGACTTCACTCAGCATTAAGTCTTTCCAGGTTTTTATGCCTGCTCATTCATCGTTTCTTACAGAACAGTTTTATTCCATTACATTTATATACTGCAGCTTTGTTCAGCCATTCTCCAGTTGATGGGCATCCCCTCAAATTCCAAGTCTTTGCCACGACAGAAAGAGCTGCTATAATTTTTGTATATGTGGGTCCTTTTCTATTTTTTATTTATAACTCTTTGGAATATAGGCATAGTAGTGAAATTGCTGGATCAAAGGGTATGCAAAGTTTGATAGGCCTTTAGACATAGTTCCAAATAGCATCCAGAATTGTTGGATTAGTCTACAACTCCATCAACAATGCACAGTGTTCCAATTTCCCCACATCTTTTCCAACCACCATTTATCATTTTCCTTTGCTGTCATGTCAGCCAGTCTGATAGGTGTGAGGTGGCTCCTCAGAGTTACTTTAATTTGCATTTCTTTAATCAGTAGTATTAGAGCATTTTTTCATATGACTATAGATATCTTTAATTTCTTCATCTGAAAACTACCTGTTCATATCCTTTGATCATTTATCAATTGGGAAATGCCTTTTGTTCTTATAAATTTGACTCAGTTCTCTATGTAGTTTAGAAATGAGGCATTTAGCAGAAACATTAGCTGTAAAAATTCTTTCCCAGATGTCTGCTTCCCTTCTAATCTTGGTTGCATTGGTTTTGTTTATGCAAAATCTTTTAAATTTAATAGAATTAAAATTATCTATTTTGCATTTCATAATGTTCTCTTGGTTGGTCATAGATTTTTTTCCCTTCTCCATAAATCTGACAGGTAAACTATTCCTTTTTCTCCTAATTTGCTTATGGTATCATACTTTATGTTAAATCATGTACCCATTTTGACCTCACCTTTTTGTAAGGCGTTACAAATCATGTACCTATTTTGACCTCACCTTTTTGTAAGGCTATTGTTGGTCTATGCCTAGTTTATGCCATACTATTTTCCAGTTTTCCCAATAGCTTTTGTCCAATAGTGAGGTCTTATGTCAGAAGCTGGAATCTTTGGGTTTATCAAACAGTAGAATAATATGTTCATTGCCTATTGTGTTTTGGGTACCTAACCTATTCCACTGATCCCATCATTCACTTCCTTAGCCAGTGGCAGATAGTTTGGATGATTGATGCTTTATTTAAATCTTTTATAGCTAGGCAGGGATTTTATATTTTTATCAATATCCACCTATTATTTAATTTGCCAAGTTTTTGGCAAAAAATGTAATTGGGCAAAATAGTTCCCTCAGTTCCTTCATTTCTTAATTTGTTGTGAATTCTTTTTGATACTGATGATTTAGTTTTTCTCCTTTGAAAAATAAAATTAGTTAATCCTCCCACACCCACACACCCACCCCTGAAAACAGAAACAACTCATGGTTTTAGTTCAATATTTTTTTTTCTACAAAATTTGTTCATTTCTCTTTTGATTTCCATAATTTCAATCTTGTTTAATTTTTAAAAGAAGATCCATTTTTTTAGTTTTTAGTTTCATGTTCATTTCATTGATTTGTACTTGCACACTTTTGTTAATGAAATTTTTTGCAATAAGAAATTTCTCCTGTGAACTGCTTTTGTTGTATTCAAAACTTTTTCCATGTTGACTAATCATTTATTAGCTTTAATCAGTTTTTCTGTTTTTGTACTTTGCTCTTTGACCCACCAGTTCTTTAGGATTAAACTTAGCCTCCAGTTCAGTTGTAATACTTTCTTCATTGCCTCCTTCTTCTCTGCCACTACTGCCACTGCTGCATTGTGGTCATTAAAAGTGTGATGAATATTTCTTCTTTCTTCTACTTTGAGTGAGATTTTTTTATGCCCTAATACATTGCCAGTTTTTATAAAAGTACCATTCATACCCAAGAATATGTACACTCTTTTCTATTCCTGTTTAGTAATCATCATATGTAAAATATATGTGTATGCATGTGTTGTAGCTTTTCAAAAATTCTATCTGGGTCTTTAACTTTAGTTTTTATTGTTGTTTGGTCTAATTTTGAAATAAGTATTCTTGTCTTTTAATATAATAATGTTACTGTTTATTTTTTCCTGTAACTTCTTTAACTTTTTCTTTTGGTATTTATTTTTGTTTTTAATTGGCCCCTGAACTATTCAATATCACCAGGCTGGAAGTGCAGCAATTATTTATATGCCTGCTCATAATGCTGATTGACACAGATGCTTTATCTTGCTCCATTTTTATGACTTCAATTGGTTGACCCTTCCTTAGGCAACCAGAAGGCCCTCCACTTACAGAGGCTCACCATATTGGTGCCAGACTTAGTGTATATATGTATACACACACACATTCAATCAGCTTTAGCGTTACTGTATCTCAGAACTCCTGAACTTAAGTAATCCACCTGAGCATTCCGCAGTAGCAGAAATTATAGGCATGTGGCACTCTTTGTCTCTCTTAAATATTTCGGTGCTAGGATTTACTTATTCTAATCTTCCTTCCCAAATTTGGACTTTTTAGTGCTAGGCTCTTAACACTCCTAGAGAGACTGTCAATATTTTTGAGTCTCGATTTCTGTTTCCTATGGGTCATAATGCTGTTTTATTTCCATATTAGTTCAGTGTTATTCAAGAATCTGACATGTGACTGAGTTTGGAAACCAGCATACTGTCATTGTGCTTATATTTGGATCACAGGCAAAATTGGCAGCCTTGGCACCCCAGCAAAGTTGAGTCACTTTCTTCCTGGTCCACACTTTGTGTCTGAAAATAGAACTGTATATTTGCTCCTTGTTGAAGTTTTAGTATACTGTTGCCCCCAGCTCCTGTCATTTAGCTAGGAGGCTCTGAAAGTTAAGAATGGCAGAAGGGTAGGCTCCCCCATAGTCTTATCTCCTTTCCCTGATTGCTCAGATACAGATCACAAATTGGGCTGGAGGCTAAATCAGATATTCATTTCCAGAGTCAAAGCTAAAAAATTCCTATTCCTTATCTGCTCCTTATCCTACTCCTTATCAGCCTCAGGATCACAAGCACTCCTTGCCTTAGTTTATATATTCACAGGTTAGCTGCTTCTACACACAGGTTCCTTCCTTAGTCAGCATTGAGTCTTTTACCCAGCTGTGGGATCAGAACAACAGAAGTGTCAGTTGGTTCCCATTCTTCTTGGTTCTGCACGGCACCTTCCTAGCTACATCCAGCTCCCAGCAGCATTAGACTTTAGACTATCTTCTGAAGCTGACAGGTGATGGGAAAATGAGTGGGTTTTTTTCCCTTGGATTCCCTGATCCTGACCCAGTCTGGTATCCTTTTCTATGTTTTTTCATGAAGTATTTGTTGGGGAGGGGAAAGCTGGTTTGTATTTCTTCCTCTCACCCTATGTCTTTTAAGGTCTCATCACTTATTTTCACATTGAAACCTAGTTGGATTTCTGTCAGGATGTTTATCATTCATTCTACATAATTCTTTCTCAATACTGCAACACAATTGTAAGGAAATTTGATTTTCTTTGAAAAAAATAGGCAGGGGGATAAAATCCGGCAATGCTGAAAATAACAATTGACTTTAACCCATGTTCTTTGGTTCCAAACCTATTCCTCTGATTAATGGTTAAATGAGTGGCATAAATACTTTAATGATATCGAATTGGCAGAGTGACATCATATCTACTTCCTTCTCTATTTACCTAAACAAGCACTGTTTTTTTCAGTTACTAAGCCTCACCCAATAGCTCTGATATTGTGGCTAAACTAGTTCTAAAATAGAAGCCCAATGCCTTATGAATGATTAAAATTTTGTTTCTCCAGTAGTGTTCTTTTCTTAAAATACTTCTTTTGCAAAAAAGTTGAAAGTACTTCTCTATCTTCCCAACCCCCAAAAAACTTTGAGAAGAAATGGAGTTTTCCATCCTTAATTTTCCATTCTGCTTTGGTCTGACACATGTCTATTATTGTCTGGTTTGTTTCTAAAATTATTTGCCTTTAATTCATTAATTATAGGGGCAGCCGGGTGGCACAGTGGAATGAGTGCTGGGCCTGAAGTTAGACTCATATTTTCCTAGAGTTCAAATCTGGCCTCATACACTTACTAGCTCTATAATCGTGGGCCAGTCACTAACCTTGTTGCCTCAATTTCCTCATTTGTAATGATGATCTGGAGATGATGATGATCTAGAGAATGAAATGGCAAATCACTCCAGAACTTTCCAAGGAAAACCCCAAATGAGGTCGTGAGTAAGACACAACTGAACAACAAACATTAATTATAGAATCCTATTATCTCAGAGATGAAAGTCCATATCTGCACTATTCTATTCACTTCTGAGTACATAAGACTAAAGGGAAACATACCTGTCTTTGTATTTGGAAGACTGACATGTGGCTTGGTGGGGAGATGTTTTTGCCTGTACAAAGGGCAGAACTACATGCAATCAGTGACAGATTTTTGGCACAATAAAAAGAAAATTTTCTATTTATGAGTTGTCTATGGATTTCCTTGGGATGGAGTGAATTTTTACCCCTATTTTTCAAGAAGAATATGAAGACAAATTATCACTTATTAAGAGTGATGTAAAAATGTTTATGGATCGGGTAAGGATTAGACTACATGACCTCTGAAGTCCCTTCCACATCTGTATTTTTGACTCAGATGGGATTTAATCCAATGCATGCATATTATAAATAAGTAGTCTGAGACCTAGGAAGATGAAGTGTCTCTTCTAAAGACATATGCTAATAAGAAAACTGGGACTAGAATTCCTGTAATACTGACCCAATCTGGTGTTATTTCTGCCATATCAAATGCTTAAGGAAATGGGAAGAAGTAATGCTTGAGTTTAGAATTTTTTGCGTTACTCATACCTCCCCTCCGATCCAGTTTATTTTTTTCCCATATTGCAACATTTTTTCCCACACTGAAGAAAATAATGGATTAATAGTCTCTTTTATCACATGGTGTAAATACCTTGTGTGAGTCTTATCAAAGATTATTTTAGATAACAACAGATATAATGTGAAAGTGGGAATGCCGTGTAACAAAAAGACACTGAATTTGAGCATTTGAACAAATAAATGACTGCACTCCTCTGCATTGAATTCTTAGTCTTTCCATTTGAAAATAGAAAGTTCAAATTCCAGGCTCAAAGCTATTTCATAGTTTTTACAGTGGTAGATGGTAGAAAGCCGTGACAATAATGCTCTCATGACCATTATGCTTGTGACCAACTTTTTATATAGATTTATTTATCTTTGTTTACCCCCACCATCTAATATTAGCCATTTTATGTTAAGAAAAATATATCATGCCACAATATGAATGTAAAAATCTTTTACTTTGTTTCTAATATCTCACCTTCCTCTTAGAATTTATTATTCCTTTTAGATTGTCTTCGGCCCTAATTTTTTTCTAATTTTAATTCAAATCTGATTTTGTCTTACGTATATTCAGCACTCTTTTCATTTCTAAAGAGATTTTTTTATGAATTTTAAATAATACAGCAATACGTATTCAAATTTATTTCTCAGATGCTAGGATTTAAATCTTAAATCAGGAAACCTGGATCAGCCTACTTCTATCTTATATTTTGTTGTGTCACTGTTGTTTTAATTTTCCAAATTTTGTACACGATTGTAACATTGTACTGTTTGGTCTAAAGAAGAGAAGACTGAAACTTGTAGTCATTTCCCTGATTGTAAATTCCTCACAGAGAGAGATTGTCATTATGTTTTTCCCGTGGTTTCATTAATGGGGAGAATTCCCGTTATGAGAACTTCTTCTCCTGCTCCATGTCTACAACTTAATTTATAAATAGTTGCTTGTAGCATGGAGAAATTAAGTGGTCTGCTTATTTTATTTTGTGAAGGGCAAATAGATACTCTGTTACTGTCTCGTTAGTTTTCTTGGGTGTCCTCTCCCAGTTAGGTTTTAATTCTGAATTGACTGCCTGACTTTACAACACCCACAGAGCTTTGTTTGGTGGCTTGAACATACAAGATACATAAGTGTTTATTGAACATTATAGAATTGAATTCTATGGGTAAATGTTTTATAGATCTTGGTGAACCATCTTACACACTTTTCTGTGGTGCTTTGGTGTCCAGGCATTAAATATAGATTTATGCTATTTGTCCTAGGTATAGCCAAGTTTGAATCCTACATTCCCCAGGCAGAACTGTCAGGGAGTGCACTGGATCTTTTGTCAATTGAAAGTAGAAGCATCACCAAGAAGGTGAAAAAGGAATGAGATCTTTTTCATGTGCATCTTAAAATGCTAGAAATTTCAAGACTCCAGTTAATAGACTTAGGGGATTCCAGGCAGTCACGGACCATTTATGGACCATTCAGTCATGGTTCAAACCTGTGTAGTTGAGCTAGTTTTAGTAACTCTCATGTTTGCTCTTAGAATTGCCCCAGATGCTCCCAGTCATTGATGCTCTTTCTTTAAAATCGTTACTACTCATTCCTGTTTTAGAAAAACCAACTGACAAAATAAACATTCCCTTTTGACAAATAAGCATCATCAGTTGATTAAAAAATAAATCAACATGTTGCCTTTCACTCTGCATCAAGTGTATCCCAGTCCCCCTTAAGTATCTGGAAAAAGGTATTTCCTGGAAAGTGGACCTGGAATAGAGAAGAGCTAAAGAATAACATTCTTTAGTGTCTAAGATTAATTTCAATATAAGCCTTTTTAAAAGCACCCTGCTGTGTGTGAGATACCAAGAATGGTATACAAGGATGAAATCAGAGAGATTCTGCTTTTGAGAAACCAAAATTTAATGAGAGTTGAGGGAAGGATCATCTCATATATAAATATAGATACACAGACATTATGTATTCCAAGAAATACAAAATGTTAAGAATTCAGAGAATCATGGAAAGCAAAATGAAACAAAACAGCATCAGAAATATAATATACAGTATAACCACAACAATGTGGACCAGAGGTGCAAAATAAGATGTACATTTTCATATGTGGCCAACATGTTAATTTGCTTTGCTTAACTATATTTATTGTTATAAAGGAAATTCTGTTACCTTGGCATTTTTTTTTCGGATTAGAGTGGCTAATTTTTGACCTGATATATAGTGTTTTGTTTTGTTCTTAATATTTTTTATTATTCTGCACTTGTAATTTACATGAACCTTTCCATCTGCAAAAAACAGAAAGGTTGTTTATGAGACTGTGAATCTCTCTAATACGTAGCATTAAAAAACCCCACAAATAATACATGTCATTTGCATTTCTGTCTTTTAGAAGTCTTTTTGTTGCTTTCCATGTGGTTTTAATGCTTCATTGAACCTCTTTTTTCATCACTATTACTCATCATATTTAACAACACACACACACACACACACACACCCTTCCCTTTTGACAAATAAGCATAGTCATCTGACAAAATAAATCCATTCTCCTTCACTCTGTATCATTTAATATAAGTTTTTTCATGTTTATCTGAATAAGATAGTATTCTACAAATTTATATTTCACAGGGCAGGAAAGAAGGTAAGCTTGCAACTGGTATAAAAAATTCAATGTAAAGCTCTGGTATAAACTTAAAATATTGAGTTGATTTGTGGTTTATGTATAAAAATTGGTTTCCCTTAGTGCACTAAAGAATTTTTTTATTATTTTAAGAAAAAATAATAACTTCCCAAATATCAGAAAACCTTTAAGAAATAAAACGAAGCATTTTATTTCATTTCTGAAAACAGCTTTTATGAACTTCTGAAAACATGAAATAAGGGACCCTGAAAGGAATTTCAGATAGAATATTGTATGCAAAACATGAGAATTTACTGCTCATAGCAACAAATTAAACACTACATTTCCATAGATGTGTGTTGTCCCTTATGACAATCTTGATTGAATTTATTTGGACAGATTTTTATACCTTTACAGACATTATACTTTTCATTTAGTTCTGGTCTAGTTCATTCTGAGAACATGTAAAAAAAACCCCTTCTCAAAGAACCTAAAGGTGTGTGTGCCCAGGTACCTGTGTTCACACCAGTGTATTGCGAGAAATTTATTGCATTCCAGTCCAGCCTGGTCTCACATTACTCCCAACTGGGGAGATTTCCAGAAGCTATGACAGTTTTTAGTGCCAACATGGATATTTATATTTGTTCTAATGAAAATATCTATCTCAGAAACACTGGTAAACAGAGTCACTAATGTTGGTGTATCAGTGAACAAGCATTTATTAAGTGCTTACTAGCGAATAAAGACTAAGTGCTAGGGATTTAAACAAAAGAGCAAATCCAGCCTGAGTTTAAGACAGGCAACATGTACATATGCAGGTCAATCAGCAAGCATTTACTAAGTGTCTACTCTGTGCCTACACTGTGTTAAACACTAATTATGCAAAGGCAAAAATAGTCCATGTCCCCATGAATCTCACATTCTAATAGGGGAGAGAGCATGCAAATAACTGTACATGTAAGATATATGCAGGGTAAATTAGAGATAAACAACACAGTAAATTACAAGATGCAGAAGCTAGTTTCAGTGGGCATGAAAGCAATGTGACATAGTCCTAACCTGGCCATCTAGCTATATGTGCTTCTCTCATTGTGACTTCTTATAGTGAATACTAGATTTAAAAGTTATTTTGACCTAGAAGTAAAAATTGTTTTGGGAGTTTTTTGAGGGGGAGTCAGGGGAAGGGATAGTGGTGAAGGAATTGTCATGCTCTCAGTATTTGAGGAAAAACATAGATTGAAAGAAGAAAAGATGCTCTAGATAACATGGCATAGAATTTCATAAATAAAAGCAAACTTCATCTAGTATTCAGCAGTAATTCTAAGAGACTCTCTAGCAGTAATTCTAGAGAACCTGCCTTTGATTGTATGTACTACACCCATCAGTTTCAAAGTCCAATACAATTTTATTGGGTTTATGTTTTTAGTTCATTGTTAGAAGCTAGTTATTGGTATTACCAAGATTTACCACAAAGATACTAAGTTAGTTACATGCTGCATTTTAAAGTGCTTAACCTCTAGAAAAACTGGTTTTGTGTGCTTTGGTTTAGGTTTGAAAGAGCCACGTTTCATGTCAGTTGCACCCTGTTCAGATAAGCGTGTGAGAGACTTTTTGGAATAATAATGCAATATTTTAGGATGAAAGTAAGACTACAGAATTTGGAGTTAGAGTATATGATTTGCTTTCTGAAAATCTGTAGTATTTATAGTGAAACAATATTTAATTTTTTACATATTAGCTAATCACAATGCACAATGACATAGAACACAAGAATACCTTTACATATAGGGTAATGAAAATTAAGTGCCTTTAAAATCATTGTCTGTATATTACTTTCCCCTTACTCTTTACTACACCTTCAGCAGTGATAAGCTTTCAATAAATACAGGATACTGCCCCAACTTGTTTGATGAATTCATTGACAAGCATTTATTGAGTACTTCTATGTAGCAGGCTCTGGAGTGCAAAGATAAAGTCTAGAACTTGCAAAGTGTATTCTTTAATTTTTATAGTACATTAGTGACAGTAGAACTGGTTCAATATTCTTATTATATCTTCCAGTGGCAAAAATGAAAAAAATTCTAGTGGCTTTCTTCTGGGATTATCTCCAGTTTACTTTGTGTGTATCATCTATCTATGTATATATGCATGTGTTTGTATATTTTATATATATATATATATATATTTATAAATTATTTACATGTTATCCCTGCCTTTAGAATATGAGATATTTGAGAGCAAACACTTTTGTTGCCTTTATTTATATCTTCAGTGTTCGGCACCATGCCTAGCATATAGTAAACATTTAATATATGCTTGTGGTCTTGACTCAAGAACCACTTTTTACATGGAGACTTTAATTATCCACTCCAGTACTAGTACCAATTCCCTGTTACTTTGTATTTATTTTGTATATGTGTACATTTTGTTTCCCACAACAGGGTATAAGCTATTGTAGATGAAGGACTGTATCATTTTCATCTTTGTACCCTGAATACTTATTATAGTGGGCATCTAGCTGGTATAGTGGGTAGAGTGCCCACCCTGGAGTCATGGGGATTTGAGTTCAAATATGGCCTCATACACTTGCTGGCTGTATGACCACTGACAAATCACTTAACCCTCTTTGCCTCATTTCCTAATCTGTAAAATGTGCAAGGAGGAAATGGCAAACCAGTCCACTATCTGCCAAGAAAACCCCGAAAATGGAGACATGGAGAGTTGAGCACAAATGAAATGATTTAATTTATCACAGTACCTGACACACAGTAGGCATTAAGTGCTTGTTTTGGTAGTAGAAGCCATGACTCTACTTTAAAAGATTAATTATTTACTTTCCTGACTTGAGTGGTTACAGTGGTTGTAGTCCGAGTCAATAAACGTTCATTATTCCCCTTCTCTGTGAAAAGCCCCTAAGTACTAGGGCAGATACAAAGATAGATAACACAAATAATCCCTTCCTTGGTGAAACTTACTTATGTACAAATAATACAAACATACAAACGACAAATAATAGTGATACAAAAGAGATCATGAACAATCCAGAAGTGTTATGTGAGTTCTGAGGAGGAAAGCTTAGTTTTTGATTGAGGTGATCAGGAGATAGCATTTGAACTAAGTGTCAAGAGATGGGTAAATTTCAAAAGACAGCAATAGGAAGTAGTAAACAGAATTGATAGAAGAACATAGATCTAGAGCTAGAAGAAACCTCAGAGACCATCTATTCCAACTCTCCTAGATGAGGAAACTAAGGTCCAGTGCTGGCCAAGTGCCTTACCCAAGATTATGCAAGTAAAAAGCTTTCAGCGGTGGAATTTGAACTCAAGTTCTCTGACTCCAGAGCCAGGGCTTTTTTCATTCTTCTGTACTTCTGACAAGATCAGATTCCATAAGGAATATTAACACAATACCATTGTGATGTATTAATTGTAGATCCTATCCAATACAGGAAGAAAACATGTAAATAGCTATATATACATAGGGGGTAAATTGGACATGATCTCAAAAGGAAGGCAATGGGTGCAGAGACTGTGAAACGGAAGAACCTACATAATCTAACAATTAGAAGAAACCTCAGAGGCCATCTAATCCAGCCCATGCCTCGCTAGCAATTGTCACGAGCTTTCCAAGTCAGCTAGCATTTCTGTGTAGAGGTAATAAATAGAACACTGAATTTCTGGTCAGAGGAGCTGGATTCCAATCTCAGCACTGCTGCTTAATACCTGTATGACCTTGGACGAATCATTTTTTCTGCCTGAACTTTGGTTTCCTCAATTGTACAATATGCACGTCAGCCAGATGATCTCTAGGATCCCTTGCAACTTTAAATCTGGCCCTCAGATTTATTTTTCCATACTACTTTCCTGTGCAGTCCTGCTTCACTAATTGTCTATTAGATATTTCTAACTGGTTGGTCCATAGGCATCTTAAATTCAACATGTCCCAAAACAGAAATTATTATATTTTTCCCCGAAACTTTCCCTTTTCCTAACTTCCCTGATTTTGTTCAGGATACCACCATCCTTCTAGTCACCAAGATTTTATAACCTTTAAGTAATTCTCAGTTCTTCCCTCATATCCAGTCATTTGCCAAGTCTTGTTAATGTTTTCTTCATACCTCTTATATCCATCTTCTTTCCGTTCATGACCATTTGTCTAGTTCATGTCCTTAACAGCTTTAACCTAGACAGTTATAATACCACTGTGCTTCTAGTCATTCCTGCGTTTAATTATGCTCTTTGAATGAATGAATACCTTCTACATTAGTGATGTTATCCAGAGACTTGAAGGACTCCAGAAAGAAGGTACCTCATCCTTCTCAAGGCACCCCATGCCATTTGGGGATGGTCTACTTATTTGACATTCCTTCCTACACCAAATTAAATCTTCTCCTCTCAATCTTCTACCCATTTCTCCTCATCCTGCCCAACAAGGGCCTCCACATGGCAATACTAATACATGAGAACAGCTGTGATGGTCTGCCCATAACTTTCTCCTTATGCAAGTCTACTCTTGTGAATTAAACATCTCCAGGCCTGTAATCCAGTTCTAATGGATATTGCAACTGATCAGGCAGGTGATGAGAACAAAATCTGACTAAGTAGAATTAACTGGACTTTTCAATTGAACTTATATGGAAGGTCACGGAGAAGGAAAGGAAAAAGTAAAAGATAGCACTTAAGTTTTAACTGTGAATTACTAGTTAATTTCGTGATTCTACTAGAACAAATAAGGAATTAGGAAGAGAAATCGGGTTTGGGAAAAGATAATTACCATGCTGAGGTTATATAACAATGTATAAATTTTGTAAATTCTGCCAACAGGTATGAAAATGAAGAATCATACAATATACTACAGCATATTTACTGTTTAATTAAAAACAAGTTCAGTCAATTATAAATAACATTATGTTGTCATTTCTGAAGCAAGTCAAATTTTTCCCTTAAAGTCTACTGCAGATTCTTTAGAGAAAAAAAATCAACATCTGTGTGGATTCATAGAACTTGATGGTTGGCTTCTATAAAGTGCATCCTCCTATGTTACAATTAAGCATTTATTGTTATTGTTGTTTTGCAGTATCCAAAAAACACGGCAAGCTTATCACTTTCTTACGAACATTCATGAAGTCTCGTCCAACAAAACAGAAACTGAAGCAGCGGGGAATTCTGAAAGAAAGGGTGTTTGGATGTGACCTGGGGGAACACCTTCTGAATTCTGGTTTTGAAGGTAAATGCTGAGCTTAGAGACTCCTGATATGACACTGTGTGTGTGTGCGTGTGTGTGTGTGTGAGAATTGGCACTGATTTAGTTCAATTAAGCTGATGTTTGTGTGTGTGTGTGTGTGTGTGTGTGTGTGTGTGTGTGTGTGTGTGTGAGAGAGAGAGAGAGAGAGAGAGAGAATTGGCACTGATTTAGTTCAATTAAGCTGATGTTTTTAGGGACCTTTTCTGTGTCCTCTACAGTGTTGTATACAGTGAGGTGTATAGAGTATGTACAATGACATGACCCTAAGAAACTTCTCTCTCTAGGTGGATAAGATAGATTCACCAAGAATATTATAATACAAAATAATCTTGTGTTACTTAACAACTGTTATCAGTCCAATAGCCTATCCTCAGGGAAGTATCCAATACCAGTATTGCCTCAAGATTCTTTATAGCTTCCTTCTTCAAGAGGAGCAAGACTTCACAAGCATGACATTAATTGAGATTAAAATATTCCAGAACTCTTCATCAGGCTGCAAAGGCTTGCAAAAACTGGTCTCTTTGATAGGCTGTTACCTCTTAGAAGTAATCTAGATTGTCAGAAGAGTGGATCCAGCCAGTACATTTGCAGAGCTGCAGAGTTCAAGTGGTAACAAGAGCCATAATTTTAGCTCCAGTTTTAAACTTTAATTTCTGTTCTGTATAAATTTAAATATGAATCAAAGACATTTACCTTACTTAAATGCTTCTAGTCCAGAGAAGTTGGACATTTATGTCTAACTGGAATAACAGGTTCAGTTATGCTTGTAATCAAGAAGATGTGGCAGTGTACATTAGTGGAAAGAACTTTGGACTTGGAGTGAGAACACTGGCGTCACTAGCTGTGTGACCACAGCAAGTTTGAGGTTCAGTTTTCTCATATCTGAAATGAAGGTAACAAGACTTAGAATATCCACCTCATAGAATTGTTATGAGGAAAGTCTTCAGTTAACTGTGAAGTACCATATAAAATGTAAGATAGTGTTTTTGTCATTGCTGCACAGTCTGTGGAAGACCTAGGAATTCCATAGGCCTGACAGAGGTAGTAATCTCTTTATCTGAGAAACACCTTGGAAACTAGTATTCAGGGTGAAAGTAAAGAATTGCATCTTTTCATAAACTGTTTTAAGTTTTAATGTTTAGCAAAGGTTCTGTTATTAATCTTATATTTTCATATATTAATGCACATTTTGAATAAAACTAAGTATGAATGGCTGAAGGTTTTGAAACTTTTGTTAACAATTTTTAATTACACCATATGCTAGTGTTTTCTTTCTTCTTTATTTCTGATAAACGTTTAACTGCATACTTTTTTTTTTGCTATGTGCAAAATTTTGTGTTAACAGCTGTATTTTGCCTGAAGTACTTCGCAATCAAAAAGCTCCCCCTTTATAACAGTTGGTTTTATTGCTATAACATAATATAAATGAGCTTACTGCAGAGAAACTTAGAGGAGGCCCCAGAGCCTGACTGAACAAATAATACTATCTTAATAATGTAGGAACCCACTCCCTAACCATAAATGTTATGAAATACAGCCTATCTTTCTTATCCTGGGATTCGTTATTCATTTGGCCTAATGGCAATAAGCATAACCACAAACTGAAGTGCATCACAATAATCCAAATATTTCTTCTCTGCTGGTAGAGGCTATGATTTGCATATGAGAACTGATAAACTCACTATCCATGGCACTTTGAGGTCACATTACCATTTGCTATTATTCTAAATTATTTTTAAAATAATGTCTTTAGTGCCTCAGGTTCTTCAGAGCTGTACTGCTTTCATTGAGAGATATGGTATTGTGGATGGAATATATCGTCTTTCTGGCGTTGCCTCCAATATCCAGAGATTACGGTAAAGTCCCTCCTCTTTTTTCTTTAACTCCTAGAAAATTTGTTCAGAATTAATTGATTTTGAAATTATTTTTTATATGTTGTTGAACTTGAGTGGGCAAAAGGGAATGTGTTATGAAAGAGAGGAAAAGTTGGTATTTGTATTGTAGTGTGTGTTCAATTTTCTGATTAGCAAGTGTGTGTTCGATTTTCTGATTAGCAATATGCTTACCTGTAACTTCGAAAGGACAGACTCTCCTTGCTTCATTGCTTTCTGAAAATTCCAGATTCATCTTTCTTTAGCTTCTATCTCTAAAGCAGAGATTTATAACCATTTTGGGGACATGAATAGTCTAATGAAGCCTATGAACCCCATCTAACAAGAATTTTTAATGCATAAAATAAAATACTTGGGATTTCAAAAAATGTTAAAATTATCAAAACAGTTTGATAAGAATTATCAAAATGTGACAAAAAAAAATCAAGCAAGTTAGACTGAGATTGAAAACCCTAGTTTCTAGAGGATGCTGAACTCCTTGAGAAGCTTGACTATACTAGGTATTCCTACTTTTACTCCTGTGACTTCTAAACCCTCTGCAATTTAGCTTTCAACCTCATTTAACTGAATCTGCTTTCCTCAGAGTTACCAGGAATCTCTTAATTACCAAATCAAATGACCTTTTCTCAATCCTCATGCTTCTTGACCTTATTTCAGCTTTGACATTATTGATCACCACTTTCTCTTGGATACTCTGTTCTAAGTTTTTGGCACACTGTTTGTTCTCTCTTGGTTATTCTTTTGCCTGTCTTAACCACTCTTTTTCAGTCTCTTTTGTGAAATCTTCATCCGTGTCATGGCCACTAACCATGTACTTCCCAAGGTTCTGTCTTGAGCTCTTTCTTTTTGGGTGTCTTGTACTGGATACTTGTATGCATCTCAAATTGTCCAAAATATAATTCATTACCTTTCTCCAGCCCCAACTCTTCCCTCTTCCCAGTTTTCTTATTGCCATCAGAAGTATCACCATCCCCTCAATTACCTTAGAATCACAGCCTTTATTCCATCAACTCCTAATTTGCACTTACCCCATTTGTCCATTGTGTTATCAGATCTCATCATTTCTATCTTTACAGTATAGTCAATTAAGAAACATTTATTGGGGCAGCTAAGTGGTGGAGTGGATAGAAGAGCAGCCCTAGAAGTCAGGAGGAAGTGAGTTCACATCTGGCCTCAGACACTTACTAGCTGTGTGACCCTGGACAGGTTACTTAACCCCAATTGACTCCCTCCCCCAAAAGGGGCATTTTTTAAAGCATTTACTATGTGCCAGGCACCTATGTTAACTACTGAGAATAGAGAAAGGCAAAAAATAGTCCCTACCCTCAGGGATCTTGCAGTCTGATCCAGAAGATGTGACAGATGAAAGGTGAAATGACTGAACAGCAATGCATGCCTATTGCCTACCAGACCAGGACCAGATCTCCTCAGCTTAGGCCTGGATCCTGAATACAGGGAGAGAGACAGACTTTTATACAGTAAAACAACTAATCACATAAGACCAGTTAATTAAAAAGAAACAATGAAACATTAGGTAATGTTTTCTAATTGGAGGAAAGATTAGAGATTTTCCAAGTTGGAAGGGGAAGAGTAAACAGGTATTCCCTGAGTTCAGAAAAAAAGATGTGTCCCACTCCCCCCAGGCATCTGTAAACAGTGAAAGAAACATGAAAAATTAACTGATTAGGACCAGTTTTCAAAAGAAAACCTATGGATTGCTTCAGATAATCCTTGTTGTGAGAAAACTCCTTGTTTCAATCTTTGGATCTGGTTGGGTTTCTGGTCAGCATAACCTGTGTCCTTGGTTACGGGTCTCTAAGCAGCTGGGAGAGGTGGACCAGTTTCTCAGCCATGCAGGGCTAGGTTCAGACAGTGCAGAGACAAGTCAAATAGCCATGAGCAAACTACATTTATTCAGGATAAATTGGGGATAATTTTCAAGGAAGGCGCTATTATCAGAGAACACTGAGAAAGGCTTCTTGCAAAAAATGGGATGTTAGTGTAGGTCCTCACCATCTCATGCCTTGATTCTTTCGATAGTTTTCTAATTGATCTCCCTGCCCCAAGACTTTTCCTCTCCAATCCATTCTTTACTTAGTTGTGACAGGAATTTTCCTAAAATGCATCCTCCCCGTCAGCTCACAAATTACATAGAAATTCCTGTGTTTTTTGTTTGACCCTTTCCTTACCTTCCCATTCTCCTTCCATTTTCTTCTTGTCCTCCATACACTCTACAATCAAACTATGCCCGCTTACTTACATTTCCTCACCCACAGTCCTTCCATTTGTAATGGCTTTCCCCCATGCCTGGAATGATCTTCTTCCTCACCAAGACCATTTAGTTTTTTAGGCTTCCTTTTTGTAAGAGGAGGCTTTTCTTATTCCCCACAGCTGTAAGTGCTTTTCTATCTTCTATTTATCTTGTACATACATCATTATTTATGTATTGTCTCCCTCATTAGATGGTTGGCACCTTTAAGGGAAGGACCATGTCTTTGCCTTTCTTTGTATCCCTAGCACTTAGCCCAGTGCTTTGTTGTTGGGCAAACAAGGTGGTGCAGCAGATGGAACGCTAGGCCTGGGATCAGGAAGACTCATCTTTCTGAGTTTAAATATGACCTCAGATAACATACTAGCTTCATGATCCTGGGCAAGTCACTTAATCCTGTTCATCTCAGTTTCCTCATCTGTAAAATAAACTGGAGAAGGAGATGGCAAACCATTCCATTAACTTTACCAAGAACACCCCACATAGGATCGCACAGAGTTGGACACCACTGAAAAGCAAATGAACAAATGCAGTCTCCTGGCCCTGAACTGAACCATCCACATAGAGGTTTGGGCATCACCATTGAAGATGAAATTCTAGATTAGTTGGGAGCAGTGAGGCAGCTAGTAGAAAAGGAGACCTCATCAAAAACATTGAGGATTTTATTTTCTCTTTATTTTTTGTTATAAACATGGGGAAAGAGGAAAGTTATATTATAAAATAAAGATAATTTAAAAGTAGAAGATAACTATATTTTTAAAAATAAAACAGCAAAGAAATCCCATTCCTTCTCTGTTTTCTGAGCAATAATGAACAAACTTTTAAGCACCTTAAAGAAAGCAGAGCTGAGCTCCTCCTCTGCAACCTCTTTTATCCCAAAGGAAGTTGAACAACTGAGCAGTTAATATGTGCTTATCTCCTCCCCTGCTCCTGACCCAGCTATTTGGAAATGAATTTTCGAAGCTATTAATTTATAAGTGATCCTGAAAAACTGAACAGGTGGGATGCATGTGTGATGGCAGAGGCTGTGTCACCAAATCAAGCACATATCTCTGTTATCTTCTTTAACAAGCCCAAATATTACAAGACAGACTCTTGTTAATTGAGAGACACAGAAGTTGTTCAGCCATTCCCCAACTGGTAAGCATCTCCCCAATTTGCAATTCTTTGCCACCACAAAAAGATTTACTCTTTAAGTATTTTTGTACAAATAGTTCCTTTTCTCTTTTCTTTGAACATGGTCTACACAGTTTTATAGCCCTTTGAGTGTAGTTCTGATTTTTTTTTTCCAAAAATTGTTGGTCCACTTCCCTAGTTCACAACAGTTTATTAATGTAGTTATTTTTCCTTCATGTCATCTAGCATTTGTCATTTTTTTATAAGTAGGAGGTGGTACCTCAGAGTTGTTTTAATTTGCATTTCTCTAATCAATATTTTGGAGCATTTTCTTCATATTATTATTGATAGCTTTAATTTCTTCTTTTGAAAACTGCCCATTCATATCCTTTGACCATTTATCAATTGGAAATGGTTCTTGCATAAATTTTACTTAGTTTCCTATATATTTAAGAAATGAGACTTTTTTAGAGTAACTTGATGCAAAAAATTTTTATATTACTTGGTTACCTATGATAACTTTTAGCAAAATGAAGTTTCTCTGATTATATTTTAAAATTATGCTCGTTTTTGCTTTTGCTTTTTCTGAGACCATGATTACTAATCCTGTTTTTTTAACTTTGGCCGAAGCACAATAGATTCTGCTCGTCTTTTATTTTAACTCTCCATGTGTCTCTTGTTGGATTCTGGTTTCTAATCCATTCTGTTTCCATTTTATTAGTGAGCTCAGGCCATTCACTTCACAGTTATGATTACTATCTATTTACCTTCTGTTTTCTTGTTTGTCTTTCTTTCTCACTTTTAATTCTGTCTCTCCTCAAAAATCTGTCTTGCCTCTTGACTCCCTTAATCAACCTTCCATTTTATCATCTCTTCTACCCCCATATGTCTTATCCCTTTCACCTTCTATTTCCCAACTGGATAAGATTTTTATACCCAACTGAGTGTGTGTGTGTGTGTGTGTGTGCGCGCGTATGTGTATCCTTTCCTCTTTGAACCAATTCCAATGAGAAAGAGGTTCAAGCATTGTTCCCCACGACCCCACTTCCCCCTCTACTATAAAAGCTGTTCCTTGCATGTTTCTTTTATGTGAGATATTTTTGTCTGTTCTACCTCAAACGTCCTTCTCCAAATGCATCCCTCTTCCTCAACCCTTCATTTTTTTTTGAGATCATCCCAGTATAACCAACATACACTCACACCCTGTGCCTGTATAGACTCCTTCTGACTGCCCTAATAATGATGATGTTCTTCGTAATTACATTTATCTTCCCACATGTAAATGTAAACAGTTTAACTCCATTAAGTCTCTTATGATTATTCTTTCATATTTACCTTTTTATGCTTCTTGAGTCTTGTGTTTGAATGTCAGCTTTTCTATTTAGCTCAGGTCTTTTTTTTAAAAAAAAAAATTAGAATTGCTTTAATGTCTTCTATTCATTAAATGTCCACTTTTTCCTTCTGAAAGATTATATTCAGATTTGCTGAGTAAGTTATTCTTGATTGTAATCCTAACCCTCTTGTCCTTTAACATAGAAGCTGCTAAATCTTGTGTTATCTTAACTTTGGCCTCTGTGATATTTGAATTGTTTCTTTCTGGCTGCTTGCAATATTTTCTCCTTGATCTGGGAGCTCTGGAATTTGGCTATAATATTCCTGAGAGTTTTCATTTTCAGATCTCTTTCAGGAGCTGATTTGTGGGTTCTTTCTATTTCTATTTTATCTTCTGGATCTAAAATATTGGGGCAGTTTTCCTTTATAATTTCTTTTTTTTAATTTTTAAAAAAAAATTTCAGATAAATATGAAAACAAATATATAATAAGAAAAGAAACATAATACGCTTAAATATTAAACTTAAAAATTAAATAAGAAAAGAAAAAAGCATCTTGTGCACAGCAGAGCATATGAGAGGATTCAGAATATATAACAATAACTTATTTTAAGAAAGCCTATATATTGAAAACTATCCATCTTTTCTTTCCTGCCTTGTAGATTTTCTTCAGTTCTCTGCTGTACACTTTTTACTTTGTTCTTTTTCCCCCTTCCTCCCCCATACCTGCCACCCCATGACGACAATAGAGTATGGCTATATTTATATATAGATGTTGATATATACTTACATATATACATATATACACAAATGTACTTATATACATACATATATAAACATATACTTTCCCTAAGAGATTCTACTCCTAATTTTTTTGTTTGTGTGTATCTCTTTTTTCTATTTCTCCTGACTCTTCTACTTTACCTCTTCTACCTGCTACCTTACCCTCCTGTTACTTAATCTAACCCTGCTCCTGTAATCCCTCCCTTATCCTTCCATTCCCCTAAATCTAAATACTTTTCTATATCTCCCTTTTTAACCTATTCCCTCATCCTCCCCTCTAAAGATTTCTCCTTTATCCTCTCACCTCGATACACTTTTATACTCTTCTAGATGTGTGTGTGTGTGTGTGTGTGTGTATATATTTTTTTTTTAATTTTTTATTTTTTTTTTCTCATCTTAAACCTGTTCCCAATGAAAGTAGGTTTCTAGACCTAACAGCTCCTCTCCTCTATCTAATTCCTCACTGGTTCTTCCTCTTGTACCTCATCTGTGTAATATAAATACTCTCCTAGCTACTCTTGAATGGTTTTACTTTTTAAAGTCACATCATACTCAGGTCTATCCCAATCTTTCTTATAGGATACCTAATTACTTAAACATAGGTTTAACATATCTTAGACATGGGTTTAACATTTTCATTACATAAAAGATAAATATTCTACCCTTATTTAGTTCTTATAATTGCTCTTGGTACCAACGTATATACCTTATATTTCTCTTGGCTCTTGTATGTCACATCTTGTATTGAATTAAGGGTTAGTTTGTTTGTTTTTGACAGAGTCTTGAAAGTCTGACAGTTGATCAAATGTCCATTTTGTTTTCCTTCAGAATTATGCTTAGACTTGCTGGATATGATATTTTTTGGCCCAGTTCTTTTTCTCTTTGATATATAGTGTTCTAAGACCTGCAACCTTTTAATGTCTCCAGTACTAGGTCTTGTGTGAGTCTAATTGTGGATTTTTTTTTCTGTTTTTACTTTCTCCTCTTGTTCAAATGCTTCAGGATGATTTCCTTTAATTATTTCTTGTATTATTGTATCAAGACTGTGTTTTTTTTTTATCAGAACCTTCAGGTAGTCCATTTATTCTTATGTTTTCTTGATCTGTTTGTTCTCTAGATCTGTTGCTTTTCTCATTATATGTTTCACATTCTCTTCTTTTTTTTATTCTTTATATATTTTTTTTAAATTTCTTCATCTCTTTTAACTTCACTGGCTTCTCCTTGCCCAGTTCAGATTTTCAAGGAGTCATTGTCTTCCTTAAGATTCTGAATTTCCTTTTCTAATTGGTTTATTTTCCTGTCATAATCTTCTTATTTTTCTTTTTAATTTTTCCTCAGTCTATCTCATTTGATTTTTAAAATCAGTTTTTTAGTTCTTCAAAAAATTCTTTTTGGGTAGGTAACTATTTGCCATTATTCTTTAGGGTAGAGGAGGGTTTATTTGCTTCAATATCCTCCTCCGAAGGTGAACCCTGGTCTTCTCTATTCACATAGATGCTCTCGATGGTTGGATTCTTTCTCCTTTGCCTGTGCATTTTTTGGGGGGAGGGGGTAATAATTTAGTTTTTATAATTACCTCTACTTTTGGGTATAGGTGATGGTACCTTTGGCTTCTGATCTTCTCCAGTGCTCCTCTGATCTTGAACTAAAATCAAGGCTTCCAGCCTTCTGTGAATGCCCACAGTCAGCAGAGTCCCTGCCCCACTGCTTCTGCACTCACCAGGTGTGTCCTGGTTCCTTCTTGCCCCCACCACTCCTTGTAGAACAGTTGGGTCTGGCATTCCTTGTCAGCCGAGGTTCCCTATATCTTCCAAAGGTCAGAAACCCAATTTCCCTCACTGTTCTGGGGGTCTGGGGTGGAGAGGGGGTAAAAGTTCCTGTGTCAGGCCAAGGCAGCTTCCCAGCCCAGCTTACCCCAGAGCTTACTGCTTATTTTTTTTAAGCAGCTTGTTGCCTCTTGATGTTAAAGATGACCTTATCCTGGAGGTGTTTAATCTTCAAAGGGAGGCAGTCTGGTCCTGGGATTTTTTTTTTCATGTCTTTTCTGATTATCCCAGGAAGCACCCCTGTTCTGTGCCTTCTCTTATTTGTTTTCATGGCTCTATGTTAACCCAGAGGTGATATTTTATCTCTTTTGTGGAGGAAAATCTTGAGAGCTTGAAATTTTCCCACCTACTATGCCATCTGCCCTTTAATTTCTTAAAATATATTATCTAGCCTTTTAAAAAATCATGTTTTCAAGTAGTTTAATAATTCTTAAATTATCTCTTCTCAGTCTCTTTTCCAGGTCAGTTGTTTTTCTGATGAGATATTTCACATTTTCTTCAATTTTTTCATTCTTTTGACTTTGTTTTATTGTTTCTTTATGTTTCATGTTTCATGGAAGTCATTAACTTCCACTTGTCTAGTTGTAATTTTTTTAAGGAATTATTTTATTCAGTAAATATTTGTATCTCCTTTTCCATTTGTCCTATTCTTCTTTTTAAAGAATTCTTTTCTTTTGTGAATTTTTGGGTCTCTTTTATCAGTAGAACAATTCTATTTTTTTCAGTATTTTTGTATCTCTTTTACCAAGCTGTTAATTTTCTTTTCCTAATTTTCTTGTGTCCTCATTCCTTTTGCCAGTTTTTCTCCACCAATTTTACGACTTAATCTAACTCAGAGATTCTTGTTGGGCTTGGATTCAATTAATATTTTTCTTTGAGGCTTTGCTTGTTTCTGCTTTCACATTTTTGTCCTCTTCTGAGTTTATGTCTTACTTTCCTTGCCACCATAGTAGTTTTTATAGTCAGATTCTTTTTGTCGTTGTTGTTTGTCATTATTCTAGCCTATTTCTTGTTTTTGTTTTATTTAAGTTGGTCTCTGCTTACTTGGGACTGTGGAGGCAGTCAGTGTTCCAAGCTTTAGTCTTTTCCTTGCTGCTATTTTCAGAGCTAATTGTAAGGATCTTCAAGTTGATAGTACTTCTAATGAAGTATGATCTGGAGAGAGGTGTGGTCACTGCTGGTCTCTACCTAGGAAGGGTCCCTACACTTTGTTAGCACCAAGCATTAGTGCTACACTTTTCCTTGAAATTGTGACCAGAGTCTCTGTTTCCTTGGGACCAGCCACTAACACTCTTTTCCACCCTGGAAATGGTGCCCAGAACTGCTTATGGACGGTAGAGTTGCTAATGAGCTCCAGCTACATCCAGTGCCACCAGAGGGTCCCCTTTAATTCATTTCTGGCCAATTTTCTGACCCCTTCACTGTCTCTGGGCTGAGAATTCCTGAAGTTTCTGCTATTGTTCCTATACCAGCTACTTCAAGGCCCACATTGTGCTCTGGCGATGGCAAGGCTGCACTCTGGGGTAGGTCCCCACCCTGGTGTCACAGATCTCTTCTGCTCACCTCCTAAATTGTCTTAAGCTGGGAAAATCTTTTATTCTGACCTTTTGTTTGACTATGCCACTCCAAAATTTGATTCAAGCAGTTATTTTAAAGTTGTTTGGAGAGGAGTGTTGGGAATTGTTCTCTGCTATCCTCTCCATCTTTAAATATCAAGAAACTGCCTACTCACTCTCTTCTTAGCCTCTTAAATTTTAACTTCCAAGTAAAGAGAATGATACAGTATGAGCATTCACATAGTACCTCCTGTGTGCCATATCCTAAGCCAAATTTTACACATCTTTCACTTCATCCTCACAACAGCTCTGTGAGGTAAGTGCTGTTATTATACCTGTTTTTCAGATGAGGAAATTGTGGCAAGCAGAGGTTAAGTGCCTAGGGTCACACAGCCAATCATGAGGCTAGATTTGAACTCAGGGCTAACTAATTCCAGAAGCAGTGCTCTATCGACTGTGCTACTTGCAATATCTCAATTGAGGTGAATAAGATTGGAGTATTTCCCAAAGTTAGTCTAAGATACAATGTGGTCAGGCAAGTCCTTTGGGGTCATTTGGACCTAGATGGACACTTCTCTATGAAGTTTTTATTGGGAAAAGAGAGGGAGGCTTCTGCTGGTTGTGAGTACGAAGGCAAAGTAAAAGAAAAAATAAGTAACAATTAGAGGTTCTATTGAATGCACTGCGGCACCCTGGGCAAGGCATTTAATTTTCTGCCTTAGTTTTCTCAGTGGTAAAACAGGCATAATTACAAGCACGCTCACCTCCTGGGACTGTTGTGATTATTGAATGAGCTAACACTGTAAGGGACTTGATAAGGGCATATTCCCTTTTCTCTCCCCTTGATTCCTAGGTGCTCTGGAAGAGTGCCAAGGAATAGCTTTGTTATGCTCTCTCTGGGTCAGGATCAAAAGCCTCTTGGAGGTGCTTAGGGCTTTCTCCCATGGAATTTTTCGCCTCAATGCTAATGCTGACCGTATTGGGGAAAGAAGAATAAACTAAAACACAAGAATCCTAATGGGTGGCTAAAGCCTTAATTATCAGTAGAGCCTTCTACAGCTGTGTGTATGCCTGTATCTTTTTTCTAGCAAGCCTATCCATTAATTTATGTTACTCGAAGGGAAGATGACACTCGAAGTCAAAAAAGTACAAAATTTACTTCTTTACAAAGAAGTAAACTTATCATAAGAATGGATCTTAGAAAGTGCAAAGCAGATACTGTAAAGTAAATCACGGTAGTTATAGTTTAACAATCCCACAGCATCTCCACTTGATGTACCATTGACATTTTAGCCTCAACATATCCAAAATATAATTGGTTGCTTTTCCATAAAAGCTTTCCTTCTTCAAACTTTCTTTTAATGGAGACTGGATCTGTCAGATCCATAACCTCAGAGTCATTCTAGACTCTTTTCTCTCATTTCCTATATTTAAGGCCTTAAATCCTTTTTTCAGGGGTATTTATTCTGTGAAGTTTGGATTCAGTCAAAGGGCTGCACTTGAGAATCTAGAAGGCCACATGTGGCCTCGAAGCAGAAGGCTCCCCCACCCCTGATTTAGACAATTGATAAATATGATTGATTCTTTCAATGATCGCTTTACTCATATAATTGAGCTCTTGTTTAGATCCTCGTCACCTCTCACCTCTACTCGTCCAAGGCACTGATCTGACCATGCCCCATTCCTGCTAAAAATCCTTCAGTGACTCCTTATTGGTTCTGAGGTAACACTCAGCATCATTCTTTTAAAAAATTGAATTATTTTATTTATTTTCAGTGATCAACAATCACTTCTGTATATCTTAGATTTTTTTCCACTCCCCCCCCATCATTCCCCCTTCCCTCCCCACTTCCTCCCTGAGACGGCATACATTCTTATATAGGTTCTACATGTACATTCCAATTAAATGCATGATGCATAGAAGAATTAAAATGGGAGAAATTGAATGGGAGAAACCATAAAACAAAACGAAATGTAATGCAAAAGAAAATTGTCTGTTTCTATCTGAGATCTGGTTCCATAGTTCTTTCTCAGGATGTGGAAGGCATTTTGCCTCAAGTGTCCTGGAAATTTTTTAAGTTATTTCAGTGAAATACTAAGTCTGTCAGAAAAATTTCTCATACACTGTGGTTGTTGCTGTGTACAAAGTTCTCCTGGTTCTGCTCCTTTCACTCAACATCAGTTCATATAAGTCTTTCCAGGCTTCTCTGGTCTTCCTGTTCATCATTTGTCATAGCACATTAGTATTCCATTACATTCATATACCATGACTTGTTCTGCCATTCCCCAAATGATGGGCATCCCCTTGATTTCCAGTTTTTGGCTGCCACAAAGAGAGCTGCAATAAATATTTTTGTACAAGTGGGACCCTTTCCCATTTCTATGATCTCTTTGGGATAGAGTCCCAGAAACAATATTGCTAGGTCAAAGGGTATGCATATTTGTGCATAGTTCCAAGTTGCTCTCCAAAATGCTTGGATCAGCATTCTCAGGAATCACAAGATGCGGCTCCAGTCTACCTTCCTAGTCTTGTTTCTCATTATCCCCTCAGCAGCCTCTCACGCCTCCTGTGTATATACACACACACACACACACACACACACCCACTCCTGGAAGGCACTTGTTTTTTCAGTTGGTATTCTTTGAATCCTTATCTTCCAACTAGGATCTAGGCTCTGCTCCAGGGCTTTGTCCTCCAAGAAGCCCTCAGTAAACCTCTCCATTGCCTTAGCTTTCCTATCTTCTCAGATCACTTCATACTTATTTACTTGTTTACATGCTTTATCCATCTTGGAACATTTGTTCTTAAGTACATGAATTTCAGGAAGTTTGCAAACTTGGATGGGGGGAAAAATTACGTCATCTCCGCTAACCTCTGATTGAAATTTAGCATCTTCTCTAATGAGGTAAAAATGTTAATTCTGTTTCACCAGACTGCCTCAAATATCTTCCATAGCATTAAAAGAAAAAAAAAGTTAACCACAATTGTACAAGAAAATAAAATTACTTGATGGCATGAACTGTTTAATTTTTCCTCAGGATCTACTCCAGTGCCTTACATGTTTTAGTGGCTCAGTAAATGTCTATTGCATTTAATTATATTTTTTCCCCAAACCAGATTACAGTCATCTCCAAAAGTAGTTTATAAAGCTACATCTGAGATTAAATGTGATCTGCTATAGGTTATACCTGAAATGTTAAAGATCATGTTTCCTAAATTCGTTTGACCTTGGAATATTTTAGGATTTGAATTATATTGATGATGCTTATAAGTGCTAGTCTAGTGACCCTGAGGGTAAAGAACAGCCCCAAGACAAAGAGGAAGGATGAGCAAATTTTGGAACAAAATAGAGAAAAGTAGACCTAATTTGGCTGTTTCAATAATGAGAAGCAACTCTATGTAAGGATAAGAAAATGTTGGAAGTACAGAATTTTTCTCACAGAACCAGTTTATAATGCTTAGAACACTGGGGTTTCACAAAGCATGATTCCCTGGGCAAAAGTGCTATATAAATTTTATAAATTTATATAAATTACTTCTTTTCTAGACTTCCTGTTAGTAAGTGAAGAAGACAGTAGGTTAGGCATCATGCTATTTTACCCACCATTCCATTGCATTACTCTGGATATTAACATCTGAAATATTTCTTTCTATAAATCAAATAAATGATGAGTTCAAAACAGAATGTGAAAATGAAATAAACTTTTAACACTGATTGAGCATTGTGCTGTATAAATTATTTAGAATGAGTAAACTAAATACTGGAGGCTGAAAGTAATCTTCCTTTGAGGTATTTATTCTCAGAAACAAAGAGATTGGATTTGAGTGTGTATATTCCATTATTCTTTTTTTCTGGCTTTATATCTATAGATGGACATTTCCTTTGTCCTTCAGTGAGAGTATTCATTTACAGAGATCATCTTTAGAAGTCATCCAGAGCAACTCTTTACTTGTGGCTATATACCGTATTTGAGAGCACTCACCTTGTGTTAAAGATCTAATATTTTTTGCAAAACAAGTTATTTAGAAGCTGAGTGACTCAACGAATCAGGGAATCTACAAACAAATCCCCATAGCATTTAGTCCTAGATCTCATGTCTGTGAATCTGAGCTGGCTAATTTGAACCAGCTATTTTGATGTACATATTCAAGCGATGATTAAGTTTGGCCTGACTTGGCATTTTGAAAACAACTTGTATTTCATGAACATTTTCTCTCTGTGAAAAGCAGGGCCTCTGGAAGGAATCACTTCATGTGGTTTCTGGCTTCCTCTCACCAGCAGAAACTTACCAAGTTCCACAGTTTGCATCCAAGGAATTTCTATACACAGTAGTTTTGATCTGGACCGGCTGCCCTCAACCCTAATTTTTAGCATTTCCAAAAAGCTTTGACTATTCAGCCTTCAGGATTTAAGGATCTTATTGTCAGTTTGATTCCAGAATGGTCACTGTGTCCTCGCACCTGTGACAGTAGGCCATGTGGATGCTGGTCATACAGTTAACCCTTATAGAGGGGTGGGGAGCCGGGGCTCAGGGATGCTGTGCCTTTTCAGAATATACAAATTTAGATCTAATCAGCCACTTATTGTTAAATACATTCCAGGAAGAAAGTGAATTCTGATGACTCTTCCTTTTAGGATTTTTCTTTCTTCTGATCATGTCTTCTTTTGCTGACAGAATTTGATTTTGTTCTTTTCACGTATTTTCTTTAGACATGAATTTGACTCTGAACATATTCCCGACCTGACAAAAGAACCTTACGTTCAAGATATACATTCAGTTGGTTCCCTTTGTAAGCTGTATTTTCGAGAACTCCCAAACCCTCTGCTCACTTACCAACTGTATGAGAAATTCTCGGTAAGTACTTGCTGATTTGGAAGCAAGTTTTGTTTAACTGGGAACTTTATTGTGGGTTTTTTAAAAGACAGAAAGACAAGCACATTGGTTTGGCCAAATGCAAGTGATGGTTTCAGAGCCAAACTTGAGGCTTAGCTGAAAGTTTCCTTTATTTTTCCTAAGCCATTGCCAGTCACAGTCCTTGCTGCTTCAGCAGGTTTCTCTCCACCACCACCCTTTCAGTCTCTGTCTTTGGATTTCTAATTTCATCTCCCACAGAATGTTTTCATCCAGCTTTTATGATTTTATTTTTATCAGTTTTAGTGATCATAAACATGTAAATCTTTTTTGTTAATTTGTTCCGTTTCCAGTTCAGCATGAGGATAAATAACCCCAGTTTCAAAATGGAACTAAGTCTAAAGCGCTTCAATTAATGACTCCTTTCCAGCAAATCTCGTCAGTTTATTTTCCTCTCTTTGTGTTACAGGATGCAGTTTCTGCAGCAACAGATGAAGAACGACTCATAAAAATTCATGATGTCATCCAACAACTCCCCCCTCCACATTACAGGTGTTGCTTTATGTTTAAAATACTAGGCAATAGGTCTTTGCTATCTAAAGTTAGATTATCTCCTTGGATAACTCACTTTTAAAAATTTCTCCAAACTAATTTTTTTCTGTTATTTGATTAAATAAATTTTTATGGTTATTATGACAGTTCTTTTGAAAAGTCTCCCTTCTGATTTTATGTCAATTAACTTTGCCATCAGCATATCCATTTAGTCTTGAGTTCACTAAACTTTAATAGGGAAAATCAGCATTTATGAATAATCACAAATATTGGTCATTTTATATAAAATATATATGGTAATTATTAAATTTACTTCCTTGGATATAAATTGACTTACTATCCATTCACTTCAGCAACTGTTTGAGACTTTCTCTTCTGTCTTCAAACCTCCCATGCCACTCCTTCCTATGTTCTCAGATGAGAACCTCTCCTTTTCAGCAAAAAGTTGAGGTCATTCACCAAGAGCTGCTACTTCTGTTTTCTTTATCTCGCATCCTTCTGATATCATCCTCTACTCTCGCCTTCCAACTATTGCCTCTTAGAAGCTCTAGTTTCCTTCACAAACCCATATCAAAACTCACCTTTTACAGGAGGCTTTTCCTAGTCTTACCAAATGCTGATACTTTCTCCTCTGAAGCAACTCCATAGGCACCAAGATTTAAACCTGGAAGGGACTTTGTGAACCATCAAGTTTGTCTCTTCATTTTAGATATGAGAGAAATGGAGGCAAAGGGTGTTTAAGTCATTTTTTAATGTCATTTAATATGTGATTCCTCCCCAGTCATTTTTCTGTATTCTCTGCCACAAGAAACAGACCACATAGGGAAAAGTGGTTGAGAGATTTTGCTCTTCATTTAAACAGGTTTAGAAAGAATCAGTCTAACTTTGCTAGGCTTACAGCTAGGCATACAGCTTATTTAGAAACCCATCACACCACCCCCAAGATAAGTGATAGAATCATAGGCAGGAAAGTCCAAACAAGCACCCTTGTAGTGTGTGAAAGTAGGGTGGGGATGAAGTATGTGAAAGCTTGATGTGACCCTACCACGGGCACGCAGCTTTCAGTCTGTCCAGCTTTCAACTGATGCTGCTTTTGTAGCTTCCTCCCTAGGAAAAGAGACTCCCCTGAAAGGAAGTCAGTGGACATTTGTAAGTGCCCAGTTCCTGGAGGATATATGACCCTGGTTTCCTAAAACCTCACACAGAAGCCTGACCCCTTTCATTATATATCAGATACAGACATGTTAGGTTTCATTTGGTTTTTGTTGTTGTTAAAGAGAAATCCTTACATCATCCATTAGTAGTAAGATAACATCTTGTCCACTGATAATTCCATAAGTCTGTTTACGTCTATTACATGCCTATTTGTGTAATATAAGCCCCTGAAAAGAAGGGAGGCATTTTGTTTAATGTCTGGAACGTAATAAACTACTAATAAATGCTTATTGCTTAATGTAGATAGCTAAGAATTTGAAGTCAACCGATTTATATACAGTACTAAGATGTTGTGTTTGTATAGTCCTCTGTAGTTTTTCAAATTCTTTTCCTTCACATACATTTCCTGATTGGATCCTCAAGGACACTTTTAGGAGGTAGGCAAGCAGTTATTGATGTACGAGTTTTATCAGAAAGCAAGAATCAAGAGAGATTAAGTGATTGTAAAATGCAGAAATGGTGTCACCCTGTGTTGATAGAGGGAGTTTCCTCTTGGAAGTTCTTTATACCAGTGGAATTGCAGGTTCAGTCCCTATTTCACTCACTAGCTCATAAAGTCTTTATTCAAGTCAAACTGGTCTGCTCCTGCTGCTGTTAAGGTGCAGAATATTTTCAGTTCTTTACTGCAAGTACTCTGTTATTTGTCCAAAGAAAACAATTTGATCCTATCTTGACTCAGTTCATCCCTTCTTAGGCAACCTGGTGGCCTCCTCATTCCCAGGGGTTCACCATACTGATGCCAAACTTAGTTCGGACTCCCAGTTGATACAGACCACCATAGTTCAGAATTCCTGAGCTCTAGAGATCTAATAGACTCAGCCTTCTTGTAGCTCAGATTATAGGCATGTGCTACCATACCCAGCACATTAATGCAACCTTACCAAATAGATTTCCATAGTGGTTTTGTCACAGAAAAAAATGTCTTTGGTCTGCAAAGTTAAGTCTCTCCCACCTGTGGAGGGCTAGATGGCTCAGGATTTGAAGTCAGGAAGACCTGAGCTCAGACACTAGCTATGCCGCTTACTGTCACCTATTTGACCTTGAACAAGTTGCTTCATGTGAATTCACCTCAAATGTAAAGTGAGGGGAGAAGACTCTTTGAGGTCTCTTCCAACTCTAAATCTCTGATCCTACAATGCATCTAACCCTATAACTAGAAACCCCACTCAGCAAAGCTTAAGCTTGATTAAGAGCTTGGTTTAAATTCCCCGAGCCATAGTTTTCTTATTTGAAAAATATGCATGTTAATATCAACTTCTGAGGATTTTGTGAGAATTGAATAATATAGTATTTGAAAAGCTTGTCATATTATAAAAATAAAGTGTTACTATCATTATTGACAAGAGAGACAGATTCTTGTGAGATCTTTACTGATTCCTTTGAAGACTTCAATAATGAAACAGTGTTTCTTTTCACTTCTCAATTTCAGAATGTTAATAATAGTTTCTTCCTGTGCCCCTTTCTCACTATCTTTAACATGAGGAAAAGCCTATGGTTTAGACACTTGTAAGAACCAGGAGCTAAATTACTGTTCCTTACTGAAGCAAAATATTTCACTGACATTTTCTGCATAAGCTGGAGAAGACGGAGCTTCACCAAATATCCCCAATAACTTTATCTTAATGTATATGACGTTATTTAAAAAGAAGAAGAAAAAGATTGAGCAAAATTGAACAAAACAAAGGATAGGCTCTTGGGCTTTGAGGAAGTAACTCCATGCCAAAAGTTCCTGATTATGCTAAAAGCTTCCCCTCCAGTGGATACTGGAATTCACTATCTTCTTGAATGTTGCTTAGGATAGTTGGAAACCCAAGTTAGCTCTTGATGGAGCAGAGATTTTTAAGTAATCTGTAGTTGACGTGACTGCTGTGTGCAGAAACTAAATTTGATAGAGCTATTTTATTGGTACATCCCAACATGGAAATCAGATGACCAAAAATGCTGTCATGCCAAGTAAATGTTTGTTTAAGTGGTGGTGATGCAGTACCATAGTGGAAAAGAGTCCTGGATTTGGATTCAGAAGAGAAGATTTTAAATCCTAGCTTTGTTTCTCACTCTCTATGTGAACATGAACCAGTCACTCTGCCTATGTTTCTCTTCTATAAAATAAGATTAGACCACAGGATTCCTTCCAGTTCTCTGAGCCAGGGTTGTTTTGATTTGTTTTTGTTTGTTAATTTAAGTAGTTCCCAATTTACCAAAGTAGTTCATATAGCACTTTGTTGTCTGAAACACCAAACACCTTTCCCCTAGGAACAGTGTTACGTGAATGGTTAAATTCCTATAATGAGGCCACAAAAGTCTGTTTCATCTTTCTTTAGAATAAAATAAGTAGAGTAATAGTGCACATCTCTGTGTTTGCAAAGTGCTTGACACACATTGTTTCCTTTGGCCCTCACAACAACTCTGTAAGTCAGGCACTGTTGCCTCCATTTTACAGTTGAGGAAACAGACATGGTGAGATTTAATTATTTATCCACAGTCACACAGCTAGTGCCTGTTGGAATTTGAATCTGTTGATCCTGACCCCAAGCCAAGCATACTATTTTACTATCCTATATGTGGTATTTACTATCACTAGTACTGTAATAATAGTACTATAGAACCTGACTGCCTTATATGAGAGATTGTATTCCATTCTCCATCTGAGGAAGCCAGAAATACATCCACTCCTCCTTGCTCCCTACCCCAATTTCTCAGCAATTAGAGTAAGGACTTCTCAGCCTTTAGAAAACTGAAGTAACTTCTTAACCCTGGAATATGGTCTCAGAGAGGACTCTGAAGTAAAGCTTAGGACAGAATAAGGCCCAGAAAGCCACTTGTGGGAGTGAAGTAAGGAGCAAGGATAGAAACTAGGGACCCTGACCAAGATAACAAGATAGGAGCTGAAGTGTACAGGAAGGGGAAAAGGGAATAAGCATTCATTTAGTGCCCGGTACTGGGCTAAAATACTAGTGGAGAGGGGAAAAAAAATTGACCTTAGAGATTTACCTTCAGAAAAAGCTTATCTCTTCCTTTTGCTACTACCAGATCTGCCACTTTGAACCACAGGACCAAAGTCCGAGCAGGTAATAAGCATCCGAGAGCATAGTCCTGGGTAGGTAGGGAGCACAGTGGCTAGAGTGTCAAGGCCTAAAGTTAAGAAGACTCATCTTACAGAGTTCATATCTGGCCTCAGACACTTACTAGCTTTGTGACCCTGGGCAAGTCACCTGACTCTGTTTACCTCAGTTACTCATTTGTTAAATGAATTAAAGAAGGAAATGACAAACCACTCCAGTATCTATGACAAGAAAACCTCAAATGGGGTCACAAAGAGTTGGACACAACAGAAAAAAGACTGAACAACCTCAAAAGCATAGTCTCAGGTAGTTGCTGTTCAGGGAGGAAGGGGAGGGAAATTTCACCTACCAGCAACAGGGAGGGAAGGGCAGTTTCTGTACCAGGGGCCACCTGACTGGTACTGTTTTTCAAAGGTTCTTTGTGACTGGTTGTAGTTAAACTGAGTGTATATGGTCAGAGATCACCTGTATAGCTGGTTTTCTAAAAGTTGGTCTTATTTGGATCAAATAGTTCTTTTTTTAATTGACTTTTTATAGATTTAGTAGTTGCAATAACTACATTCAGTCTCTACAACTCCCTTCTTCCAGTTACATGGTAATAAAACTTGGAATTAATTGATGGCAAAGTTTTCAATTTTTTATGTTGTTCCTTGCTTTCCTTTTTACTATTGAAGATTAATTTACTATTTACAATTATAAAAATTTACAATTTACAATTTACTATTGAAGATAATTAATGGGACCCCTCTGCTGAAAACGTTGTAGAATGGAACGCTAATTGATGAATATTTCCCATCTGCTAATAGATTTTGGTGTGTTTATTTCATTTTCCAGAACACTGGAGTTCTTAATGAGACACTTGTCCCTTCTAGCTGACTACTGTTCCATCACAAATATGCATGCCAAGAACCTAGCAATTGTTTGGGCTCCAAATCTATTAAGGTAACTTGTACTTTACTTCCTGCCTTCAATAAATTTGTCATAAATATAAGATTCATTTTAACACTGCTTTTTAAGGAAGATTTTAAAATGAAAAGTTATTATCTCTTTATCATGAATTTCATCAAATGGTTCCTATTGAAGCAGTTAAAGAATTATAACTCATTTAATACTGAGTTGTATTCCAGTGCTTAGCATAGAGCCTGGCCCCATAGTAGGTGCTTAATAAATGTTTATTGATTGATTTAAAGGATTCAGAATAGTTTATTCTGAACAGCTTTATGACCATGGGCAAGTCACCCTCTCTTCATCTCAGTTGCTTTTTCTATATAATGAGGAATTTGGATAGCATATCTTGGAATCTTAGTTTCCTTCAAATATTTATATCCTTGTATCTGCTTACCTTTGCAAATTTCTTTTTTCCTTTTCTCTCTTTTTTAAATTAAATTGTTTTATTGGTTTTCTGTGTTCTACAATCACTTCCATATATCATAATTTTCCCCCCTCCTTCCCCCTTTTTCCCCCTTCCTCTCCACTCACTCCCCTAGACAGCTTGCAATTTTATATAGGCCCTACACATACATTCCTATTAAATACATTTTCACCTTAGTCATTTTGTATAGAAGAATTAAAATGAATGGGAGAAATCATAAAACAAAACATAATACAAAGGAAAATGGTCTGCTTCATTCTATGATCAAATTCTATAGTTCTTTCTCTGGATGTGGAAGGCATTTTGCTTCAAGAGTCCATTGGGAATTTTTTATGTCCTTGCATTGCAATGAAGTACTAAGTCTACCAGAAAAATTTCTCGCATACTGTGGTTGTTGCTGTGTACAAATTCTCCAAGTTCTGCTCCTTTCACTTAGCATTAGTTTGTATAAGTCTTACCTTTGCAGATTTCTAATGGTAATTTGTTTCGTTTCATAGATCAAAACAGATAGAATCTGCCTGCTTTAGTGGGACAGCTGCCTTCATGGAAGTGAGAATTCAGTCAGTGGTGGTTGAATTTATTCTTAATCACGTGGATGTTCTCTTCAGCAGCAAAATTAGTGCAGTCATTCAGGATGGGGCAGGTATGAGTAAGCTTGTTCTCTCTATGAAAATGACTTCTCCTAAAAGCATGAAAATGGGAAAATCAATTTTCCTTGTTGTATGAATATAAAGAGATGATGTTAGACAATTTTCTAATTCCTTTAACATCATATCAAGACTATTTAATGTGTATAAAGAAAATATCACAAGCAGAGGTAACTTGGCAGTGTTTAAGTTCGCAGTAGTGTTTTTAGTAATGTTGCTTTTTACTAAATTATATTGAAAAAGTTTTTTCAGTTATGTTCTCAAAGCTATCAAAAGTTGAATTACCTCATCATCTTCCCTGAAAAACCTTTCATCTTTACCCTTCTTTCCACTCCTATAGTCCCAGTTATAATTAAGGCCCTCTTTGGTAAGGGACATTACTACAGACTGTAAATGATCTTGCTTCATCTTTTCAGCCTTATTTCACATTATTTTCACACAGTCCGGTTAAACAACTTGCTATGTCCATATCTTGTTCTCCTGTCTCCCATCAGTCATTTAAGCATAGCTTCCTTGAGCCCTGTGACAGACTACATTTCTGCTACAGAATCCTTGTTCTCAAGTGGAGTCTCCTTTGTGATGCCACCTCAGTGTTGTCTTACTCTAGTGTTTTGCAGATAGTAAGCACTTCATAAATACTTGTACTTTTCTTCGTTCATGCCTTCTCTGATTTCCCCTCCCCTTTTCAACTGGAAACGATTATCCTTTCCTTACACATCACATATTCTGGCCTGTACACGTAATAATTTTCTAACAAGTATTTCAGTTGTGTATTTGATTCATCCCATTCTTCAACTAGAGTGTGCTCTTCTTGAAACCAAGGACTTGGTTGTTTTCCACCTGGGAATAGCCAATACTTAAGCACAGTATGGTTCCTTGTGGGTAGCTTCACAAATGTTTCTTCCATTGAACTGGTATTTTAGATTTTTTTTTAGGGCAGGAGAGAGAATACTACCTATTTTTGTTTTATACACACCTACCTTTTTCCTGTGCTAGGAAGTCTAACTTTCCCTTTATATTTGAAGCTTCTCTTTCAAGACCCAAGTCCCTGCTGGTGTCTTCTCCATCCACCAAATTGTTGACATTGGAGGAAGCTCAGGCACGAACACAAGCTCAAGTCAGCTCTCCAACTGTGCCCGACAACAAATACATTGAAGTGGGAGAAGGGCCTGCTGCACTTCAAGGAAAATTCCACACTATAATCGAGTTCCCTCTGGAAAGGTGAAGTAACTGATTTTCATTCAGGCTCATATTTAATCCCATGTTTCAATATTCTAACCAAGGAAAGTCTCCAGAATAGTTTATTTGCTTGGGTGTGAGTCATATTAGCCAACTCATAATAAATGCTTAGTGTGACATGGAACTCAAGAAAACTAGCGAGTGCTCAGCCTGGGTTAAAAGTAGCCTAGCATCTAGGAGCAAGGCTGTGGCAGTCTCTCTGTAGTCTGTCTTCAACATATCACATCTAAGGTGGAGTGAGGTTCTAAGCACCATTTTTTAGGAAAGTGAGAACTCATGTCATTATGAAGATTGAGGGAAATAAAGATGTTTAGCCTGAAAAAGGGGTAAGGGGAGTTAGTATAGAAAGACATGACAGCCATTTTCAAGAAGTATTCATCAAAGAGGGTTTGTATTTATTTTTCGTGGTCCCAGAGCAGAACTAGCACTGAGTAGAAGCAGCAGAGTGTTATCTTAGCAGGTGGTGGGTTTTCCCTCATTGGAAGTCTTGAATTAAAGATAAATGATCCCTTGTCTGATACGTTCTCAAGGAGATTTTTAATTACATATGGGTTGGATCTGATGGCCCTGAGGTCCCTTCCAACTCTGAAATTCTGTGATTGAGCAGCTTCATATAATTAAAAATAAGCTATTAAAAAAGCTGTTTCCACAGGGTAATTCTCAAGAGTATTCACATTTCCACTGTACATAAGTTGATTTTCTATCTGATATATATCATTGAAGGATTTTAGTTTTGTGTTTAATGTTGAAGTGGAACAACTTACCTTTAGGAGGAAGTGCCTGGACACAAGCAGTGAATTGCCTTATAATAGATCCTAAGGAAGGATAGGGTCCCTTTCTGTGATTCCATGATATAACTGCAGCAGCTGCACTATCTCCTCCTCTTCAGAGTTGGAAAGCACTTCAGAGGTCAGTTAGGCTCTTTACTTAACTTTACTTGTAAATTAAAGCATAATAGATAACTTAAAAGCATAATAAAGTTCTTTGATTAAAAGTCCTTTCTCTCCTGTTTATTTTAGATACAGATCTCTAAAGTATGGCTCTATACACATGAAGGAGACAGTCATTTTTACATTGTGTAGAACCAACATGTTTTCTTAGGACTACTACTTTCCATATTCTAGGCTTTCTTTCCTCATTTCAGATACGTAACTATTATAACATTTCCTAAACACAAAATCAAACCATAGATTGTTTTCTTTACCAAAATCTCTCTCAGATTTTTGAATTGCCATACTAAAGTGGTTATCTTTAATATTTAGGATACTAGTTTTTTACCCTAGCTAGCATCTCTGACCTTGACATCACCTTTTTTACTTTTTTGCCTCATTCTCTGTCTTGCCATACCTCATATTATCGTTTTTCTTTGCCTCCTGCCTTTGTTTTTCTTTACATTCTATAGCATGCATGGCAGTCAGGCTCTTTGCTTGCTTTATTATTAGGGAAAATAGCATCTCACACTTTAAACACTCCTCCATTTTAAAAAACATTTCTGTTTTGAATAACTCTTACCCCTTTGTTTTTCTGCCACATGTCCCATCTGTTTTATTATACACCTATATATACATGTGTGTTTGTATGTACATATGTAATTATATGTATATATTAATACCTCTGCTTTGTAACTTTGTTTGATAGCAGCATTGTTCTTTGTGTTCTTTAGCTTGTCCTATGTGTTTATCTCTCCTCATCTATACAATGAATTTCACTTTCAAATAAAAGCCCTGCTTCCTTCTTTAAAAATCTACATAGTGTGAGAAACCTAAAATTTTTCTCTTACCCAAATATTTCCTATTCCATTTCTTAGATAAGGTCTCATGTTGTCAGTATTGAGAAGGAAACAAGTTTGTATGAGGCAGTGTGGATTGAGCACTAGATTTTTAATCAGAGGACCTGGATTCAAACCCTGACTTTGATATTTTCTTTGACCATGAATAAACCTCTTTACTTTTCTCAACCTCACTATCTTCATCTTTAGAATGAGTGGATTGGACTTAGGATGCTGTCAGCATGTAGTTCTTCAATACTATTAAAATACCTGATTTGTTTGGTAAACATTAGCTTTATGGTATACTAAAGAATATATAAAACTATTTCAGTTTGACATTTTCCAAATGTCTTGGATTTTCCCATGTTTCTTATTTTCTTGTAATAACTTGGCCCTTGGGTATCTTAGCATTGATTTCTTCTCTTTATTGTCTTAGGAAAAGACCCCCAAACAAAATGAAGAAATCTCCTGTGGGCAGTTGGCGTTCCTTTTTCAATTTAGGGAAATCATCATCTGTTTCCAAGCGGAAACTTCAGCGTAATGAGAGTGAGCCTTCAGAGATGAAAGCAATGGCTCTGAAAGGTGAGTACCCTCTGCTTGAACTCACATCAGAATTTTTTTCTTTACCCAGAATCAGTGCTTGTTAAGGCTGTGACCTGATTTCAAGGAGACAGGGCAAGGGCCTAACCCCAGTAGATGTTTTATCAACCTATCAGAATGTTACAGGATGATTTCCCTCCCTTGTCTCGATGTTGGCCAATTCTGGCCTTGGTTCTAACACAGCTACACTGCATTCTCCAATCATTATCTGTCATTCAATCCTCTCAGATCATTGGCCCCACAGGACAGATATAATTTAACCATGACTCCAACACTTAGAGCAGAGGCACTTCCTCTCTTGCTCTGCCCCTAGTTCACCTCTTGGCTGCATCAAACACCCTTCAGCACAGCCCTGGGATGAGAGTGAGTAAGAGTCCTGTGACCCTCCCTGACCTAATGTTCTTGGTAGGTGGGTTGCACTCTACATTTGTAGATTTCATTGCATTATCTTTCCTTTAACACTCATCCCTCTTTTGAATTTTACTATTACTGTTAAGAATACCCCTAGATATCCAGGTTTGCATCCTATACATACATAACTTATAAATAAATGAATGTACATACATGGAAATATGTGCTCAGACCCTCTTTACAGATTAAGGGTGCACAATTTAAAAAGTTTGCCTGTTTTGTATACACATAAAACAATATGGTACCTGAGCATACTATCACACAGTTATTTATATTACACAGTCAGCATCTGCTTATATAACTTCTTTAATTACATGCATATAAGGTACTCTAAAAATGAATAGCATAATAAATCAAATAGATACACATAGGAAATTGTTTACTCAAAATGTGTAAGTATATAACATGTATAATTGCATATATGTAACTTTAAAATGTTTTGCATTAGTTTTAATACTTTACATTTTGTAGCGAATGCCATCTTTTATGTTTTATGTAGACTACCATAGGGCACAGCATGTCTTTGGATTTTATTGAATGTGATACCTAATGTCTTATCACATTCCATAGTTATGTAGCATTAACTTCCAAAAAAAACTACCACATCTTTGTGGCCATGTGGCTCAGTGGTAAGAGTATGTAAATGATCATCACAAAAGTACCACTAGAAAAACAACTTCAGGCACACAAACCTTACCATCTAACCTTAGTAAACATTCCTTTAGGAAGGAGAGAGCACTGTTAGGGGTATAGTGTTCAAGTCAGCAAATATTTATTGACTTCCTTTTGTGTGCCCAGCTGGAGAGAGACAGAGATACAGAGAGAGAGAGAGAGAGAGAAAATAGTTCCTTAAGAGATATACAATCATACAAAAAATGAAATTTGTAAGTATAAAGTAAATAGAAAACAATACAAAATAGTATTAGACCAGTTGGTAAATTGAAGATACAATATGGTACCAAATGGATATATTGACATTCATCAATTTAAAAGTATGCAAATAAAAAATGTTGTTCCTTTTCACAACAAATACATAGATAGTAAATAATAAAAATATTATGTGCTTTGATTTTGATTCTTCAGGGAGCAGGGCAGAAGGAACCCTTCGCTCAGCTAAAAGTGAAGAGTCTCTTACTTCCCTTCATGCAGTTGATGGTAAGAATGAAAGCACCAGTTAATCTACAGTATATTTAATTTTTTAAAATACAGTAGCATTGTCCATATTTTAAGTATCCATCATATCCTTTGAGACAGTCTGTTGATGAACATTTAGCCTTTGTCTTGTTAGGTACTCTGATGTTTGTTCAGATGAAGTTGTTTCATGGTTTGGTGTACTGCCAGTCATTAATCTTTGCTCTTGGGTTTGCATATAGCTTAAGTATTTTACACTTGGTAATAATACCTGATTCAAGACTTGCTGTAAAGTAGTATGTTTATTAAATTTCACTACATGGAAACAATGCTATCCATTAATTGATTAAAACTCTACATAAAAAAAAACAAATTCTAATGAGAATCATAGATCTAGAAATTGAAGATTTCAGAGGTCATATGGTCCAAAACCTTAGTTTTCTTTTTTGTTGTTGTTGTTATACATGAGGGAAATAGCCTGTCTGGAGGCAAAGGTTCATAGCCTCTGTGGTACTAACATGAAATCAGTCCCATAAGCTGAGGTTAATATCATTTCTCCTTTCTGTGATAATGTTTTGAAGAATTCTCTACCATGAAAGCCCTCTGTTGGGGGAATTCAAAGTTTAAGAGCCTAAAGTTTAAGAGCCTAGTGATCCCAGACCTTTTATTCTTCTCTTCCCACTCTCCAAAATAAAATAACATTTTAGTGACTTCAAGTCACTAATGTGTGACAAAGTAAAACAGTTACTTTTCATTGTGCTTATTATATGCATTTGAAAAGAAATCTTGTACAGGCATATATCTTTATACTTTTCACTCTTTTCTAATTGGAGTATTCACATTAACTCAACTCCTCACAATTTCCATGTGAGGTCAGTGATGAGTCTTCCTAATGGCATAAAGAAAAGAACTTGCTCAAGGTCACAAATTGAGTCAGTGGTAAAATTAGGAATTGAACCGAGGAGTTTTTCTTATCTGTGCTGTTGCCTTGTCCATTAAATGCTGCTTTCCTCACCTTTCCTCACTCATCTCAAATCTACAGTTGTTTGGTATTCTACATTTGTTTTTTGGATTATTTTGCTTCAATACTAAGTGGTCTATATACATTCTCTGGCTGTTATCAGAAAGCAAAATCCATCTGCTTGTTAGATGATGCTATGTGTATGGGATATTAATTATTTGATATTATTATTTATTACCAGGTGACTCTAAACTCTTCCGACCCAGGAGACCCCGGTCTAGCAGTGATGCATTGTCTGCCTCTTTTAATGGAGAAATGCTTGGAAACCGCTGTAATTCCTATGACAATCTGCCCCATGACAATGAAAGTGAAGAGGAAGAAGGACTCTTACATATTCCAGCCCTCATGTCCCCTCATTTGGCTGAAGATGTTGACTTAAGCCCACCAGACATTGGAGTAGCCAGCTTGGATTTTGATCCCATGTCATTTCAGTGTAGTCCTCCCAAGGCTGAATCAGAGTGCTTGGAAAGTACTGCCTCCATCTTAGATTCATTGGGATTTCCCAAGGACAAGCCAAGCACCAGTAAAAATGAACCAGAGGCAGGGAGTCAGTCTCAGACTCCTGGCAGTACTACCAGCTCTGAACCTGTCTCTCCACTTCAGGAGAAATTAAGTCCATTCTTTACCCTGGACCTAAGCCCAACTGAAGACAAAACATCCAAGCCATCCTCATTCACAGAGAAGGTTGTTTATGCTTTTTCTCCAAAAATAGGACGGAAATTAAGTAAATCACCCTCTATCAACATATCAGAGCCAATCTCAGTGACAGTTCCCAGTCGGGTGTCAGAAGTCATTGGTACAGTCCCAAACTCTGCATCACAGAATGCATCTTCCCCAACCTGGAACAAGGGTTTTGGAGAAAGTGACATCATCAGTAGGTCCCCCACTCAGGTAGTAGTGATGAAAACAAATGAGACAGATTCCCAAGAAGTATGCCAGCCCGAAGTCCAGCCCCTGGACCAGGTGGCTGCTGAAACAGTAGGATTGCCAGGGAAGGTGGAACAGGTCCTCTCCAGCAGTCAGAGTAAGGCTGTACCTTCTGGACAGGCTCAGACAGGTACTGTTGGTTTTCCTCCATTCTTTCTTTAAGTTCAAAGGGATCTGCAATACATTATGCCACCTGTGCCTTTAAAAAAGGGAAATAAACTTCAGAGGGCATGCTTTTCAGGGTTGTGCCAATGACTCGAGCCCTAATAAAACTCCTGAGGGCTAACAGCCCTCATCAAGGCCTCAGAGTCCCATTTGTGTCTTTGAACAGTCAAAATTCATGGATAATTTTTGCCCAACTTTGTAGATCTTGATTCACATATAAGACATTTTAGTAACAATTTTCCAGCCCTTGAAGAAGGGACTTTGGGGACCCAAAACCTTGTTTTCTCATTATTCTTTTTCAAGCCAGAGAAGGGTACTTGCCTTTTCTGCTTTCCATCTCTGTAGAGTTCTCAGTGGAGACCTCTGGACAATTTGTTTTAGTTTTCCTTCTGAACCAGCTGTACTTTCTACAGCTTTTTGCATGTGAGACAGAAGATCAAAGATGGCCACTGTGACATATGGAAAGCGCCTTTTTTTTTATTGGTCAAAGGGGGAATATTTTGCTGTCCATGCAGGATAACAGACCACTTTTTCACTCTCATTTTTTTTTCCCCATTTCCTACTAGGAGCAGTTGCCCATGACTCCCCTCAGGATCTCGTTCCTGTCAGTTCAGTCTCTCTTATCCCACCACCACCGCCTCCAAAAAATGCCGCACGTATGTTGGCCTTAGCATTGGCTGAATCTGCACAGCAAGCTTCAACTCAGTCGTTGAAGAGACCAGGAAATTCTCATGCTGGTTGTCCAAATTATGGAGACTCTACAGTGGTGACACCTGAAGATAAACAGTCCAGTTCTTGTATTAGTTTTCCTTTAGATAAGACCTGTTTCCATTCTAATATGCCATCAGAACAGCTTCACCTCCAAAATACTCCATCTGGAAATTCTGACCAGCTTAAAGTGGGTGTAGCTGTGGCTGAGGACCACTCCAAGTCAATTCCAGTTGAATCTAGGGAGCAGGCATACCACTCAGTTGATTCACCAGTGAATCAGGCTCATATGATCTGTTTTTCTGGGGACCCAGAAAAGGCTGAAATTCCTATGGCAACAGTAGTGGATTCGGACAAGGCTGAGAGTCATGTTGTTTTGCATGAGAACCAAGGGAAGACCAATATTCGAACTGTTTCATTTGGGAACCAAGATGAACCCCATATCCACTTCTCCAGTGTAGACCAGCTTCTTTCCCCACTGGATACATCTGTAGATAAATCACAACTTTCCTCAGAACCTGAAGAAAAGGTAACCCCACCTTTTAGTTTGCCTGTGGACAAAATTCACCCTCCTCCTGGGTCCCCTGTAGACAAAGCCACTCCAGCTCCAACAACTTACATGACAACTAGTCCAGCACCAAGTGAAATAAACGCCAGGGAAACTAGCTGGGATGTGACTGGTCAGCCTATATCTTCTGCTGACCTTGTCACCACCCTTCAGCGCACCCATAGAGCTAACCGTCCTCCTCTATCCCATTCTTCTCAGAGACCAGCGGAACAGCAGCTAGTGGTGGGACAGGTACCCACAGCAACCAGTATAGGACTAAATAATTCCCACAAGGTAAGAAGGGGAGGGAAAATGATGTGGAATATACCTTTTCCAAAGGTATGGTTATTGTTAACAGGTGTGAAGAGCCATTTTGTTCAAGTATGATCGCATAGGTTTGAATCCTATGGAATGCTTCGAGAAGTATTTTATATTTCAGATTGGAATCTGGTATTTCCCATATTGAGTGACTTATCAAGCATCTTGAATTGGCACTGTTTGGTATCTACCTCTCTGTTGGTTTTGCTTTGGGAATGGAGCAAGACAGCATTGTGACCAAATCACTGTAGCTTGATTTTGTCTTCTCCCTTTTCTTCCTAGGCTGTTCAGGTGCTTCACTGAATAGTAACTCAAAGGAAGCATGGTCTATTGAGTCAAACTGGACTTTAGGTATCAGGGTTTACAAGTTCTTTCTTTATGTCCACCACTGACTGACTGTGACTTTGGGCAAGTCATTTAACCTCTGTGCCTCAATTACAACTACCAAAAAGAGATATAGGATAACAGATTTCTTGTATGTAAATAAGACATTTTATAATTCCTAGCTACCAACCACTAGAGAAATGTAAAAAACTTAATGGTATTAACACTACTAGATACATTTTTAAAACTTTTAACTAGCAGCTTTGATCACAGTCAAGCACTTGTCTTAAATGAATATTGTATAGGGGGTTCTAAAGTTAAAATCTAGATTACTTTTTATTCTAAGCACTATAAGATTTCTTACGGTCAGCAGAGAGAGGCCTTGTGGTACAGTGGACGAGTCATGGGATCAGAGTCAGAGGACCTCAAATTCAGGTCCTGCCTTCAGCAATTTACTATGTCATACATGTTCATGGACACACCACTTCACCTGTCTAGGCTTCAGTTTCCTTTTCTGTAAAATGAGAGGATTGGACCACATGACCTTTACAGTACCTTCCTTCTGTGGTTCTGTTATCCTATGATCCTATGAATGTGAGCAAAAAGGACCTAGATTTCTGGTTCACAGAGGAAGGTGCTGTTTCTAGAAGCCCCATCGCTGGCTTGCCGTACTGGCCACATGGTTAGATCTGCCTTGCCTTCTGAGGCCAAAGTGAAGCAACTCTTAGGGTAGAGGAGAGCTCTGCCTTTGACTTAGACTTTACCTTGGAAAAGCTACTTGCTTTTTGTTCCCATGAGCTGGTCCAGCATACAGAGTGATCAGCCACCATTCACAAATTTCTCTTGATAGTTTGACTACATTATATCTGACAGAAAGTTCTTGTTGTTTAGGCCAACTAAGATAAATGTACTGTACGTTAATTAGTAATAGGGTAGAAATATATATTTAGAGTGGGAAATCATCCAGGCTAAAGTAATTCTACAAGTAAGAAAATAACAGAACTCCTAAAATAAAAGCAGCAGAAGATCTTCCTTTTTTTCACCTGCAGAGAAGTCTTCTTTTGTTATCCAGGGATACTAGCTAGGCTGGTCAGGTGAATATCCAATTGTGATTGACTCTATATCTTGGTTCATAGAAAGGAGCAAAAACCCCAAAATAGGTAACACCCTATTTATTCTCTCAATAGGTTCGTGGAGCAGCGTCAGCTGCAGAGAAGCCAGCTGAGCCCAGAGGAGCAGAATCCTCCTCCATCTTCACCTGTGACGGTAGTACAACCACTCGATGTGCCACCTATGCTTCTATTGTTCCCCCAGGCCTTCCTGAAAAGGTCTGGGAGGGTCCAAGGGCCCCCACGCTCCACCTGCGTTCTGGGTCTGTTCCTGTGCACGCCTCCCAAGGCTTCACCCTGCCGGTCCCACCCACGAGGACGATGGATAGTAAGATTGCTACAGCCATACACTCCAGTAATACAGATGCAGCCAGTACTTCAAATTACCATTCCTTCATCATTGCTTCATCAGCTTCCATGGATGATGCTTTGCCTCCACCACCACCTGTCCCTCAGCCTAAGCATGCCTCTCAGAAAACATACCCTTCTTATGTAAGGCCTGATATCACGACTGACTCTCTTGGGGCAGAAAATTGTTTGCATCTTGGCTTGGCTTCAGCCTGTCAGTATCGTCCACAGAGTGTTCCCCCACACCACCATAAACCTGAGCAGCACCAAGTCTATGGTTCCAGATCAGAGACACCAAGTTGCATGGGTCCACGTTATAATACATATATACCCCCTGGGAAAAATTCATCTGGGTACCATTCCAAGCCATGCAGTCGGGTTGAGTATGTGTCCTCTGTGAGCCCATCCCTTCGGAGTGCTTGTTATCCTGAAGACATTCCTCCATACCCCACTATCCGCAGAGTGCAGTCCCTACACGCCCCTCCATCTTCTATGATCCGTTCCGTCCCCATTTCTCGGACAGAAGTACCCCCAGATGATGAGCCGTCCTATTGCCCAAGACCCCTTTACCAGTATAAGCCATATCAGTCCTCACAGGCCCGTTCAGATTACCATGTAACTCAGCTACAGCCTTACTTTGAGAATGGCAGAGTTCACTACCGCTATAGTCCTTACTCTGGTTCTTCTGGTCCCTATTACAGTTCGGATGGCACCTTCTATGACATGGATGCTTATAGCACAGTGCAGTTGAGGCCACTGCATCGCATGCCCAACCGCGATTTCAATTTCTACCATCCCAGGCTCCAAGGAAAGAACTTGTACCGTTATCCTGGATTGTCCTCTCGTCCCCAGGGCAACGTTGTTGGCTACCTTTCTGGGAATGAACACAATCTTATCAATGTGACATCAACAGCTGATGTGAAACATATGTACACTTCATGGGACTTGGAAGACATGGAGAAATACCGCATGCAATCTATCCGACGGGAAAGCCGAGCACGGCAAAAGGTTAAAGGGCCAGTTATGTCTCAGTATGACAACATGACCCCCGCTGTGCAGGAAGACATGGGTGGGGTTTATGTCATCCATCTAAGGAGCAAATCAGATCCTGGGAAAACTGGACTTCTTTCAGTGGCAGAAGGGAAGGAAGGGAGATATCCCACCAAGGCAGTTACCCCAGAGGGAGATGACCGCTTCTATAAAAAGCATCCTGAGCCAGAGTTAGACAGAGCCCATTACCATGGTGGCTATGGCAATGGGCAGTCAGAGAAGCCATCTCTCCCTCTGAAGCAAAGCAGCCTCAGGAACAGAAAAATTCATGACATGAGTTCCAATCCCTCTGAGCACAGGGCACACCAGGAAGTAAGCCATAGGCAGTTATGTGAATCAAAAAATGGTCCCCCTTATCCCCCAGGAACTGGCCAGTTAGATTATGGTACCAAAGGTGCCCCAGACTCTTCTGAACCAGTTAGCTATCATCCTGCTGGAAGCAAATATAGTACAGTAGGCCAGGAGACTTTGAGACTGAACCACAGAGAAGTGAGGCCTTCTGAAGACCTAGATCGGCCACGGATGCGGCAGCCCCCTGCCCCAGAGAAACTCTCAAGAGACTGCTATAAGGAAGATGAGCATCCCACCCAGGCCATTCCCCCACCTAAACCAGAGCGGAGTCATAGTCTGAAACTCCATCATACACAAAGCATGGAGAGGGACCCCAGTCTCCTGTACCAGTACCAAACGCATGGCAAACGCCAAAGCAATATGACTGTATTATCTCAGTATGAGAATTTGGATGACTATCACCCCATGCCTCCGCACCAGCGGGGAGGTTTTGGAGGAGGAGGAGGAGGAATAGGTACATTCATACCTCCTGGCTTTCCTCATCCACAAAATAGGACATATGCCACAGCTCTGGGTCAAGGTGCTTTCCTTTCCGCGGAGTTGTCCTTGCAGAATCCTGAAACACAGATCCATGCAGAATGAGCCCTGGAAACAATAGAGTTAAAGCAGCCTCTGCTGGACAGTGGACTGTTTTATTTTTTCAACAACCAAAAAGATTAAAAAATACACAAAAAATGAAAAAAAAAAACAACCAAAATATCCCAATAAGAAAAGGAAACAAACTATCATCTTTTCTCCTTATCACCACATCCCCCATCCACAGACTCTGTTGTGTATGTGTCATTTAAAGGAGGCCTGAATGAGAGTTTCATTTGTAATATATAACAAATTTTGTCACAGACCAAATTCACTGGAGAAGGCAAATTTAGAATGAGATTGGGTGCTGCTGCTGCTTTTAAGTAAAACTAACATTGTCCTTTTTTTTTTTTGGTACTTAGTATACATAGTATGGAGAAATCTACATTAATTGCTGGTAGGATTTTACTTCTATTTTGTGTTCTTATTTAACTTCCCCCCAGTAAATACTGAGTGGCAATCCCAGAATATCAGGTCATTTTCACCTAATTACCTCCTCTCTTTGAGGAGACAGGTATACTAAAGTCAGAAAATTGAAACTTTAATTAGGAAAGAATTATTATTAAGAAGTTAATTTAAGCATTTTAAAAAAGAAATGACTTGTCCCCTCAGCCTGAAAATGCTTTTTTAAAATGTATTATTCTCAGCACCCCATGAAAGCTGTCCGTTTTTTTTTTCAGTGTTCTGTTAATAACCTTGGGTGAATACAAAAACGACTTTTCATTAGAATAACAATGAAGCTTCTAAATGAAAGAAAAAATCCTCTTTATTATTGTGACTTAGTTAACATCAGAAACTGTCAGTTCTTTTAATGTGCTTATTACCATTGAGTTTTTATAAAAGATCTTGGTAAATTATAGTTTCTAGTATAAACATTTCATGCCACTGTCATGAAAAATATAGCAGCATGGTTTGGCTGGACAAACACAGAGAACATACCCTAATTTACAAATTCACTTTGTGTTGAGTTTTTGTTTCTAAACCAGGGTGCAGGTTACCTGGGAATTCTTCATGTGAGTACCAGTTATTTATGAGAACATGTAAGCTATTATAATAACTACTTAGTACACTGTACCATATCATCATCAGTGGAACTCTGTGCAGTGACCATGCTAAGTACTGAGTCAATACATGTTCTTCATTTACTGTGTATTTAGTGTGATTGCTGTTTTATTGTGATGGTCATTCACACCAGCATTTCAGGTACATCACTTTGTAACTGTAGAAATGTTATGTATATTTAGTACCCGAAACCGTTTTTAATAACTCACATGAATTCCTTATTACAATAGGAATAAGACAGCTCTTTCCAGCCAAATAGTTTTCTTTTTCTATATTCCCTCTCATCACAGCTATACTAGATTAGCAGTGCAGTTGTCTATTTCTAAAAGAATATAGTTTGACATTTCATTGTACAAGACTTACTAATGCTTGAGTTTTAGGCATTAACATCTTTAAAATGCACAATTTGATGAAGACAGAGAATCTCTTTCAATTTAGTGGATGAGAATTTCTCTGACTTGTTTTTTAACTTGGAGTGAGTTTCATTCAGTGAAAAAAGAAAAAGCAAACAAGTGTTTATGAGGCTCCATGCTGCTGTCATTGCTGTGAAACCACAAATACTAGGGCTTGCATCATTTCATCTTTGATCCACAAGGTCACGTCATTGCTATTTTCAGCGATTAAGTAACAAAAGATTTAACTATCATGTCATAAAAAAATCTTTTTGGGGTTGGGGGGGTAACCATCTCTAAAAAGTTTTCTTTTTTGATCTCTCAGCTTTGGTCACAGTTACTTCAACAGTAGTGGTCTAAATATTCATTTAGGGGTGTGTCTCCAGGAGAAATTGGGGAGCAACTGATTTTTTTTTGCATGAAATTGGCCTGTGGAAGTTCATATAGTTTTATCAAATGCACAGATCCAGCTAGAATAGAAAAAAAATTCATTACCATCGTGATAATCAATAAGCATTTATTAAGCACCAGCAACATCCCAAGCACCAGTAGGTACTAGGGATATACATTCAAAGAATGGAACAATCCCTACTCTCAAAATATATTCTAACAATAAGAAATTTAATAGCATACTCCCATACGACTTGAAGTATTTGATGTATCTACCAGTCATCTAAATTTCAGTTTTCAGCACTAAGAATTTCTTAACCCTGACTGTCCCTTGACTGTCATCAGATCAATAAAGCAACTCAGTTGACCCATTGGCAGTACCCAATTGACAGCCTATCCATAGCTTGATGATTGGAGGGAAGGGAAAGGCAGCAGGGTAGGGGGACTATTACAGAGTAGGTTTGCATGATTAATAGTAATTGTATGCCCTTGAAGGAAATGATTGAAGAAAAGCCTGCTTAATCAGTCCATTTTTTATGTATGCACATTTTCCACCCCTGAATCATAAAGCTGGGAAAGACAAAATGCTAAAGTTTTTTCTTGAGAAACTCCTAACTATAAGCCCACAGGTAAATAGCTTGATATAGATAATGACTCAAAGGAACATTAAATTTGTCAAGACTATGAACTCTGGACAGAGTCTACAGTTGTTTTCTCTAATGCAGACACAGCCTTAATTATGTATTCAGTTATTTGAAGAAGAACTTTGCATGGTCTCTTTCTTGCTAATACTATGGGGTAGAAATTGGATGGCAAATCACTGTGAGCCAAGTTACCTCAGCATAAGTCACCTCACAGTGACTTCACAAACCTAGAAATGGCATTGAAGTTAATATTTTTAATTTTGACATGGGGCATCATCATGGACAAAAATGAAGCTGCCTTATGCATTGAACCTATCATCTAGGTCTTTTATTCTTTTGCTAAATCTCTAGTATTTTGTCATTTTGACTAAATTGGTGGTCTACTCCATTTGATTTGGCTAACAAATTTTCTCATGTCAGACTGCAGAATTTTCAAAGTCTCAGAGGTGCCATTTTATTTTTAGTTCCTCTCATCTGAGCCTAACTTCATCTTTTGTTTGGTTTCCCTTTTAAACATAAAAGTTCCCTGAGATTGTCCTAAGAATGCTCTATACATCTGTTCCCTTAGCCCTCCATATTTCCCATAAAGAAAGATATTTTGTGAAAAAAGTTAGGGTCAGGTTGGAAATACACAGGTAACAGAAAATGTGCTTCTTTGAAGAGGGAACACTTGTATGACGAAAGAGTGGGGAAGAAAGAGCAAGACATTTCATCTTTTGGGTGGCAGTTTGGTATACAGTATAGCCAGTTTAAAATGCATTTAAAATGCCTTTGGTTACAGAAGGAACAAGTATATCTACCCTTTGCATCCTTCTGTGTCCCCACCCCTATCTATTGCTCATCCCATTAGTATGTTGGCAAAGCATTGTCTCAAAGACGTGTAAGCAAATAATAATGAAAGTAAAAGAATGTTTGGAAGTTATTTCAGAAAGGATTAGAGGCATGTGATTTTCAGTCCCGAGTGCTACAGGAGTGTCAGGTATGATAAATTTTAACTGTGTGCATGAAAATGCCAGTGCAAAAGGTGGGCAAGGGGGAGGGAAAGAACCTCCCTCTTCCTCAATAGCTGGTTTGTATTTTTATGGTCAAAGAATGAGATTAGGTTGTTTTGCAGTTTATGTTATGCAGTAGAAAACTTGATTCTTCAACCATGACCCGCATGATAACTGTCCTAGAAAGTTTTGAATCACACTTCTGAGTTCTTTTAAGTTTAATTTATATAATGTCTTATTTTTATGTTTTAATATTTTTGTGAACTGGTGTAAAATATATATGCTGAGAAGCTCATGTATTTTTTGTAAATAATTTTGTGGCTTATTCTTTGCCCCATATGTAAATATTTAGATTACCACTTCCAACCTTGTATAAGGCTGACGTGGGGTTCTGGTTTTGGTTTGGGGGAGGGGTTTTTTGTACTGTTATGGGAAAATCCAGATTGAGATGTCTTGTGGTTTAAATCAAATGTCCCACCAAGGTCAATTCAAATATACAAGTCAACAGAAATAATTCAGGTTAAAGCAGATATCTTTGTGTCTATGTGTGTTTATTTCTCTAAAATTTAAAAGCTAGGAAGTGTGGACTGGGAGGAACTGAAGTTAAGAAAGGGCTTTAGGGCCAGAAAGAAATGTGTTAAATTGACAGTTCTAAGTCCTATGACTTTGGCCACCTAGCTTTACTCTTAGACCCAAATATAAAGGTAACTTCACAATTTCTGAAGCTTCTTGACCCCTGCTGGGATTTTAGGGTGGACTTAGGAATTCTACAGTTATCCCAAAGAGTCTTCTTCTGACGTGATATGGCTTCCAGTCTTGGGATTTTCTAGTTGATTGAATGTTTGGGGACTCCATCTTCCAACCCTAGCAATTCTGCATCAGTCCACATTTCTGGAGTGTACCCCAGAGGAACTCATAACATCATGACGATGTGGTCTTGGAAAGAGTCATTTAGGGTTCCGAACCAAACATCCCAAAAGCTATTCGGAATATGAGTGCCTGTGAAGGTGCTGTGAGCTCAACACCTTGTAGCAAAATGCCTTAGTTCATGATGACTAATGAAACTTAGCTGGGCCCCTGCCTTATTTCCCTTAAGCCTAAGCATGTTCTTATTTCAGCAAGTATTATTTCTTCCCACACCACTTACCCAGTGTTTTCAGAATAGGCACTTCTTTCCTGTTAAGGATGATTAAGCTACTTTGGAAGTTCTCACCTTTCAGGTTTTGCAAGTCTCATGCAAATCCAAAGTGCTATTGAACTGTTCCTGGACTATGAAGCTTTGAATAGAGAGTCTCAGGAAATTGTTTACCTGATAAGTTTCCTGGGAGGGTTGCCTCTTTACACACACAATTTTCTTTTATTTTAGACATTTGTGCTGAAAATATTTCTTACGGTATTAAGCTAAAATACAGCACAACAATGGCCTCTTCAGAGTGCCTCTTATTTCATAAAGGTAGAGGGGTTTGCTGCTACACTGAATGGCTTCAGATAACTTACTCTATGGTTCACCCACCTATAAGTTTCTCAGTTTTCTTTGCTATCAGCTGACACCTCTAATTAGTGTACCTGCCTGTTGTTGCCCCTCAATGCTTTCTAAGTTGCCATTTCTAATCTATAATCATTTCAAAAGCCAGATGAACATTCTTGTAAATAATAACACTTCATTCACCCATCTTCAACTATTTAAGAGCCATCATCATCTCAAAGTGGGATTAAACCTAAGAGATCTTGGCATCTAGAGCTGAAAGAGATCTCAAAGGTCATTTATCCATTAAGAAAAGAACAAAATGTTTACTAGTGCCAGGCATTACACTAAATACTTCCCAAGTGTCTCATTAGAGCCTCATGACAACCCCAGGAGGTGCATGCCATTGTACAGATGGGGAAACTGAGGCAGAGGTTAAGTACTTGCCCAGGATCACAAAGCTAAATTTGAGGCCAGATTTGAACTCTGGTCTTTCTACTTCAGCAGCCTGTCACCTAGTTGTCCCATTTTAAAGATGAAACAGAGCCAAAGAGATTATATGACTTGTCCATGGTCCCACAAGTTTTTAGGCAGGATTTGAACCTAAGTTCCCTGTCCTGAGAGAAAGTACTTTCTCCATTACACTGACATGTTCTGCTCAAAGGTAGAACTAGAAAGCAGGGGGTAGACATTGCAAGGAAGCAAATTTGGGCTTCACCTAACAAAAAATCACCTAGCTATTCCACAGCTCTAGAATTTGGAGAGAGCTGCTTCACAAGGGTATGGCTTTAATTAACCGTTACTGGAAGTCTAAAGGCAAAGTTGAGTTGGGGAAGCACTTGTCAAGTATGGTGGAGACAGGATTCATGTTTTATTCCATATTGGACAGGATGACCTACAGGATCTTGATCTCCCTAGCCAAAAGTAATGCATTTCTCTTTGGAACTTGGATAATTTCTATTTTTCTCACATTTGAAATTCTATTCTAATTTGTGGATTAGTATACTATTAAATTGAAAAGGAGGTTTCTTTTCATAGCATCCCAAGGTCTGCCATAGCACTTAATGAGTGTTGAATTGAACGAGTTTGCCTTGACCATCTATTGGCTTTACCTCTCAAAAGTGAACTTTTTTCAGCTCCCTGAGGCACTAACCTACTTATTTCACCATGGAGTCAGTGTTCTAAGAATAGCCCTTTCACTATGAGGAATAGGTTCTAGATAGTTGACCCTGTAACATGGTAATCAGAGAGCAGTAGCCTCAGCATTAGAAAGATTTGGGTTCAAGTCATACCTCTGATGCAAATTGACATTGTGACTCTGGGCAAGTCTTTTCACTTCTGTTTTCCCAGACAGTTCTTTTAAGAGTAGATGATCTCCAGTAGTTCCTTACCAAGAATTCTCAATGAAATCGTAGGTCCAGCCAAGGAAGACATAAAGTGCAGGGAAAATCTGGGTTTTCACAGATGGAAGGAGAAGATTTTGCTCATGGGGGCATTTGTTAAGCACCTACTATATGTTTTTCAAATATCTCCTTTCAACCACAAATGCTAAAGACCAAAAAAAAAAAAAAAGCCAGTGAACTAGACGAATTATCAATGGGATATTCATGGAAGGACAGAAGCAGGAATTGGTGTAAATCAATTGGGATCTGTACCAATGGAGGTAGAGCAATCAAGTTCACAGCAAGTTACAACAATCAAGATCACAGATTCATTGAAGTATAGGCTATAGGATATATTACAGAGAAGTTACAACTAAGTTAGATTTTATATACAGATTTCTATTTACCATAGAAACATGGAATCATAAAAGCATCTTGGAAAGGATCTCAGTGGTTATATAGTCCAACCCCTTAGCCAAAGAAAAAATCATGTCAAGAGTACATAGCACATAGGATACACTTAATAACTGAACTTGTTCAACACCATCCGACTTTCATTTGAAGTCCTATGGTAATGGAAAAATTCATCACCCCCAAAGCAATCTGATACTCTTTTCAGAAGTTTTCTAATTGTCTCACGTTTATCCTTGTATTTATACAAAGTCTACCTCCCTATAATATGCACCTAATAATCCTAGTTTTTTCTCCAAATAAAACAAATCTAATATCCCTTCCACATGCTACTCTCAATACTGGAAGTCAACTATCATATTATCTCCAAGTCCTTTCACTGAGCTGAATATTACCAGTGGGATAAAGGGATCCTTATATAGGATGATTTGAAGCCATTTCTGTGTCCTGATCCTCTGAATGCACTATAGATGATGTACTCCAGGTGGTCAGTGTTCTTTCTAACGTTCCAGTTAGGATTCAGCACAGTTCTCCTTAAGGGGTCTGACTAGGGCATGACAAAGGACTGTCACCTGCCTCACGCTAATACTATTTTTATTGACACATTAATATTGCACTAGCTTTTTTTGGCTTATGTGTCAGCTGCTGACTCATACTGAGGTTAGAGTACACTAAACCCATTGGTGTGTGGGTAAATGTTTAATAAAAATAATATGCACATGACATACTTTTAAATTTAATCTGCATTAACACTTTCTCCATCACCTCAGGTCTAAACAAACAAAAACCAAGCCCCAATTGGTGGTATTTCTGAATTTCCAAGGTATGAACTACCACAGCTCTTCAGAGCTTATTTGAGGTATCTCCAGTACACCCCTGAAAATCCCAAGTCTTTTTCACATGAACTGATTTCTAGACACAGCTTTCCCAACTTCTGTTTGCGCAAGTTGATGTGTACTGGGGTGTGTGCATGTGTGGGGAATAGGGTGGAGCATGGTGCACAAAACCCCAGCCTGGTTGCTAGAACGCAGCAAAGAATATGGTAACAATTCAGACTGAGATGGTGTCTCACCAGTGGCATAGCCTTACAATGGATATCTGCCTGGGAGTACTGAGGGCCTAATTAAGGGGATCCAACGAGGAAGAGAGAATATCATTTTGCACCTGCTGTAGATGTTCCTGTGCCAATCCCTCTCCCTTAGCCCCCATCCTGTAAACTTGCCACAGCTTTTTTTTTTTAATGTATTTACGGAGAATCCTAGGAGTAAGTATATTTGATCTTGCTAATTTCAGCCATCTCTCTTAGCTAATAGATATGTATATACATGGGTAGGTAGGTGGCACAATGTATAGAATGTTGGGCCTGTAGTCAGGAAGTCTCATCTTCTGAGTTTAAATCTGGCCTCAGACACTAACTGTGTCACCTTGGGCAAGTCACTTAACCCTGTTTGCCTCAGTTTCCTCATCTATGATTAAATATGAGGAGAATATGGAGAAGGAAATGGCAAACCACTCCAGTATCTGCCAAGAAAACCCCAAATGGAGTTGTGGAGAGCTGGATGTAACAAACAATTAAACAACAAAATTACAACATAATACATTTATATAAGACATATGTAAATATACATATGCAAAATTAAATTATTTGTATGTATTCTTTCAAGTGTTATATCATCTGTAAAACTGATAGAAATGTCATCTATACCTTCAACCCAGTCACTAATGACAACAAGAAATGAAGCAGGTTCAAGAACAAAGTCCTCAGATGTTAGCTTGAGATGTTATTAATTAAATGAGCATTTAATATTTATTAATGAGCAATTATTAATGAGTCAATCAATTTCAACCCCATTTAATTTTACTGGTCTCCATGTTGTTCATTAAGGATATTTTTATACACTTAGTCAATACCTGAAACCCAGATTTATTAAGCTTGTATGTTTGTCTAGTATAGTAGTCAAAATTAAGAGGAGAAAAAGGAAATAACATTGGACTGGTCTCACTCACTCTTAATAAAGCTAGTCTAAGGCACTATAAGCCAGACTTGTAGCGATCACCACTTCTCCAACTGCTCACAAGCCATTCCTTTACTAATGCATTCTAGAATTTGCCAGGAATTGATGCCAAACTCATTGGATTGTAAATTGAAAAAAACCTTGCTGATCGTTGCTTAGATTTCTCAGATATCACTGCCAGTGGATCAATAATCATATCAGAAATCCCTTTCCGTATCGGGGACACAGTCCATCTGGGCCAGGTAACTTGAATTCATGGAGAGTCCTTAAATATTTTACAACCCCTCACTTGACTCCAATTCATCAAGCAAAAAATAAGAATTGATTAGTGCAAGGCATTGTGCTAAGTGTTGGGATTGCTAGACATAATTAAAGTACCTGCCTTCAAGGAATTTGCATCTGGCTGGGGAAATAACATGTATGCATATAGACACAAAAATGTATACAAGTAAATTCAAGGTAATTTTTAGTAATGGGGAAACACCAGCAGGTGAGGGAATTTTTTAAAAGGCTTCATGGATGGTTGGGTTCTACAACCCCTGCTAATCAATTATTCTCTTCTTTCCAGTCTGAAGAGTATTTTTCCTTGCACATTAAGTATTGATCATGTGAAAGGCATTGTGCCAAAGTCTTAAGACTATCTGCCCTTGAGATCATATGCTACAGAGAAGATACAATTTGTGTAGAGATAAAGCAATACAAAATATCTAAAAAGTTATATAAAATCATTTTAAAGGGAAGTTTCCCAGTAAGTGGGAGAGAAGTGGTGGATCAGGAAAGGCCTTTTATAGGAGGTTCTCTGAGCTGTGCTTTGAGGGGAAATGGATTCCAAGAAATCTTAAGAGAAAACAAGCCAAACAGGAATTGATTTTGAGGTGACCACATTAGCGAGCCTCATGATCTATTTTATAATCTCTCAGTTTTCAGTCACCTGCAAAAGTCATAAACAGGTACAGTGTATTTAACCTACGGTTAGACTATGCGAAATACCTATTTCTCTTAGACTGAAGTATACTGGGTATTAAACTAAGTATCTATGATATTTGAGTTCCTTTGATAAAAATGTCTTATGGCAATCAAAAATTCTTCTAGCAAATGTTCCTTTTTATAATTCATATACAATCTAAGGAAAATGACAAGGCAAAAAAAATAAAAAACCCCAAATATAAAACATTTCATTGGAAGCACTGCCACCTGTGGGAGGCCTAACAGGACCCATTTGGGAAGAGATACTTCATCTAAATTTAACCATGGTCAAAAACTCTATGGAAACATTTCAAAAAGATAATTTCCTTTGAAGCACCGTAGAGAAATGAAATTATTATTTCAGTCTTATCCAAGGAAGAGATCAAAGGATGGCAGCAATTTGGGTTTTGTATTGAAATATATAAATATGTGTCACACACACACACACACACACACACGCGCGCGCGCGCGCACAGTTTTCTATGGGGCTTGACACATAGCAGGCATTTAATAAATGTTTATTTATTGATTGATCAAACCCTCAATCCAGAGGAGTCTACGTGACACAGTGCAAACAATGGATTTGGAGTTGGTAGTTAAGGGTTAGAATCCTGTCATTTACTATTTTTATGGCCTTTGACAGGTCTGAGCTTCACCTCTGAGATTCATTATTCCACATCTGTAAAGTGAAGGGAATTGGACTTGATTATCTCTAAGATCATCTTAAATTGTTGAATTTATGAGCCTGTGAATTCTGCCTCCCCTGTTTTGCTTGATCTCATTGAGTGGGAAGAGGTTTTCTATACATCTGACTCAGTGATGCCAGAATTTCAAGTACCTGTATTCATCCTGCCCAGGTCATTACTAGATTTATCACTGATACTATACTACTGATTTACATCTACAGAGAATAAGGCAGTGAGGTGTGCGAAGTGCTAGGAGCTCAAAGAAAGGCAAAAACAATCCCTGCCCACAAAGAATTTACAATCTAATGGGGGGGAGGGGTAGGATATAGACAACATTCAAACAACTATGTACAAACAAGATAAGGAACCATTGCCAAGGAGGTCCCTGAAAGACTTTCTGCAGAAGATGGAATTTCAATTAGCATTTCAATAAAGTCAGGGAAACCAGGAAGCAGACAGGAGGAAGGAAAGAATTCCAACCCTGAGAGGTAGCCAGAGATGCCAAATGGAATTAAGAGATGGATGTCTTGTGTAAGGGAGAGCAAGAAGACCAGAGTCACTGGGCTGTGGAGGACATGGAGGGAAACTGGAAAGGTAAGAAGAGGCCAGTTTGTGAAGAATTAACAACCAAACATGATATTCAATATTAGATCCTGGAAGCAATTGGCAGCATTGGAGTTTGTTGAATAGGGGTGTGTCATGGTCAAACCTGTGCTATAGGATGAGTGGGTGGATGAAAACACCTTTGTTAAGCACTTACTTGGAAAAGCATTGGGGATACAAATAGAGTAAGACAGTCTGTTCCCATGGAGATCACATTCTAATGGGGGAGAGAACACATATAGAAGATTTCAGCTTCAAGAAGATGGAAAGATTGCATGGTCCATTAGACTGTGAGCTTCTCCGCTGGATGGTAAGCTCTGTGGGGGCAGGGACTGTTTTCTTTTCCCCTTTGCTCTTTGCACAATTGGAACATAGCAGGCTAGTTCACTGACTGGTCCTTCAGATGCAGAAGCAAAGCAGATGGTAATACCTCTTTAATATAATTTCCACTGACAAAAATCCTATCAGTTTCTAATGCTGAAGCAATTTATAATATCAAAGTAGCAAGAACTTTTTTTTCTGAGTCTTTAGTAGCTATGGATCTAACAGATTCAGGAGTCATTTTTGTATCCATCCTCCACTAGCTGCACTTTCTTCTGTTTTCTTGTCTTCTTAAAATCTAAATTGGTTGATGAATTCCCTGATCATCCAAATTGGCTTATTTAGACCAGTGCTGTCAAATTCAAATAACAACAGAAGTCAGTAAATAATACATAAAGATCCCTGTGGGTCACATATTCACTTAGTTTTAAAATGTAATATTATTGATGTTTTATTGTATTTTTATTTATTTTACTAAATATTTCCCAATTACATTTTAATCTGGTCAAATCACACGTGGGAGTGTTGTGGGTCACACACAGTAGCTGGTCACGTATTTGACACCTCTGGCTTAGACAATACCCTGTGAGTGAACCAGATATGGAATTTGGACTTGAGAGGCAGGAATACCTGAGTTTGAATCCTACCTCGACTTCTTAGCTGTGTGACCCCATTTAATTTAGCTTCAATTTCCTCACTGGTAAAATACAGATAATAGCATCTCCTTGCAAGCTGCTGTCAGGATCAAATGAGATAACATAAGCTGTTTTGCAAACATTAAAATGTTATATAAATGCTAGCTATTACTATTATTTGGTTCAGTAGAGTTGTATCTCTGTATTTTCTCAGTTTCATTCTTCATAGCTTCCAACCCTTCTTAGATGACTTCCTCTACAGAATTTGAGTTCATAGTATCTTATTTCTCTCTGAACCCTTTGAAACCTATTCTTAAAAAAAAAAAAAGCATAAAAATCCAGATACTTTGTGCATTTGTAGACATTTATTCACGATTTATTCTTTTTACAACTGTTACATGTGGGCTTTTCTACATCTCTTCCTCCTGTTTTGTAACTACTTCTCTCTATGGTCTCTGGCAGTTTTTTTTCCCCCTCTCATTTTTCAGTTTGAAACATCCTTCAAGATTTTTAAGATTTCAGCCCACATTAGGTGCAATCTATCCCTGATCAAGAGCCTATATTTTAAGCCATGGCCTAGAGGTCCAAATTCCACTCAGATACATCTCCTTAACTATCTATCCACTTCTCAAATCAACCGTTCTCTTGTGAAGCCCCTATCCTCAAAGTGCAGCAGTGACAAAACCCTCTGTGCATCCAAGGTCTTCAGCTTCTTTCCAAGTACTCTAGGTTTCTCTCTAGTGCCTTTAAAGTTACTTCTGACACATGTACCTTTGCCACTTACTCCTTATGTGACACTTGCGCAAGTTGCAAGCTCTCTGAGGTCAGTAAAATGATAAGGCTGGACGAAGGCTGGCCTTTGAGGTCCTTCTAGTTGTAAATCTGTTCTTTTTCTAAGGCATTGCTCTGCTAAGACACAGAGGCTGATAACCTGTGCCCATCCCAGTTCTTTACCTGTCCTTATGGTTGCCCAGGTTCCAGTCCAGTCCAGGGTGCCCGATTTCTCAGTAGGAAAAGCAAACAGCAGTGGCTTTTGATACCATATTGAGTCAGCATGGAGGACAAGAGCCAGGGGTTATCTGAGCATGATCTCAAGGGGAGGAGGAAAGCATCATTTCATTAGGCATTCCAGGAAGCAGACTACCCCCAATCTTCCATGAACTGGTCTGGAATGTCAAGGACACTTCCCCTAAGCAGAGCCCTAATGGTGCTGTACACTATCATCTGATTGCTTTGGATGGGGCAATCTTACTGAAGAAATGAATGTCAGCTATGAGGAGTTCCTTTGGTTGGCATTTGCTATTTTGAGGAAATGAGGTGTTCCATTTTGAAGTTTTGGACAATATTTAGGAGTCTTGGAGGTCTTTTTGATTAGACATATTTCATCGCAAAATCAGGACTGAGTCAAGCAATCTCACTGCTGAGAAGAAGAAATGCCTTGTGAGTGTGGTCAGTGTCTCAAACATGCATTGAAATCATTCACTGTAAATATTCTCCAAGTACAACCTATGACTTTTGTTGTCAATACCTACTACTATGTGGTTTTTCCCTTAGAGCTGCACTTTGATCATTTCAATCACTCCTTTCAGGGTACAATTAAGGGGAATAATATAATCTCTAAAAACAGTAAAAGTTGTTTCCTGGAGGGATTTCTTCCTCAGCAAAGAAATGTGTGCTCTAGAAGGAATATGGGAAGCACTATGAATTTGCACTGCAACTGTGTGTGTGTGTTGTGGGATAAGAGACATTGACTTTGAATTTAACTATCTATTACACTCTCTGGTGAATGTTGGGAAATAAGGACTTTCTTGCTAGGATTAAAAATTTTTTTAATGATCTTATTAATTTTTTTAGTGAAGATGGCAATTTATGAAAACAATGGGGTTTTTTTAGAGCCCCAAAATAGGCCTTCAGTTACCTTAAGCCCAGAAACTTCATTATTGGAGAAGCAGAGAACCATTAGAGGTCAGCTACTCTCTTTTCTCAATTTTATTTATTTAGCTTAATTATTGTCTGATCTTGAGAGTTTACTAAATGTCACTCTCTATCACCTAGTCAAAATAGGGCAGCTTGTTAAATATCCTGGTGCTGAACCTGGGGTAATATTTCCTTAGTCAGGAGACAAGTGGTGGTCAAAATAGGCCATGCAAAACATTCTAATATTTCCCCGCTCTGAACTCCTCATGATGGTAGTAAGAGAGTAGTCTTTCTTTTAATTTTTAAAATTGATTTTAGTTTTCAACATACCTTTCCACAAGATTTTGAGTTCCAGATTTTCTCCCCATCTCTTCCCTCTCCTACCCCAAGACACCCTGCATTCTAATTACCCCTTCCCCCAATCTGCCCTCCCTTCTATCACACAACACCCCCCCCTTCCCTGATCCTTATCTCCTCTATTTTCTTGTAGGCAAGATATATTTCTATACCCCATTACCTGTGTTTCTTATTTCCCAGTTGCATGTAAAACCAATTTTTAACATTCGTTTGTAAAACTTTGAGTTCCAACTTCTCTCCCTTCCTCCCTCCCCACCCATCCCCACTGAGAAGGCAAGCAATTCAATATGAGTTATGATGTGTAGTTATGCAAAAGACCTCCATAAAAGTCATGTTGTGAAAGACTAACTAGATTTCCCTCCATCCTATCCCCATTTATTATTCTTTCTTTTGTCCTTGTCCCTCCCCAAAAGTGTTTATTTCTAATTACACCCTCCTCCCATTTACCTTCCTATTATCCCCCCCCCACTCCACTTATCTTCTTCTCCCCTACTTTCCTTTAGTGTAAGACAGATTTTCATACCAAATTGAGTGTGCATGTTATTCCTTCCTTAAGCCAAATATGATGAGAGTAAGCTTCGTTCTTTTCCTCTCACCTCCCCCCTTTTCCCTTCCATTGAAAAAGCTTTTTCTTGCCTCTTTTTTGAGAGATAATTTGTCCCATTCTATTTCTCCCTTTTTCTTCCCAATACATTCCCCTCTCACTTCTTAATTTTATTTTTTTTAAGACATCCCTTCCTATTCAACTCACCCTGTGCCCTCTGTATATATATATATATATATATATATATATATATATATAATCCCTCCAACTACCCAAATACCAAGGAAAGTCTCAAGAGTTAAAAATATTATCTTTCTATGAAGAAATATAAACAGTTTGATAAATTCATAAAAGATGATGTCTAGGTTCTTTTGTTGATCATGGCTTTCAGGTAATATTAAATTGTCTCTCCTGAATCTATTTTCCAGGTCAGTTGTTTTTCCAATGAGATATTTCACATTACTATTTTTTCATTCTTTTTGTTTTGTTTTACAATTTTTTGATTTTTCATAAAGTCCTTAGCTTCTCTCTGCTCCATTCTAATCTTTAAGGAATTATTTTCTTTAGTGAGCTTTTGTAACTCCTTTTCCATCTGGTCATTTATGCTTTTTAAGGCATTCTTTTCCTCATTGGCTTTTTGGATCTCTTTTGCCATTTGGGTTAGTCTATTTTTTAAAGTGTAATTTTTTGAGCATTATGGGGATCTCCTTCAGCAAGCAGTTGACTCATTTTTCATGATTTTCTTGCACTCTCATTTCTCTTCCCAATTTTTGCTCTACATTTCTTACTTGATTTTCAAAATCCTTTTTGAGCTCTTCCATGGCCTGAGACCAATTCATATTTTTCTTGAAGCCTTTGGATAGAGGAACTGCATGCTTTGATCTTCCTTGTCACCAAAGTAAGATTCTATAATGTGATTCTTTTTCCAGTTTTTGCTCATTCCCCCAGCCATATACTTGACTTTCGAGCTCTTTGTCAAAGTAGTTCTCTGCTTCCAGTGGCATGGGGGTATACTGTCAGCTGCTCAATCCCCCCACAATCTGTGGGCCTAGAGCTTCAGAAACAGTGACAGCAGCTGCCCCTGCTGCTGCTGTGGCTACCAGGGGTTCCTCCACCCCCTCCCTACTCTGTGGCCCTGGGGCTGAGGCTGGACAACTCCACTCTCCTGCAGTGGTCCCACAGGTTTTTCTACTGACCTTCCAATTTATCCTCAGCATTTCAGGGTCATGAAGTCTGGAAACCACCACAGGTGCAAGAGATTCAGTCTCCCCAAGTCCTGCTCAGGTTCCTTCTGTGTACTCACAGCCCACACTGGACTCACTGCATGGCATGATAGATACTTTCTAGTGACCTTCCAGGCTGTCCTGGGCTGGAGATTTGCTTCACTCCATCATTCTGTGGGTTCTACAACTCCAGAATTTGTTTAAGGTCATTCTTTACAGGCATTTAGCTGGGCGTGGTGGGAGCACTCTAAAAAGTCCATGCTATTACTCTGCCATCTGGGCTCTACTCTCATAAGAGAAGTCTTGACCTCATCCAACCCTATTCTAAACATGACCATAAACGAAGCAAAAAAAAGCTAACTGCTAAATAGAAATTTTGTTCCATGTTCTTAGAGATTTGCTATCCTAAACAAAAATAATGCTGATGAAAATCTCTATAAGACAAACACAAAAGGAAAGATGGCATAGGGCCTAAAAACTGCTATCAGGAAGACCACTTCCAATCAGTGTAACCCTGGGCAGTTTATTTGGACTTGTCTGTCTTAGTGTTGTTATTACTGAGTCATTTTTCTTTAATGTCTGACTTCATTAACCTTTGGGGGTTTTATTGGCAATGATACTAGAGTGGTTCGTCATTTCCTTTTCTAGCTCATTTTATAGATGAGGAAACTGAGGAAAAAGGGTTGGATGACTTGCCCAAGTGTCCGAGGGCAGATTTGAATTAAGGTCTTTCTCTCCTCTATCCAGGATAGAGCCTGGAGTTCTATTCACTGTGCCACCTAGCTGCCCTCTCAGTAGGAAAATATCTACAGCACTAATCTCACAATGTTGTGAGGGTCAATTGTATATAACATGCTTTTCAAACTTTAAAGCACTATATGAATGTCCAGTGCTGTTATTATAAAGAAAACATGGTAAGTACTAAGCTACTCTGTAAGAAGGTAATAGTATCAGAACTCAGTCTCCATTCATGTAGTAGAAGCAGGAGCATAAATGATACAAAACATGTGATCATTTTTGAAAAACCTTTATATTTCCCCACATCACAAAATCTTAGTAGTAAAAGCAACCTCAGAAACCATCTAGTCCAATCCAAGCCCTAACCCAAATTCTCAACATACTGACAAATAATCATCCAACCTCTCTGCTCAGAGACCCCCCAAAAGGCAGAAACTACTCCCTCAAAGCACAATCCATTCAATTTCTGAAGAGCTCTGATCATCAGGAAACTTTTCCTTACGTCAAACCTAAATCTGGCCCTTTGCTTCCCTTTGCCTTTGGTTCAGGGCCAAATACTGCTGAACTTAGAGCTGTGGCATCTGGGTTTGAATCCTAGGCTCAGCCACTTACTTTGTGTAACCTAGGGCAAGTCACTTAACCTCTCTGGGTCTCTGTGTCCTTTTCGTTAAAAAAAAAAAAAAAGTAGTCTCGATGAACGCTCTCTCTGCAATAATCCATAATCCTGTAATTTTGTGAAGTCTAATCTCTCTTCCATATGACAACCTAATAATATTAAATGTTAAGGCATACAAGTCTAGGGTTTCTCCTCCAAAAGGAAGGACAGCAAATTTACTTAGTTTACATTATGAATTGCACTTGGGACAGGTAGTATATTCCTGCTCAGAAATACATACTAGCCATTGAAGAATCATAGCTTGAATGAACAGGATTAACAAAGTGAATGCAACAGGATTAACACATCCAGTAACGATTCTTCAAAAAGCAAATGTGAATGAACAGTAACAACTTATAACTCTAGTTACAATCACCTAGAAGCTAGATAATATTTAAATATCTGCCAAAACAATTTTCAAGTCTTCTATCCAATAGGTCATTTAACATTTCAGTTCAGCTGAGTGATGACCAAACCATATACAGTTGGACGATTTCTCTTTCTAATGCAAAAGCTTTCCTTGCCACTAGCTTCTGCAACTGTTTTAACTACAGCCACACCTGTGAACTACCGAACATCACCATGGGTAGAATGCCTCCCTGGGTAGAATGCCAAGTCATCTGAATTCATGATGTCACTAACTTAGGAAGAAAACACAAAAGAGGCATGGGCTATCAGGGACCTGGGCACAAGCTTGTTTGTTTTGGGATCCTGGCACACCTACCATCAACATCATAATACTGGTGTAGAAAAGGACCCTTCCCTTCCCCACCCTTCACTGGCGTCATCTGAAGTCACCTAAACTACAAGGACTCCGGCTGGAAGCTGCTTCTTCTTTTAACAGATGCAGTACATCTCACCCTCCTGCTGCTCTTGGGTCAAAGGGACCATTCATTCTAAAACTCAATTTCTTTTTAGCACTGGGCCATCACCTAGCTGGTAACATCTGGGAAGTTCACCATCCCTCAAAGGCCCAAGTAATGTCATCATGTCCTTGGAAGTCTATGGAAATTTCCAGAGAAGTTCTAAACATGTGCTTTCTGATATGGGCATTCTAGGTTCATTCAGTTATATGACATAGGCATGTGGTACAGTCATGGAAGGGCAGAAGTGAGAGGTGGGAGGCAGAATGTCTTACACTAGGAACATCGAAAAGCCAGTTTAGCTGGTGTGTAGTCTAACCTGCCTGGGGAACACTAATGGAAAGACCAGAAAGAGTCAGATTGTGAGGGGCTCTAAAAGCCAAACCTAGGACTTTTCATCCTAGAGGAAACATGAAGCTTCTTAAATTGACATGGTGAAGGATAACTGGAAAGGGCAAGGTTCACAATGGATAGAGTACTGGGCTTGGAATTAGGAAGACTCATCTTCGTGAGTTCAAATTCAGCCTCAGACACTTGTACTAAATATGTGACCCTGGAGAAGTAACTTAACCCTATTTACTTCAGTTTCCTCATCTCTAAAATGACATAAAAATCTTCATAAGAAAATGGCAAATCATTCCAGTATTCTTGCCAAAAAAACTCTAAAATAGGGTCATGGAGAGTGGGACTGAACAACAAAAGCTGGAGAGTAAAAAAATGGTTGCAGGTTATAGTCCAAGCAAGAGGAAATGAGGGCCTGGACCAGGATGGTTGGATGGGAAGGAATAAGAAATGTTGAAGAGATAGAATTGATAAGCAAAAATAACCTTATAAAAATAATGCCCAAAGACAGAAGGAAAGAAGTGCTTACATCCAGTAACAATTCTTCAAAAAACAAATCTGTGAGATTTTGTACTAAATTGTTAAAACAAGACATAGCTGTTAGCTTGTATTAATTCCTCTGGTTGATTGCTTTGTCAAAAGCAAATAGGACAAGATTATTTTTCTCTGAGGTTGCCTATTAATTGTAGCTATGATCATAAGAAAGGCGCAAGGCAAGAAAATGATACCTCACAGGTGGCTGTCAATTCACCAAATGTCACTGGGAGAAAGGGTAGCAAATTTTTCAAAAATCTGAGAATGTATCTCTGTAAGGAACAGCATGCTAAGGTTACTTTGAATCCAGTTTTAGCCGAAGTGCGAGAACAGATCTTTTCACAGCAATGACTGAGAAGACAGGATTAAGAGAGGCATGCCTGTTTCTTCTGTTAGAAATAAACCTGTAAACATTATATCTCATGTAGATAGAACCTGCAACATGCTTTGGAAATGGTTTCATCACACACAAAAATTGATTTGCCACATACCTCAGTAAAAGGTTTCCAGATACAAGCAGGAACAGAACTTACTCTGTGTTTTCCAGGCAGTTGTCAAATATGGGATCTTCCAACTGAATGTTTCCTCTTCCAGAGGAGATGTGAGATGGCTTTCTCTAATGCTCAAGCCCCATTCTGGTGTGTTCTCTCTACTGTTAACTGCCAATTATTTCCTTATTCCCCTATGGGGAGACAAAAGACCAGAGGCTTCTTATCCCAGAGAAATCTTAGTGCTAACTGCCTCACCCAAGCACAGTAAAGGACCTGCCTCACTTTGGCCAGTCAGTGCCTTTTAAATGTACCCACGTTCGCCTAAGCAGCCAATCCACAGTTCACCTCATCCTCATGTGCTCACAATCAGTTACAGAATGTCTGCACATGCTCTAGGTGGGCAGGTCACAGTCATCATATTATATCTTTTTGGAAGCAGGCTCCCCAGCATCCTATATATGGTGATTGCAAAAGGAAAGCACCCGTGCACGTGCTCACCAGGCTCAGTCTTATCCTACGTTTTTTACCTTGACACTAATGTATCCAATTAGAAATCTATTCACCAAGCAAGGTCCTGAGGGAATGGAGTACAGATGGTTGTTTTGTTTGTGGGATGTGAATGGGAAAGAAAAGAACTGTATTATGGGGCAGCTGTCTAATACAGTGCCGTAGGCAGAGTCCTATCACATAGAAGGGCAGTGGTGAACCAGAGAAACTGGCCTATCTTAATAGCTGTTGGAAAGGAAAACTTTGCACAAGCCCTAAAGCTTTCCCTGAACGCAGAGTATGGTTTTTTATTTTATTTTTTTCATAGAACAAGATATTCAAAAAGCTATGCTTCATAAGAGTCACCAGATGGCGCCATTGATGCACGTTTTCTTTCCGGTATCCATGTGGTGGAACAGACAAATTGTATGTGACCAGTCGGAAAAAGGCTCACTTAGAACTCTGTCAAGAGTCAAAATTAGGATAGATTTTAAGAAAAATCTGGGGGCTAGGAGAATAAGGCAAAGGACTCTGGAAAAATGCACCAGAGGAACTCCAGGGCCGCCTGGATAAATGTTTACACTATGGCTCCTAGAATAACAAGGACAGTCCCATATTTTCCCCATTTTTCCTCTTACTCCACCACCACCATGGTCATCTTCTACTTCACAAAATAGGACTCCAGTCCTGGTTTTCTAACTTCCTTACTCTTGTGCCTTTGATTTAGGCAAGGATTTTGATTGCTAAGGGAAAGTATCCTCCAAACAATTGATTGGTCAGCAAGTGCCAAGCAATGTGCTCAAGAACTGGGGATACAAATAAAAAAGTACGATTCCTGCCCTCAAAGAGATTACATTCTATCGGGTGGTTATAATGTGTTCACAGATTATGTCCTGTACATAGAGACGATGTCTGTATCTATCTCTACACACACACACACACACACACACACACACACACACACACACGTGTGTGTATAAATAAGAGATGTAGAACTAGAGATGTATCATCAGCTATAGAGAGATGTAGCTATATTCCACTAGGTGTCATAATGGATAGAGTCAGTCAGGAAACCCTGAGTTCAAATATGACCTCAGATGCTAGATGTATGACCCTCGAAAAGTCACTTAAGCGCTATCTGATTCAGTTTCTCCAGCTGCAAAAACGGGAACAATAACGGTACCTAACTCTACCTCTCAGAATGGTTATAAGGATAAAATATTTGTAAATTACTTAGCCCAGAGCCTGACAAAGGCACACGCACACGCACACAAGCCTTTGTATATGCATATGTGTACACATATGTATATACAACACAGATATATGTATGTGTAAGCATAGGTGTATATCATACACATTTATGTATATGCATATTGTGTAATACACATATATGTGCATATATACTTATATAATTTAATTTGATCTAAACAACAAGCCTTACAGAAGAAGAAACTGAAGTTGAGTGACTTTTCTGGGGTCACGCAGCCCAAGAAATGATTCAGACTCAGGTCTTCTTGATTCAAAGTTCAGTACTTTATTACATCCCTGAACAAGCCTCCAATATCCATGTCACTTGGGACAAGTCATTTCATGTATCTGAGTCTTTGGCTCAAAATAGCCTCCTTCCTAGCTCCAGAATGGGAAGATTGGCATTAACCATGTACAGCATTCTAAAAATGCCTCCAAATGTATTCTTATTGCAAATACTTCTTCAGTAGGCTAATATGATTTAATCTTCACTTTCCTGTTTACAAATAGGGCTTCTTTAACCTCGCATATAAAATTACAAAACTAATAATTTGAAAGTACTTTTCAAAATTCTTTCACATCTCTTATTTATTTGGGAAAGCTGCTAAGAGCCTTGAAAACCATCCCACATTACCTGGAGATAATATAACTCTGCCAACAATGAGTTCTCCCCACAAAACTTTTATTCCTCTATCCTTTCCAAAAATACTCCAGTGCTTAACTGAGGTTTTTCTCTCTTCTCTTTTTAAAATTAATTTATTAATTTATTTTTAGTTTTCAACATTAATTTCCACAAGATTTTGAGTTCCAAATTTTCTCCTTTCCCCCCACCCCAAGGTGACATGCATTTGGATTACCCCTTCCCCTAATTGATCCTCCCTTCTATCACCCTCCTTATTTCCTTCCCTCTTACTTTCTTGTAGGGCAAGATAGATTTCTAGACCCCATTGCCTGTATATCATATTTCCCGGTTACATGTAAAAACAATTTTTAACATTTATCTTTAAAACTTTGAGTTCTAAATTTCTTTCTTCTTCCCTCCCCATCCACCCTCACTGAGAAGGCAAGCAATTCAACATAGTGTAGTTATGCAAAACACTTCCATAACAGTCATGTTGTGAAAGACTAACTATATTTCCCTCCATTCTATCTCTCTTCCCCCTCCCCCACTTATTCTTATGTAGTCTTTCATGTTTGTGAGTTGAGAAGTCTGGAAACTGCCACAGCTGTCAATAATTCAATCACCTGAGGTCTGCTATGGCTCTGTGTTGCCGTGGACCATGCCAGATTGTGCTCTGCTCCCAGCCTATTGCAACATACCCTTCCTATCGACATGCCAAGTTGTCTTGGGCTGGAGATTTGTTTCACTCTCATTTTATGGGTTCCTTAGCTCTAGAATTTGTTTATAATCAGTTTTTACAGGTATTTGGAGGGCTTTGGGGGAAAGCTCTGAGAAGTCCCTGCTTTTCCTCTGCCATTTTGGCTCCGCCCTCTCTTCTCTTTTAGAATTGCCTCAGCCAAAGGACTGAGGAAGCAAAATGGAGATGGCTTTTCCAGGAAATGACCCTAGGAAATGATAACGGTGATAATTAATAATAGTAGTAGTAGTCAAAACAATAATATTATTATTAAAACAGCAACATTACAATAACAACAGGCATTTATATGGAACTTTAAGATTTGCAAAATACTTCGCAAATATTAGCCTGACTCTCATGATAACTCTGGGATGTAGGTGCAACCATTATCCCCATTTTACAGGTGAGGAAACTGAAGTAAACAGAGGTTAAGTATCAAAGAGGTAAACTGTAAATACCCCAAACTGCAAACTGTTTTTTGTTTTAACCAAATTCATACTGCTTAGGAAACAACTTAAAGCAGTTTTGTGAATTAAAGGGGTTGGGCTGGGTCCAGAGACTCCATTTCTGCATCTATTCCATGAATATATACATATGTGTACATACATATATATTATATATATACATATAATATATATATATATATGTGGGTGTATTTATTTAGTACTCACAAATTCCTTGGCAATCTGGAGTTGAGTTCATATCTATTATAGATCCAAAGAGTCCTCTGACTCCCAACTCAGTGCTCTTTCAACTCTCAACTGTAATCAGAACATAAAACTCTATTCTGTTTCATTCACTCAATACTAAGTGGATAGAATGATTGAATCTCAAGGAACATATGGAATCAACCTCTCAGACAATAAAAATTCATATTTAAAGAGCAAATGACTAGTTCACTTAAGGTAAGATGTCTTTTCAGACTTAGCAGGACCCCTAAGCTTTGTCCTGGTCCATTTAATGGGTGTACAGCATCTCTGAGTTTTCACTTCTTGTTAGTTAAGAACATACATGGTGAAACAGAATTGATTAAGCAAATTTGTGTCTACAACACCAAGAGTGAGAAGGTCTCTCAGTGTCTATTCAGCATCTTTCAATAAACTGGGAAGTAGGAAGAGGAATGATGTGTTTGGAAACACAGGAAATCAGAGCCATTAAACCATAGACTTTTAGAATCAGAAGGAGCCTCAGAAAACCTGAGTCCAATTCATTCCTCAGCAAATTCCCCTCTATGATATTCCCAAAGAAATGCTTGTCCAGATTCCACTTGAAGATTTCTAGTGATAAGAACTTACTACCTCTTGACGACTAAACAATCACATTGCAAATTCTCTTATTGCTCTAGGTTATAGTTCATTCTGATTTATGATATGAACTCATTGAAGGCAGCTAGGTGCTTTCTTAGGTTTCAGTTTAGTATGTGCCTTTTGTTCTATCTTTCTTAGTACAAAGCTTATTCTCCTTCGAAGGGAAAGCAGAATTTTAAAAAAAATTGCGTAGTCTGACTTTTCTCAAACTTCTATTATCACATCTATTTTCTTTTTGAGACTGGGTCTCCACCTTGCCCAGGTCGAAAGTGCAGCAGCCACTCAAGCCCAGTACCTCTCTCTTGACCTCCACTTCTGCCCTGGACTTGTTTACTCCTCCTTAGGCAGCCTAGGAGCTCCCACTTCCAGGAACTCTCCATATTAATGCCAACAGCCATTGACTTTATCTCTATCGATCTTCATAACTCCCCTGCCCCCTGATAGACCACTTTCAGCCTCTACCAGTACCAGGGATTATAAGCAAGAGTCGCCATGTCTGACCTTACCCTAAAGTGTTTTAAAAAGATTTTTTGTTTTCCTGAGAATTCATTACCAACCGTAGCTGATTTCTGAGCTTGAATGTTCTTGACATTTCACTTAAAGGGAATCTACTCTTTAACTCATTTTCCTTTGCCTCCTCTTGGGTCCATCTTGGGTGTATCTCTTTAAATCTAAGTTGGTCCATGAGTTCCCTGTGCAGTCACATTTGTCCCTTTAGGTAACTTCTCCTTTACTTCCTCATTTTAATAGCTTGCATTTATATTATAAAAAGTCATTTTTGAAAGAATCCAAAAACCTATTTCTAACTGAGCCCAATGTCATGAGAATTTTAGCCAAGAGATCTTATTATCTCTTTAAACTCTTTGAAATCCATTCTCCTCCAATCTATGCCTTGTCAGATGGAGTGCTTGTTTTTGCCTAAGGTTTCTGTCATTTCTACTTCAACAGTCAGTTCTCCCTTGATAGAATCTGGTCCAGAATTAGTAGTTGCCCTCATCATTTCCTGAACTTTTTTTTTTAAAACAATGGAAATTTTATTTAATGAATATGTAGGGGAAAGGGGGAAATGAGATTTTACTTGGGAGACAACTATTAAAATCAGAACAATGAGCCTTCCCTGATAGGAGAAAGTTCTACCTATTACATATTAAATGGAAACCAATATCATTTGAATGTCTATTCTCAAATAAAACAATTGATACCCAATTCCCATGAAAGGGTTACTCTCTTCTTTTGTGCCATATTTTTTTTCCCCAGTTTGAGGACTTCAGATTGAGTTCTGATGACTGTTTGATGACTAAGACTAGTAGGATGTGGTGAGGAACATTAAATTAGGAACCTCACAGAGGCCTTTGTCAGCCTGTCTTTCAAATATTAAGTTCTCAGTGGTTGGGCCAATTTCTCATTTGCCCTCAGTATTCATAAATAATACATTTAAATGGAGACCAAATAGCTGAACTGAAACCACATAGCTCATGAATTTCTGTATCAAGTCTATACCAGACCCTCAGTATATCACCCATCCCTCCTCTGTGCCTGAGGCTTGCATTTTAATAATGTCAGTTTGTGCCTGGAGGGAGACTTATTTAAGGGTTAGGAGGGTCATAGTCAGCTCCCTGGAGTTATTTAAAGATACTATTACAAACTTGAAAATTGTTTGTATAGAGAGAAAACTTACCTCAGATACATTCTGACTTTTGAGTCTGTTCAGATGCCCTGGACATACTAGCATTGCTTAGATGTGGGGACTTGCAGCTAATGCCAGGCCACTATGGAAGGAGAGGCTCACTCCACTTACCATCTGTTGCTCTGCCTGGTTTCAGCTCCAAGGAGCAATATGACCCTTCTCATTTCTAATCTCAACACCACATTGCTAACTCAAACCTTGATTGACAACTCCTCTCCCAGACTCCTCCTCTTTCCTCTGATTTCTGATTGGAGGGCTTGCATGGAGCAGGTGATCATATGGTGGTCAGAAGAAGCGATACAAGGACACTCTCAAGGTCTCTCTCAAGAACTTTGGAATTGTGTGACATGGGAGATCCTGGCACAGGACTGCTCAGCGTAGTGTACCCACATCAGAAAAGGTGCTGTGCTCTATGAGCAAAGCAGAATCAAAACAGCTCAAAGTAAAGACAGGATGTGCAGATTTGGAGTATCCACCCCAAATGTTCACACAGACTATCTGTGCCCAGTCTGTGGTAGAACATTCCAAGCTTGTATTGGTGTGATCAACCACAGCCAGACACACTGAAACTTGACTTTATCATGGTGATGTCATGTGGTCCTCTTCGAGAACAAAGGACAACAGCTACAATTGGAAGGTTAGAGGGTGGAGAGCTAACCTCCTTTATAGGAACAAGTTGCTTTCATGCCAAGTATCCACTGGTGTCCTCGCAACTTCACTTTCCTGCCTCCTTTTGTGTGATGCCTCCCCCATTAGAATGTAGGCTCCTTGAGAGCAGGAACGATCTTTCTTTTTATTAGTTTTATCCACACATTTTATCCCCAGCACTTAGCACAGTGACTGGCACATAGTAGACTCTTTTGCTGATGTTGCTCAGTTGTTTCAGTCATGTCTGCCTCTTCGGGTCCCAGTTGGGGTTTTCTTTGCAGAGATCCTGGAGTGGCTGGCTATTTCCTTCTCCAGATGAGGAAACTGAAGCCAAAACTGTTAAGTAATTTGCTCATGGTCAAATAGCTAGTAAGTGTCTGAGGCTGGATTTGAACTCATGAAGATGAGTCTTTCTAATTCCAAGCCCATTGCTCTATCTACTACACCACCTAGCTACTGCAGTAGACACTTAATAAATGTGCATTAAATTGGATTGGATTGGATTGTATATTGCCACTTCCTGAGAGCCTTCTCTTTCATTCTCTCCCAAGATTCATTAATGTTCTCTCTGTCTAGCTTAAGACCCTATTCATCCACAATGTCTCCCCATATACTTCTTAACTTTCTTGAGGATTGAGGACAACTTTGTTCAAGGGGAACTAGGATATTTTCCTTGTGTGAAATGTGGGAAAAGGTGTTTCCTCAGGGGAAATACCTGAATTTTCAGTACTTTTTGGTGAGTCAGAGAAGTTAAAAGGAAACACAGCATTAGGCAAAGGTCTTTGAAACTTCTGACAATTGCCTTTCCTCTCATGTGCAGAAGACTCCAGGAACACATGTACAAGAGAATTGCTGCTTCTGTGTAGATCATGGGTGGCATATGTAGACATAGAAGAATTGATATGTTAGAAAGTATGGAGGTAAGCAAGAACAGCCAGTCAGAGAACTTTGGAAGCAAGGGCCTGTGCTGCATGATGCTGTATCATCCACACAGGGTCCTAGAGAGAAGCAGCTAATATCAGACAGGGATGTTGAGCCAGCAGTGGAATGATGGAGGGCCCTAATGGGGAGAAAGAGAAACACAATATGAAACCATGGGACAGAGAAGCAAAGGAGGGGCCACAAGGGAAGGACTATGAAGCTGAGAGCCATGATATTCAAGGATAAACATGGATCACCACCTGGACTCAGGTGGACTTTTCAGGTTATAGGGGAAAGATCGACTCTAAAAACTTCAAGGTATACTGTCTAGAGTTATTTTAAATGGTTTTTCTTTAACCATCTCTTCTTGCAAGGTTTTGTATACATAGGAATGCTGATGATTTATGTGGATTTATTTTATATCCTGCTTCTTTACTAAAATTATTGTTTCAACTAACTTTTTAGTTGGGTATTTGGGATTTTCCAATCTTTTTTCCAATTTTTTCCCAAAGGTATAAAGGATAAGAATATAAGTCTGAAGGACTGTAGAGGTCCCTCTGAAAAGTAGGAATTTTTGTGATTATTTATGGTCTTGGATAGAAGTCTGTTTTCTTGTTCCTGAGGGTTTTCTTGTCTGCCTACTATGTCTATAAAAGTTCTTTCTATCTTTTTGTGGTATAAATAAAACAGTTTCTTGGTTTAAAGTTTTTTAAGACAGAGTATATGCATAGATGTTAAGGACTTCAGTAAGCACCATGATCCAGTTACTGAAGTCCCCAGTGTTTCCTTAGATGGGGACACAAGCCAGAGAGATTTCCAAACAAGTGCCATAACAAAGTTCTCAGGCTTTTTTGGAGCTAGGTAGAGTCAAAGAGGTTTGGTAAATGGTATCCCTGGAATTGTCACTTGGTCTTCATGTCAAGAGAGACTCAGACACCAGAGCTACTTTTGTATAGTTTGTTGTTGTTCAGTCCTGTCCAGCTCTTCATGAGTCCATTTGAGGTTTTCTTGGCAGAGACACTGGAGCCATCTCCTTCTCCAGCTCATTTTATAGATGAGTAAACTGAGGCAAACAGGCTTAAGTGACTTACCTACTAAGTGTCTGAGGCTGGGTTCGTACTGTTTTCCTCCTAACTCCAGGTATGACACTATCCACTCCTCAATCTAGCTGCACCATTAGTACAGTTAGCTGGATTCCAAAGAGTGGTGATCAATGACTCTAGAAGGAGGTCTCAAGAAGAGTTCCTTAGGACTCTTAAATTGGTTCAATTTGCCATTTTTAATCAATGATGAGGATGAAAGCATATATGGCATGATCATCAAATGTAACTTGAAACCAAGAGGGACAGAAAACATGCGGGACAAGAGAATCAGCATCCAAAACAATCTTGAAAGGCTAGGAAGATGTGTTGATTCTAAGAAGAAAAAGATTTAATCATAATAAATTTAAAACCCTATACTTGGGCTAAAAAAAAAAATCAACTGTTCAAGTACAGAGTAAAAGTGGTGGAGGGAAATGATTCAGCAACGATTCATGTGAAAATGACCTGGTGTTTCAGTAAATTACATGCTGAATATATTTCAGTTGCAAAGTGGCAGCCAGCAAACATCATTTTAACTTAGCCTATATTAAAGGCTAGTAGGTGTAAGAGTGAATAGAGTTTTGGACTTGTCACCCAATCTGCCTCAGTTTCTTCATCTGTAAAATGACAATAACAATAGTTCCTACCTATCAGGAATTTGGTGAGGACAAAATTAGGTAATTTTTGTCAAACTTATTCCAAACCTTAGGCACTATATAAATGCTAGTGTTTATCATTGTCATTATCATTAATTAAACAGTGTTCAGAGTGAGGAAGGTGATGGTAACACAGCATTCAGACCTGGTCAGACCACGTCTGGAATATTTTGTCAGTTCTGAGTGTCACATTTAGGCAGGAATTGATCAATTGGAACATTCCCAGAGGAGGAAGACCAGGACATTGGAAGTCTAGAAACTATTTCATATGAGGATAGGTTGAAAAAACTGGGGAAGTTTAGCACAGAGAAGATAAAAATGTGCATGGTTGAGGGTAGGGAGTACAGGAAGGATACTGATTTTGATTATTTGACGTTGAAGAAGGAGTGTCTCATGAAATAAGGATTAAATTTATTTTACTTAGAACTTCAGGGCAGAACTAGGAGCAATAGGAGGAAGCAGGTTTCGTTTTGATTAAAAGAAAACTTCCTATTAGAACTACCCAATAATGAAGAGACTGAAGGTCTACAAGTAGAGGCTCCATGATCATTGCTGGGGATAATTTTTAAAAAGAGATTCCTATTTAGGTATGCTTTAGGCAAGGTTCCCTTTGAAGTGCTTCCCAACTCTGAGATTTTAGGATGCAATATTTGATCAGGGCATTTGAGAATAGATATAATTCCATCAGTCAAAAAGTTCATTTCAACAAATTTTTGTTAAGCAGCTTCTAAGTATAAAGCATCCAGAAAACATATGGGGAAATCATTCAAGATGGGAAATACAGCAAAGGCACATGTCATGTTTAAGGAATGGTTGATTATTTAGTTTGACTGGTATAAGTAAATTGGAGGGGAATATAAATCAAAAGACATCAGTTGGGGATTGATCAAAGAAAGCCTGAATGACCAGTATAAAGAGATTTGAATTTATTAAATTAGCAAATGGGGAGAAATTGAGGATTTTTGAGCAGGAGTATGGCATGACCTGAGTTACTCTTTAAGAAGATTATCCTGGTAGTACTGCACAGGTTGTATATGAGGGTTCCAAAAGCTGGAGGGAAGGAAGCTTTCTATGAGACCATTACAACAGCCCAGGCCAAAGGAAAGAGTGGCCTGAATTAAAGTTGTAACCATGAGAACAGAAAAAAGATACCCGAGAGATATTTGGGATAGAGTCACTATGACTTCATGAGGAAATGGATGTTAGGAGAAAGTAGAGACAGTAGATAATTCCAAGTTTTTGAATTTGAACGACTGGAAGAATGTTGGTATTGTTAATGGAAATAGGTTAGGAAGAAGAGATAAATTTGGCAAGTATATATACATTTACAATTTAATTTTTTTAACATAAAACTTTTTCAGTTCCAAATTCTCTCCCTCCCCCACACCCCTCCTTCACCCATTGAGAAGGTAAAAATGTGATATCAATTATACATGCAAAACATTTTTATATTAGCCATATTGCAAAAAAAAAAAGAAAAGAAAAAGAAAGAACATGAAAAGATTATGCTTCAATCTGCACTTAGGCTTTAGATCCATCACTTGTTTTTCTGGAGGTAGATAGCATCTTTCATCATATGTTCTTTGGGATTGCTTTGGATTAGTATATTGATCAGGAGAGTGAAATCATTCACAGGTGATCATCATATACTAATGCTGTTGCTGTGTACAATATTCTCCTGGTGCTGCTCACTTCACTTTGCATTAGTTCATAGAAGTCTTCTCAGGTTTTTCCTGAAACCAGGCTGCACAATAATGTTCCATCACAATCCTATACCAGAACTTGTTTAGCCATTCCCCAATTGATAGATATCCAAGAGGAGATAGTTTTAATTTGAGTTATATTTAGTTTGACATACTAGCCAGATATTGAATGAAGATGTTGACGCAAGGAATTGAAAATGTACACCAAGTGTTGAAATGAATGGTTAGGACTAATGATATATGTTCAAGGAACATCTGTTTAAAAGGGAAGAAAAATGGTAAAATAGGTGCTGAAGGTATTGAGGAAAGGAACAGGTGGTTTACACTGTTCATTTTAACAAAGGAGAAATTGGCATGTGATCATTGTAGAACCCTGTTCTGAAAGCAGCGATGGGAAAGGGGGATGAACCTCACAGAAGGGAAGTAGTTTTTGTCAGGGGAAAGCAAGTGTTCAGTTAAATCCCAGAGGTGGGGGCATTACTAGCGTAGAAGATTGATTGTGTAGGGACATTTGCTCACAATAGAATAGGAAATGCATAGGGCACAATGAAAGAGACTAATGAAGGAACAGGTGAAGACACTAATTCGAGAGTGGATTGGATTGAGATTAGAGGAGGTTGAGGAGAGAGTAAAGAAATCACAGGTTCCTAACAAACTCAGTGACTAGGATTCTGGATTCAGAAGGATGAAGGAATGTTTTAAGGAGAGGAGAATGAACACAGGGTACTCAGTAAAAAAACCAAATTTCTCAGTCCCTGAAGTCTTCTAGAAATTGTCCTTCCTCCTACTTCAGGATAAAAAGACAGCACTTCTGTCTAGGGGTTCACTTGCCAATTTAGGCATTTCCTTCCTTTGCTCTGAGTGACATTTTCCTTTCTAAGAAGGACTGTCTCTTCACTGAGACAAATTTAATGATCTAGCTCATTTTGTTCATTTAAAGATCTGTGGATCTTTTACCTCAAGTTTATTTTTAGGCATATATACATATGTGCATATGTATATATACATATATGTGTTTGTGTGTAGAAAAGCATCTTTGGATATATTTGCCTTTAACCCAAGTAGCAAAACTTAATCTTTGTAGTTTTTCAGGTGGGCTATGAGTGAGTTTGCATATTTCAGCTCTTCACATGTTCCAGACATTTTTATTGTACTCTTTTCTTAAGTGTATTCTGTTTTGACTGCTCTGTCTGGTAACCATGCAGCTGTCCAGGATGGGCATTCTCTCCCTAAGGTATGGCTACGTATTTTGGTAAGAGATGAGCTCGTCAGTTTTATAATGTTTTATAGAATTCTAGAGTCCTGCGACTAGAAGTGATCATCCTATCCACCCTTTTAGCCCTAGGTGGAACTCCTATGAGTTCTAATTTATTACCAAATTCTTTTGCCTCAGGTCTTTTCCGTTTGAAGGCATCTTCCACACAGCTTCCCAAGTGATTTTCCTAAAGTGTTGGTCTGACCATGTCAGTCCCTTATCCCATAAACTCCTCTGTGTGACATTTAAAGCCATTCATAATATGGCTTTATTCTGTCCTTCTAGGCTTGTTATAAATTACTCATGTTGACATGTAGTATGATTAAATCAACGGACTAGCTTAATATTCCTCAAAGATGACACTCTATCTCTTGTCTCAGTGAGTTTGCCTTGGCTGGCACCCCTCACTCTGCCTATTACACCTTCCCTCCTCACCTCTCCCTCTTTGAATCTCTCACTTTCTTTTATTATTTTTTTATTTATTTAACTTTTCAACATTCATTTCCACAAAATTTTGGGTTCCAAATTTTCTCCCCATTACTCCCCTCCTCTCTCACCCCAATACCCTGAGCATTCTAATTGCCCCTATCACCAATCTGCCCTCTCTTCTAACATCCTTTCCTTCCCTTATCCCCATCTTCTCTTTTGTCCTGTAGGGCAAGATAACTTTCTATACCCCATTACCTGTATTTCTATTTCCTAGTTGCAAGAACCATACTCAACAGTTGTTCCTAAAACTTTGAGTTCCAATTTCTCCCCATCCCTCCCTCCCTACCCATTCCCCTTGAGAAGGCAGGCAATTCAATATAGGCCATATTGTGTAGTTTCCATAATAGTTGTGTTGTGTAAGACTAACTATAATTCCCTCCATCCTATCCTGTCCCCCATTGCTTCTAT
>CM053771.1:143472462-143597458 GCA_028658325.1 Potorous gilbertii | reverse complement strand
CCTTTTTGAGCTCTTCCATGGCCTGAGACCATTGAATATTTATTTTGGATATTTGGGATTCCTTGACTTTTATGTCTTTCCCTGATGGTAAGCATTGTTCTTCCTCATCTGAAATGATGGGAGGAGATATCTGTTCACCAAGAAAGTAACCTCCTTTGGTCTTATTTTTTTTCCCTTTTTTGGGCATTTTCCTAACCAGTTCCTTGACTTTTGTGTCATTTGTCAAGAGTAGGGCATACTCTGGGGCCCTGTAAGATATCAGTTCCTCCAAGGTGGCATAATTAATCGTGTACTGGTCTGTAGGAAAGGATTTTTATGCCCAAAATCTTAACAGAGTTTCCTCTCCACAGGCATCTGACCTCCAGTTCTGCCAAGCTAGCACTGGGGGGTGGGATTCTGTCAAACTGTGGGGGCAGGACCACCATTCAGTGAAAGACAAAGACCAGCACCCTTGGTGGCCCCAGGGAGTTTTACAATCCAGCAATAGTGTTGGGCTGCTGTAGGGGCTGCCCTGAGATCTCCTGCTGCCTGCCCGATGTGGCCTCTGTGGCTGCTGCCTGAGGGAGGAGCTATGGGAAGACCCTTCTCCCTTCCTGGCCAGCTGAAAAAACCCCTGTCACTGACCTTTGGTGCCTGTGGGTTGAGAGATCTGAGGACCACTGCTGTGACTGGAGATTCTGCCCCCGAGACATCCTCCTCCCAGAGTCATGTTGCTCCTGGCAATGTAGCCAACGCTGGCTGGGCTCCATGCTCTGCTCTGCATCCAGTGCAACCAACTTTTCCTGTGGGTCTTTCAGGTCACTCTGGACTGGGAATCTCCTCCACTCTGTTGTTCTCCACTTCTACTGCTCGAAAATTTGTTGAGAGTCTCTCTCTACAGATTTTTTTTGGGCTGTGTGGGGAGAGCCTGCATTTTTTTGTCTTTTTACTCTGCCATCTTGGCTCTGCCCCTCCTCTCACTTTCTTTAAGACTCAATCCACGTGCTGTCATCTACATGATCCCCTAAACTGTTAATACCTTCCTCCCCAAATTATTGTGTATCTAAGATCTACTTTATATGTGTGCACACCTCCCTGGACTAGATTATAAGCTCCTCAATGATAGGGACTGTTCAGTTTTATTTCTTTATGCCCTGCACTCCTAACATAGTACCTGGCACATTGTGGGCACCTAATAAGTACTTATCGATTATTTGATTGAAATGGCCTTATATCATTTTTAAAGACTTCAGAAAAATAAATTCTATAAAGACCTTTGATCGTTCTTATTGGTAACTGATAGCAGATGCTCACTCAGAAATGTGTGCTTCGGGTATAATACCAACCCCTCACGCAACAACTTAATTCCATCTTCAATTCAAGTCCACCAGTATGTGCTGAGTGCCTGCTGTGTACCCACTGCCATGAGGGAGTACAGAAGAAGACTAAGATTCTTTGACAGGGCTACTGGGATGGCAGATCAAGGGGTTGCTATAGTAGAGCACTTAGATTTAGCAAAAGCATTTGACAAAACATTTTTTTCACTCTATTCTTGCTGACAGGGATATGGGCTAGACTACAGCACAGTTAGGCAGTTTTATAACTGATTGAATGACCACAGTCAAAGAGAAATTTAAGGGCTAATGTCTTGATGTGAACTTAGAACAGCCTAGTGGAATATCCTAAGGGTCTACTCTTGACTTTGCAATGATTAATATTTTATCTATGTCTAGAGTAAAGACATAGATAGCATGTTTATCAAATTTGCAGATGACATAAAGTAGTAAGAGATAGCTAACCTATTGGTTGAGAGTCAGGATCTAGATTAATATTGATGGCATGGAGCCAACCTCCATAAACTACAGCCTGAGGGTCAAATCTGGCCCACCATCTGTTTGTGTACAGCCCATGAGCTTAGAATGGTTTCTGTTCTACTCCTGGAGAAGAACATTGGGCTGAATCTAATGAAATGCATTTTAATGGAGATCAATGTAAAGTCTTACATTTTAGTTGAAAAACAAAAGAACTTCAAAGATATAAGTTGGGGGAAGAAACAAGGCAGGAATTTATCTGAAAAAAATGATTCAGTATGAATCAAGAATATACATATGGTGGCCGAAAACTTTAAATGTGATTTCAGGCTTTACCGAGAGGGACAGAAGTGATGGCTGTACTCTACCCTAAAGAGACCACACCTGGAATATGATGATCTATTTTAGGTACCACATTATAGCAAGAACTAGAGAGTCTCCATAGAAGGGCAATGAGAATGGTGAGGGGCCAGAGGCTGTATCATTCAAGGATCAGTTGAAGGAATTTGGGATGTTTAGGCTGGAGAAGATACAGAGGAGATAGGATAGCTGTTCTTCAAGTATTACAAGTATTATATGGGAAGAGGATTAGAAGGGCTGTCAGGGCCTCATGAAGCCAATTTCCGGTAGGGGGCTGCACTAAGAGAAGGAGATGGAGACAGGGCATAGGGACATCAGAAGATGGGGGCAGATGCTTATTAGTCATATCATGCTAAGTAAGCCACTTAATCACTGTCTCAGTTTCTCTGTCTGTAAGAAGGGTATAATAATTGCACCTACTTCCCAGAACTGAACGCATCAAATGAGATAATATTTGTAAAACAATATGCACATCTTGAAGATGTCAAATAAATGATAGATGATATTGACATTATTATTATTTACATGACTACTACTGTTGTTACTATTGCTTACTGGGGCTCTGGAGATACAAGACCCCCATCAGGGATTTAATAGGAATTATAAAGAATTTTCTAACCCTGTCAGATAGTTGTTTGGGAACCACAGACCTTAAATCAGCACCAAACCAAAGGTGTGAAAAGGATAGAGGTTTTTCACATGAGACATTCTGAGAGTTTTTCTTGCTTCCTCCCTCTAGCTGTCATAGGTCATAGCCTTGGATCAACACTACGAGAAATTAACCTTCCTCTGCTGCCTGCTTCCTGAATGAGAGAGCAATAGAGGGCCCTGAAGGGCTCTCTATGATCCAGTAGGTGGAAGCAGAGAGCATCTCAGTATCCATGAGCCTGACTAACAAAAGATGCTCAGGAGAGGTGACTCTAGTTGCATGGGGAGAGGAGACATAATACAGGACAGGGGAGAAAAGCATAATGACCTAACCACAGGATTCTGACAGCTCTTCAGGGACAGTGGCTTCGAGGGCCCTGAACATATATGCCCCTAGTTGTCTCTCCCTCATGAATGTTCCCGGCCACATGTGTCCCCCCCATACGTGACTTTCATTAGTTTTTTTGTCCCCTTACATGTTAGGGTGACTGGGCCTGAGTCCTCAGACCAACAGGCCTTATCTGACCAGCAGTGCCTCTTGGCCTTGGTGGAGCAAGCTGTAAGTAATGACTGAGGTGGCAGACAAGATAGTGAGCAACTCCGTTTATTGTAACAAGCAGTGCTTTTGTATCTTTCCCTAGACTAGAGCCCTTAGTGGACCTACCAGCAAATAGTTTGCCCTAATAAGGAAATCCCTATACCTATGACCAGGACTGCCACGTAGCCCCTAGTTAGCAAAACACCTTGGGCCTTCTTTGTTCTCCCAGGGTCCACGAAATAGCCTTGAGCAAAACAGGGGCGGAACCCTTCCTCCCAGCACCATCTTGTTCATGCCTTACCAGTCTCCCCTCAGCTTACCTGAGTCGTGACTAGTGAACGCAGTCCAAGAGGCTGGGGGTTGGCAATTCCCTTACAATTTCCCCTTTTTGTTTTGACCCAACCTTTCCTTGAGAACAATGATATTCTGTCTGCTGGATAGAAGAGCATCTTGGAAGCCTTGCAAAGCAAATCTGATACACATAGGCACTAGTAGCAGTCCTAGCAACACTAATACAAAGCCTATCAATAAAGGAGAGAACCATGTTTTTATATGATTCCATGAACTTAAACTTTTGAAGAATTTAGTTATCTTTGAAGCCATTTTTTCAGTTGCAAAATCAACATCTGCCTCCTCATCTAATTCTTCTGCCAATTTAATTAATTTTTGGATTTCCAAGGTGACATTATTTGGAATTAATCCACACAAGCCCTGTTCTTTATTTGGGCTAAATGTACCCACTCGATAATTTCTTGTTTTTGATGTAAAATTCCAGTGGGTATTTTTTCAGTGAATAATATTGTCAATTCCAGTTCCTATGATTCTAATATCCTTCTAGTAGTGCACTCCATAATCCTTTTCTGCACTAATTTCAAACATTCTAAAGCTTCCTCTGTACATTCTCTGCATGAGTTTAATTGAGATGGACCTTTCAGTAAATCATATAATGGTTTCATTTGCTCTGTTGTGATCTCCAGCTGTGGCTTACACCACTGAATTTCTCCTATCAATTTTTGAAAGTCATTTAAAGTGGTAACCTTTGTAGAATCTAAGAGAGGTGATTTCAAACTTAAACCTTACCACTGAATAGATGTACATCATTGTTTCACAGGCTAGTTTCTGCTTCTCTGATTACATTTACTCTGGAAGAAAAATCTTTTAGAAATTAAGTTGTTAATAAGTTCAAACACTAAATTTAGCTTTTGCTTGGGCCAAGGAATGACTACAAGTTCAGATTAAAAGAGCAAGATCTTTTCTGCTTTAGAGAGCATTACATATTAATTTATCAATACATAATCTTGAAAAATGAAAATTTAAAACTATTTAAAATTTGTCCTGTTGTTAACAGTCACTAAACTTTTATAAAGAAAATTAGTTGAAAACCTTCAAAATGATAGTTCTCTTCCCTTGATCTAATCTGGAATGATAAAAGAGTTAAAATTCACTGTAGACCCACCTGAATGATGAGTTGGGGCTGCAGGGAAAAAAAAAAATCTTAATGGTTCTAACCTTTACTCAAGTAAATTTTACTTCTGTGTCCACTCCTTAAGAACTTTGAAAGAGAGGGCTTTTGAATCCATCAGCTGAAGGGAGGGAAACTTCTGGACAACTGTCCAGTGGTGCCAAGTCTGCTCCATTCTACTGGAGAGTTCAAAAGCTTTATCTCTGCTGAGGTGTCTCTTTAGATCAATGCATTTTTCCAATTTGCCTTAGTGCCAAATAATATAACAAATCCTGATCTGTTTTAAACATCCAATTAGGAGTGACGTGTTTCACTTAAAATATGACCAGAATAACTACTTTTTGGTTATTTTGCATTATACAAAAAACTTCTCTTTTAGGTGAGGCATGAGATAATGAAAATACTAATCAGCCTGCCTCTGATTTGAGGGAAAAAATTCTCTGATCTCCTCTTGTCTTTCTCTCCACTTTCACAACCTGGCCAGGGTTAGAAAGTAGAAAGAGAGAAGGAATTTTACCAACAACTTTCCAATAATTTCCAAAACTTTTATGCTTTCCTTAAACTTTATACCCATGTTCCTCTCCTACGGGGCTTGGATTAAAGTCCCTTTAAAACTGCACATATATTATTTCCTTGCATTTCTTATCTAAAACTGCAATCATATAAACTAAATAATATAAGATTAGTTTCTCTCTTTCTCTCCTTCATTCTTCTCCCTGATGCTGCATCAGAGAGAAGGGAGGAGAGGGAGGAAAAGAGATAGCATTCTAAATTCCAGCTACCATGGAGCTGGCCGTAATAACTCACAAACACACGCATACAGAACATGTAAAGACAGAACACATATACAGACAGAACATGTAAAGACAGAACACATATACAGATAACAAAAAAGAGTCCAAAAACTGAGAGAAAATTGTCAGAAATTTTCTGCACAAATTATAACTTTGGCTTACTTTCTATCACCATGTAACAAACATCTTTCATACAATTCAGATTTCCAACTAAGTAATCTTGTCCTTCAAGAATGGTTTAACTATATTGTACTAATCAGTGGGCTATCTAGAAGAGACTGAATGTAAAGACTGTGTGGTCCACAATTGATTAATTTCTCTGAGAATTTAAAATCCAGAGGGGTATGTTCTCTTATAGCCGCTCCTGGGTTATAGGGATGTGGTGTTTCTATTAATGCCAATGTTAGCCTCATTTCCAAAAGTATTCCTTCTCCTCCTTCTGGACTTTTTGTACAATCCCTTCAGGCTCCTGGATTTTTGCACAAACTTGTGATCTAGACTTATAGAATGGAGGAGCAGTGGCAGGAGGAGACTCTATATTAAATTTTTGTGTGACACACTCCATCAGGTCTTCCTTCTCTTTTGTACTAGAGGTTGCATCTACCTTTATTGTTTTTGTGGCTAATGATACTTGTTGGGGTTTCTGTAGACATATTTTAAGAACATTCCAAATTGAAAATATTGTAACAAGAGAGGCAATTGGTCTGACCTCTCTATAATACACACTTATCAGATTGCCTACTGTTTCCCCACTTTTCAAGAATCAATATCACAAGAAGGATTTTCAGCAAGCCAAGGAGATACTTTGTATGCTGATTCTGGGGACATTTTAATTTGAGAAGGGCCTACTCAGCAACCCTGTTTCTTTAGCATTTTGTAAATATGCTTTGCATAAGATTCCTTTTCTAGACTTACAATCTTTTTTTTAAAATGACCTATTTTTCCACATTTGTAACACTTCTGACCCTGTTTTTTATTGACCTCACTGCGATATTGCCATCTCACTTGTTCTCCTACTACTTGCCAAGTCTGCGTGGACACTGGAGGTTTATCAGTACCCAAGGACATATCTCCTCAGCTTGTTCCAAGAATTGTCTAATTACTTTCGCTTTAATGGGACTCCTTGGCTCTTTGCTTTCTTATTGACAAGACCTGTGTAAGCTTTCTTATCTAACTGTCCTGTGGATGTAGTTTGCCCCATAATGCTAAAAACCTAGCTCACTGCTTAATGAGATCTACGAGACTTAAGCAGGTTACTTACAGTCTGTAGTGTTTTTTTTCCTCTCCCAGGAGGCTGAGCCCGTGTCGTTCTGTCCTCTTTGTTCTCCCGTTCCAGGGCACCATCTGGGGAATGCAGGCTACGTCTTTCCTCAAGCTACGAGCTTTATGGTTTTGACCTTGCACAGCCACTCTGAGAGCTGTCCCTCATTCTTATTTTTTAAGCCTCTTATTCTTATTTTTTATGCCCCATGTATGGATGCCAGTTGTTAGGTTGACTGGGCCTGAGTCCTCAGACCAACAGGCCTTATCTGACCAGCAGTGCCTGTTGGCCTTGGTGGAGCAAGCTGTAAGTAATGACTGAGGTGGGAGACAAGATAGTGAGCAACTCCGTTTATTGTAACAACAAGCAGTGCTTTTATATCTTTCCCTAGACTAGAGCCCTTAGTGGACCTACCAGCAAATAGTTTGCCCTAATAAGGAAATCCCTATACCTATGACCAGGACTGCCCTAGTTAGCAAAACATCTTGGGCTTTCTTTGTTCTCCCAGGGTCCGGGAAATAGCCTTGAGCAAAACAGGGGCGGAACCCTTCCTCCCAGCGCCATCTTGTTCATCCCTTACCAGTCTCCCCTCAGTTTACCTGAGTCATGACTAGTGAACGCTGTCCAAGAGGCTGGGGGTTGGCAATTCCCTTATACTTACACATGCCCTAAATGTATGTTCCTTGGTCATGCACACTCTCTGGCTATTTGCCCTTCCTTACCGTGATGTGACAACATAAGGAGAAGAAGAAAGTCCTTTTTATCACAAGGTTGCATGATTAAAAGTCTTGTTTTTAAAAAAAGGGATTTCTCTTGGTTGACTTGTCCCCAGTACTAGGCTTAATGGATGAAAATTGCAGCTTGGCTTCACATAAGAAAGAATGTCCTAATGGAGTTATCTAAAAGTGGAAATATACTGGCCCTGTAGGCAATGACTTCTTCCATCCCAGAGTGAGGAGTGCTCACTTGTCAGGAATATCATACAAGGGATTCCTGGTCAATGGAGTAGACAAGATGACCTTGGAGGGTCCTTTCTAATTCCTTGATTCTGTTGTTGCATTAGCATTTAGATAATCTCTGAGGTTACTTTCACATCTGAAAATCCATTCTGTAGATATTTCACCATTTATTCATATATTCTGAGAGAGCAGGAATTCTCCATGTGATTCATTCTAGAGAGCAATTAAGACTATACCATACATTGACATAAATGCTTTGTGATGATGGTTGTGATGGCTACATAAGGTCATCTGGACAATAAAGGTATTGCCTAGATGGCATCTGTAATTGGGTTTTCTTACTCATTTCTCTGGCCTGTTCTGCAGTTCATTGCAAATGCCTGTGTGGCTCTTCTACTGACCATCCATAGCTCTCTGGGCTTATGGAAAGAGAAGAAGAATGAAAGATTTACATGGAAGGAGAGGGTTGTGTTTGTCTGTTGTTCTCTAAGAGGGCCATGACATCAGGGAGGTGATGATGTGACTTGTACTTGACTTTGATTTAAGTGAGGGAGGGCTGTGCAAGGTCACCAGCCTCACTTTCTCCTCCAGAGTCATCTGGGTCCAGTGGCCAGATAGAGATCAGGATGACTGGAGATGACCCAGGGTGCAATGGAAGACCCTCGCCATTTTAGGCTAAGGTCTTATCAGATTCTCACTTTGAGTGAGATCCATCCATTCAATGAATAGGCCTCTTTAAGTAGTTATTCATGGGATGACCTCTTTTAATAAAGAAAAAAATAACAAAAAAATCAAACTGGGAAGGGAATACCCTAGCCCACAACAAACCTAGCAGTAGTCCCTTGGATCTCCTGAAGGCAATATTGCTGCTGCTGGGCCAGCCCTATTTAGTGACTCAATGCTTCTTCTTTCACTTAAGGTGGGTTTGAGACACAGATAACCTTGTAGAATTATAAGGTGTAGACACCAGGCCATTTGAGGCTTGCAACCAAATCCTCTGAGCCTGGACAAGATGCTGAGGAAATACATAAAGAGATCACCAGAGACATTTTCCATGTCTTTATAGCATATCTCACTGTACTTTAGCTGCTTTGATGACCTGACAAAAAGCCAGACAGGGAGCCAAAGAAATGGAAATGAGCCATGGGGAGCACAGTTTTCAGTGGCCCTGTGGGGATGAGGATGAAGCCTTCAACTCTTAACCTCTCTGACTTCTGTTCTGCAGGCTTCAGGGAAGATGACAGGCCAATCAATTCTAGGCATGCTGCATCGATCCAGAAGGGAGAGTGGTTGAATAAAAACCAATGGGGAGCAGGATGCTCACAGAAACTTCCTATGGAAAGTTACTCAGAGTTCACATTTCCGTTCATTACTGAACAGCTGGTGCCAAGAACTTTGCTATTTGTGAAGGTAAAGACAGAACTATAACCATGGCAGGAACATTATAATTTTGACCCAGGGCAGGGATATTTATTATTTAAATATTTTTATTAATTTATTTTAAATTTACACAATAAGAAAAGAAAAAGAAACATTCAAAGCTTAAATGCAATATGAGAAAAAAAAGTATTGTTATGTGCACAGCAGAACTTGAGAGGAGATTCAAAATATATAGCAATAAATTTCCATTTCAAGAAATCCTATATAATAAATGTTACACTTTGTGTTCAGAGCTGGCCATCCTTTCTTTGCTTCCTTATAGGTTTTTTGTTTTCTGCTCTGCACTTTTTATTTTGTTCTCTTTTCCCTCCTCTCCCCAAAGACTACAATTAACCATGTGTGTATCTTTTTATACACAAATAAATACATATATACACACGTATCAGCTATATGCACATACTTACATACTCATACATATACTCAGATATCTATAATCATATTCATATATATTGTAGACATATATATTTTATAGACATAGACATTCGTATACATCTGTGTAAGACCATTTGTCGTCTTTTTCTCTGAGGGTGGATAACATTTTCCTTCATAGATTCAAGCCTTTCCATATTTTTCTAAGTCCATTAGCTCATCATTTCCTACTCTACAACAATATTCTAACCTTATAGTCTCAAGGCATTTTAAATAGTCTAAAACAATATTGATTAATATGGCCATATTTTCCCTATTTTCTTTTTTGATTAAATCTATTTTAGCTTTAATTTTATCTGAGATCATGATTGCTATCCCTGCTTTTTTCCCTAATAAATTCTATTCTTGACCTTTATTTTGTGTTCATGTGTATCTCTTTTTTCCTATCCCTCCTAACTTCTCTATTTTACTTGTACATGCTACCTTGCCCTCCTATTACTGAACATAACCCTCGCCAAAATCCCTCTCTTCTCCCCTCACCCTTTCCCCTTACCCTCATTTCTGTCTGAATTTAGAAGACTTTTATAATATTCCAAATATATGTTATTCCCTCTCTGTCACATTCCTATTAATCTAGACATGCTTTTATACCCCTCCTTATACTATTCCCTTACCCTCTTATTTCTTTATAAATTTAGAAGACTATTATTCCCTTCTTAATGTCTATATTATTCTTTCTTTAGCCCAGATCTGATGTGAGTGGGCCTCCCTTTAAAAATCCCTCCCTTATCCTCTCCCTCCTCCTTATCCCCTTAGCCTATTTTCTTTCTGAATTTAGGAGCCTTTTATACCCTTTGATATATACCTTCCTCTTACACCTCATTCATGTAAAATAATTACTTTTTTTAGCTTTTCCTAAATGGTTTTACTTTTTAGAATCACATCATACTCAGGTCTACCCCAACATTTCTTTCAAACCACCTAATTACTAATAACAATCTTAGACATACATTTTACATTTCCTCATATAAAAAGTAGTCTGTCCTTATTGAATCCCTTGTATTTAGTTCTTAATGCATATTTTGTATTTCTCTTGAATCTTATGTGTCAAATTTTTTATTAAGTTCAGCTTTTAAAATAAAATCCTGAATGTCTGGCAATTCATTGAACATCCATTTTTTTTCATTCAGGATTACATTTAACTTTGCTAGGTGTGATGTTTTCAGATGCAACCACAGTTTTTTGCTCTTCAATATATAGTGTTTCAAGAACTATGGTCCTTTAGTGTTGCTGCTGCTAGGTTTTGAGTGATTCTAGTTGTGGCACCACCATATTTGAATTTTCTTCCCTTGTTGCTCATAATATTTTCTTCTTGAGCTGGGGCTTTCAGAATTTAACTATGTAATTCCCATAGGTTTTCCTCACAGGATCTCTTTCAGGTGGTGATTGGTGGATTTTTTTCTACTTCTACTTTCCCCTCTTATTCAAATGCTTCATGACAATTTTCTTCAATTATTTCTAGTATTCTTGTATCAAGTCTTTTTTTTAAATGTAGTCTGAAGTAGTCTTAATGTATTCTAATGTAGTCTTAATGTAGCTTTCATGTAGGCTGATTATTCTTGTTTTGTCTCTCATTGATCTGTTCTCCAGAACAGTTGTTTTTCTTATGAGATGTTTCACATTCTTTTCTATTTCTTTCATTCTTTATATTTTGTTTTATTACTTCTTGGTCTTTTATAACTTCCCTGGATTCCCCTTGCCCAATTCTAATTTTCAGAGTCATTTTCATCCCTAAGAGTCTAGATCTCCTTTTCCAATTGATTGACTTTCTTTTCATAATCTTCTTGGTTTTCTTGGATTATATTGAAAAAATCTTTCCTCAATCTCTCTCACTTGATTTTTAAAGTCTTTTTAAAGTTCTATGAATTTTCTTTTGGACAGGTGACCATTTGATATTATCTTTGGGTTAAGAGAGGCTTTTTATTTTGCTTCAGTATCCTTCTCTGAAGATCAACCCCATTCTTCTCTATCCTGTAGTAACTTTCTATAGTTGGGTTCTTCTCCTTTGCTCACTTTTGAAAAATGTGTAGCAGTTTATTATTGTAATCCCTTTATTCCTGGGGTATGGGGATGGTGCCTCTGACCTCAGATCTTCTTTCAGTTCTTTCCTCTGGCCTAGAATCCAAAACAAGAGCTCCACTCTGCTGTAAGTGCCCACAGCCAGCAGCATCCCTGTCCCACTGCTTCTGCACTCATGAGTGTGTGCCAGTTTCTTCTCTTCCAGGGCTGTACCTCAGCAGCACAGCTTGTCTTGGCATCCCTTATCAGTAGAGGTTTGCTCAATCTTCCCCACTTGGACACCTGACTTCCCACATTGTCCATGAGATGAAAATTTCTGTGGCTGTATCTGAGGCTACCTCCTAATCCAGCTAGATCACAGGTCACCACTTGCTGTTTCAGTGGAACTAGTCTGTAGGTGTTTATACTTCAAAGGAACTAAACCTTGGTCCTGGGATTTGCCTTCAGATCTTCTCCGATTATCCAAGGAGGACCACTGTTCTGTACCAACTCTTTGTTTATTTATGCCCCAAGGCACTATTTTATCTTGTTTGTGGGGGAAATCTGGAGAGCTTGGAATTTTCTGACCTACTCTGCCATCTTTCCAGAATCCTCTCAGGGCAGGAATATTCAAAGGAAACTAATAGCAATGAAACTTCCCTGGGGGCAGTACCAGTTGCTTTGTCAAAATAAGGCCTGGTGACAGGATGATGAGAGTACCTGGGAGCATGGGCATGTCCATTTTTTCCTTGGAAAAAATTACTGTGTTATCTTTCCTGAGAAGGTGCCCTTGAGGTCAAGGAAAAGATGAAAAGTTCCCATCCCCTACCCCATTGGGCTGTTTGTCTTTAATTAATTCAATTTTATTCAGTAATTCATTAACGCTTATTAAGCACCTACCATGTGCACTGCTAAGCACTGGGGATATAAATAAGAAAAAGAAAAGTAGTTTCTGCTTTCAAGGAACTTACAATCTAATGAGAAAAGACAATATACAAAAGGAAGCTGGAAAGGAGGAGAGGGGGGAAATAGTAGTGGACAGTAGGATATCTTCTTAATTGAAGTTTAAACCAAGAAGAGACTTATATGGAAAGTGGAAAGTGAATTGGAAAGTCCAGATTCCTACCATCTATAAAGGAATGCTTTAGGTAGAATTTAGTGTTTGACCTTCCAGCTCAGCAATCTGAGAAGAGAGGAGACTGAGGAAGTTGCGAAGGGGTCTGAGTGTCCGGAACTTAGTCAAACAGCAGGATAATGAGACTTCATCCAGGAGTGCCACGTTGTTCCTTGGTTTTGTGAGACCAGGGGCTTGTGCTTGGGGGGACTAGTGGCCATTGATGAGCCTGGCTCCCATCTTATAAGACCATTCACGGTCCTTACCGGAGAAGTATTGGACATAGAATCAAGAGACCTGGATTCTAATCCCTACTCTGATATTTAACTGTGGGCATTTGTCAGTCAGCATGCATTTATTAAGGGCTCGCTATGTGAAAAGGGCTGGAAATACAGAGGAAGGCAAAAATACTATCCCTAACTTCAAGGCTCTCCCATTCTAATGGGAGAGACCACATTCAAACAATAGTATGCCTACAAGAAATATAGAGGATATATTGGAGTAATCTCAGAGGGAAAGCACTAGTAGTGATAGAGGTGGGGGGCCAAGAAAATCTTTCTGCAGAAAGTGGAATTTGAGCAGAATCTTCAGGAAGTCAGGGAGACCAGCAGGCAGACATGGGGAGTGAGAGTATTCCACAAAAGAGGGATAGCCATTGAAAAGACATAGAGTCAGGAGATGGAGGATGATATGCAAGGAACAGAAAGAAGGCAGGTTTTGCTCATAGTAAAGCATATAGAAGGGAATAAGGTAAGAAGATTAGAAAGGAAAGGGCCAGGTTTGAAGGACTTTCAAAATCAAACAGATGATTTTTACATTTGATCCTGAAGGTAATAGGGAGCCACTAAAGTTTACTGAGTAGAAAGGAAGGTAACATGTTTTCTCTTCTGTAAAATAAGACTACTGGATCTTGTGAGTGGTTGAGAAAATCCATTTACACTTCTTGGGAGTATATGCAAAAAGGGAGTCCATCAGCAGCTGGGAAGTTTGAAAAGTGGAGACAAGTGTTGAAGGAGATTGTAGGAAAATGGGGAGGTACACCAGAGGGCAGCAAGTCTGGGAGTGAGGTTTTCTCTCTTGTTATCTGCCATGCATGTCATTAGGGCTACTAGACAAGTTGGAGACCTGCATCCATTTGGGAGGATACATATTCCAGACAGATATAGGATTAGAAAGACAGTCACCCCCAGGAGAAAGGAACTTCAAGGACCTTAAGCCCGGCACTTAAGAAAGTTAGGCTATGGAGGCTACTGGACCCTGGGAACCCAGCACTAGGAGTTATGAATTTTCTTTGTCACACATGAATCCTACTTGGCATAACTACCATTTTAATCTAAATGTAAGCCAGTCTCCCTATGGACTTGGTGTATATTTGTGGGAAGTGTGTCTCATGTTTATAGGAGAAATGTTTTCTGATTGCTTAGAGCTAAATAGCTCTCTGATGGCTAAGAGCTAAAATAAATAAAAAAAAAATAAAAATGAGAGGGTTGAACATTTCCCACCTAGCTACAATCCTCTGGATTTCAGCATCATGTTTCAGGAATTTCATAGTCTTAGAAATCACAATAGCCCTGCAATTCATACCTCATCTGTACCCTCCAATAACAGAGAGGAGCCCCAGGGCAGGGGGTACGGCTTGTCATTTCTTATAACACAAAAACCTTCCATTACTATCATATACCACAAGTTGTTCAGTCATTCCCCAATTGATGGGCATTCCCTCAATTTCCAGTTCCTTGTCACCACAAAAAGACCTGCTATAAAGATTTTTAAACATATACATTTTTTTCCTTCGACTCCAACTCTTAAAAAAATTGAGACTGAGCTGAAATAGATTCACCTTCCTCTGTGACTTTGGGTAAGTCAATTTTTTTCTCAGTTTCTTTCTTTGTAAAATGGAATTGGGCTAGATTTCCCCTAAGATTTCATCTAGTTTTAACAGCCTATCATCATATTTTGTCAGGCAGAAGTGGTTTTATACCCTCTTTCAGAGAATATAGGGTTTTTCTCTCAACCCTAATAGCTCATCAATCAATCCTACTGACTGCCAAGTGTGAAGTAATACCCGATATTATCACCAAGTTTGCAAGCATGATTAACTAGAATAGGCAGCTGTCAAAGTGGTCTGCCTTTTCTCCTGTGGGGGCATCTTTTCCACTTAGCAGCCTTTTGGTGACTCAATGTCTTCTTCCATCAAAGCTCTGTCCTGTAATCTCTGTACCCTCATACTCTTAGGGCAATGTTTACCTCTCCTCCCTCAGACACCTTTTGGGCCACTTATCCAAGTGAGAAAACTTCCTAGTTATGATTCTGTATAAAGGCGAATCAGAGAAAGGGGGACAGTGAAAAAAAAGCAAAGAGATGATCTCTCCCTCCTCAAAATTTCTCCTCTAACTTTATCTGTATCCCTCCTTTGTCTTTATCACATTCTACCTTGTTCTCATTTATGTAAATTATGTAAAATACTATTAGAGCATAAGCTCTTGGAAAACAGGGACTATGTTATGTTTCACCTTTGTATTACCAGTGCCTAGAATGATGCCTTGCAACTTTGCCTGACTAGAGGCATGGAGATGGATATTATGAGACTTCTGAAGTCTCTTTCTAATCCTATAATCACATTAACTTTTACTGTCTTGCCTCTGGATGCTGCCAGTTTTCTTTAGGGCCTTTAGTAGCTTCTCATAACTGATGGGTGGGGACTGTTACCTCTTCTTTGGGTGTGTGATGCTTGTACAGCATTGGACAGCCTCTGCCAACTATGAAGAAAAGCTCTAAGCAGTTAAGACAGGAGGTTTAACCCAACAGATCTTGGCACCTCACCATCTGCAAGATGGATGTGGGTACTGGCATAGAACAATTCCCGCAGGGTCCTAGACATGCAATTGCATCTATATAGGAGATAAAAAGGGGAAGGAAGGAACTGATGAGGCAAGAAACAGACACTTTGAGGGAGGGTATTAAAGGAGGAAAAATGAGAAGTTATGAGACTCTGCTAGGATACTCTGGGACTAGTTCATTTCAACCAGAGGGGCCAAATGTCCCAAAGAAAAGAGGCAAATGAGGAAGAAGGAGGAGTGGGAGAAGGAAGAAGAGTGGTGAGAAGGTTAAAAAGAAGGATAGGGCTCCTTTTACCTTTTTCTGTTTTGGAGAGGGTTTTTTTAAATATAAAACACACATTCCTCAGAACCTATAAACCTGTGACTCCAAAGTACATTCTTGAAAAAGTCTGACTTAGGAGGCAGGAGAGTGGGGAAAGTGGGGAGGTGTGGACTATAGGGAGAACCCAGGGCTATGTTATTTGCTATTGATCAGGAGGACTCTAAAGAGGTGCTAAGTTTAAAAGGTATTTTTAGGACCCTTGGTATGGGGCAGGAATAAAGGAGATTATTAAGAATCATTTCTTAATGGAAACTCTATTGACAGTATGGAGCCACATACAACTGTATCCATCCATCATGACATGTATGTGTATCCATCCATCATGACTTCACAACCATTCATCAATTGCTTTTCCTACTGCCCAATTCTTCTACTGGGTTTCATGGGAAAACCTCCTCTAAGTGATCTCCTGGAGAAGTGGGGTCAGATTACATTGCTTAGAGGAAGCTCTGAGCTGTTGCTGAACACAACTGAATGATGAGATGGATGTTCCATACACTGAAAGTCCTGTCCTTCAGAGGGAGGAACTCTAGAGAAACTGCCTCTGATATTCTGGGTGGTGTTTGGGGACATAGATATATTTCTTTCTCATCTACTTGTTCCCATGAGGAAGGAAGATCTAGGCTAAATCTCAGGAAAATCTCTTTATCTTTATGGCCTTAGTTTGCTCAGCTGTATAACAAGGGGGGTTAGACTACATGACTTCTAACTCTTCCAGCTCAAGTCCATAGTCTCAGTGTGGGTCTTGCTGTAGCGCCTCCTCTGAGAAACTTTGGCATGGAAACTCGATGGGTATGGATGTACTATAAAACCTGGTAATATTTTCTGCCAGTAATTTAGACATTTAGTCATTGAAACAGCCTGTGAAATGATGCCTTTCTATTGCATATCATATTTTTAAGCTCTTTCTTTTTTCATTCTGAACTTAACAAATATCAACTACAATGAGGACTTCTACATACAAATAGTACAGAGAAGGGGATTTGTACATGAAATTGGATTTTTCTGTCATGTACAGTTTGTCTACTACAAGTAATGTTGATGAGAATTTGATGTAAATGACACTATTGGTTGATTACTTGTGATGTTAGGATAATAAGTTTTGCTATAGTGAATAGTGTCCATTATAATTCTTATGATGTATATTGGCAGATGTCACACATTCCTCAGATGATTTTACCTTGGCAGAAACCTTTTTGGCTGCAGGGAGAAATGTCACCCCTCCTCTTAAAGGGGTGTTTGGTCAATGTGTATTCACAGAGGGTGGTGAAGAGGAGGGTTAGTGTCTATAGGCAGGCATTTCTTTTACCCAGGGTTCTCTAAGCTTTTATTTTAAAGTTTGGTAAGGAATTTTTTTCTGCTGAGAAATGGTGCAGATGAAATCCAGAGAAGCCATATGGAGTGGCGGGGAAAGATGTGATTGGTCAGGATAGCAGTAGTGTCTTGGAGCAGAGAGCTGACTGGGAACCAGAAGCTCTGGAGGTTAGTGAGACTATGGACATCTGCTCTAGCACATATTTCTTCCTTCTGCTTCACTAGAGGGGGCAAGCCATCTTTGGTGTACTTTCTGGCCACTCACTTTCTATTTCCTCTCTGAAGGGGAAGAGTAACAGTAGAAAACCATCATGAAATACAAGCCTCTTCCCTCAGATGCTTGTTTGCATTTCCATTTTACCAAAATGATGACTTGAAACTTCAACTAAAATGTATGGCCATTTGTAGTTTGTGTTCAAGCATCTAGTCTATATGCATGGTTTGGGATTGAAAGGGTGTTAACCAAAAAGGGAGAGGATATTTTCCTCACCTCGACTTCAGTTGAGGATGAAGCAGAGCAAGAGCCTTCTAGGCAGTGAATTTCTTAAATATTAATCACATCTGAGGTATTTATACTACAGACTATTTAGGAAATCAGGAGGAAATGATTTAGCAAGGAAACAAACCAGTAATAGTAAGAGATGGAGGCTGGTGTGTCTTTTCAGGTAACACCCTTCACACAGCACCAAGTCAATGCTCCATCTGGGATACAGTGCTGTTAGGGTTTTCCTGGATTATAGGAAACAGGGAGGCAGATATCAGTTAAATATCTGAGCCCTTACAAATGCATGTGGATATAAAGAAATGCTGTGTTCCTTTTTCCCCAAAATTTCAGTGTAAAGAGTTGTTTACTTTGGGCTTTAAAATGCCTTTCCTGAAATGCATGGATGTAGCTCACAGGAGCATTAACCTGCTCTGGAAGGCTCACTGAGGACAATAGCACTGATTTGTTTTCTCTTGGTGATCTTAGTGCTGAAACCAGAAGGAATCTTAGCTCTAAAACTTAAAAAAAAAATAACTCTTTAAGGTTTGACCCCCCCTGAAACATTGTGGTAGAGTGGAACAGGCCCTGAATTTAAAGTCAGAGGACCTGAGCTCAAGTCTTGACTCTGCTATTTACTTATTGTGGGACCTGGGCAACTCATGGCACTTCTATGGATCTCAGATAAGTGACCTTATGTTGTCTTCAGCTCTAAGTTTCATATTCCAAAGTCCACAACAAATTGTAGAATGTTAATTATTTGGATTATTTTTCAATCATTTCCCCCTTCTTTTCTACAATAAGAATTTTTACCCATTTGAACCCCTCTGAGATATCACAGCTTTAGATGAACATGGATCCAGATGGCAGATGGGCTTGCAGTGGGATGTCTGGGCTTGTGGAAAGCCTACCACCTATGGAGGCCAATGTTGGGCTGGCTTATTCTCAGATGGAGATGAAGCCAGAGTCATATACATCTTGATAATCAACAAGAGAGAAATTGGCTAATCTTTACGTAGTCACTCCAGGGAGGACTCTACTCTCACCAAAATGCATAATACTGTTATAGGGATTCCCCAAATGTCAGAAACTTATCCTGATTCAGTGACAGCAGATTGGCTTCTAAAGTTCAGATGATTTGTTCCTAGCTCTGTGAGCCAAATAGAAATTGTGAACAGAGGCTGACAGATTGCTTCCAAAGTGACTTTCCACTCCACCTCCTCATCAAGAGCTGCTGTCCTAGAACTCTGATTTCCCCCTATTCCCAACCCCTCAAGGCTTGCACTAGCTAGGTTGAGTGATCTTTTCTTGAAGAAATGATTTAAATCTAGAAGAATATTATCTTTTGTGGAAAAAGGGAAGTCAGTAAGTAGAAAAATCATGACTGAATTATTACCAGGAAAATCTAAACAGATAAATTTATAAACCAAACATTTAGGGGAAAGTGACTAGTAGAAAGAATCATGAGAAAAGAGGAAAGCTCATGGTTGCTACTGAGACATATTGCCCCTTATGTCTGGACTGAAGGCTAAGAGAATCAGAGAACATCTGTCCTGCATCTGTTTCTTACTTTCTCTATTTCTGTCTGTCACATTGACTCCAGCTTTTGCTTGGTCAGCCTTAAAGCAAGACTCTTTGGTGAAGCCATTTTTAGTCCTTTCATTTTAATAGTCAGCAGGATAGAATAATCAATAAAGAGATAAGGAGAGCCTTTGCTGGAGTGAAGATGAAGGGGATTAGTCATACAGGCTCTGTTCTCCACTGGCAGGTGTCTTGTGTATCTCACCTGATTTAAATCTAGAATCAACAATCTCTTGCTATCATTAAAAAAAGAATAGGAAAATGATTAATATTCACTTTATTAGAAATGGCCAATATCCCTGGGAGTGCTGGGTCTTGCACGGTTCCCATGAGAAATAGGGTTCTTATGATCCCTTTTCTTCCTATATTCTCAATCTATAGAGGAAATCCTTCCTGGAACCTTTTCTTAACCCACTGGTTTTCTACAAGCACCTCTCCATCTGGTATCATATCAAGGGGGTTGAGTGACATCCCTCTTTAATGGATGAAATTCCTGAGGCATGGAAGAGAAAACATTTTGCCCGGAGTTGCTCAGCAAGTCATTGGCAGAACCATTACTGAAACTCAGACTTCCTGACTTACATAAAGTTCAGGGCTATTGATTTTTAGATCCTATTGCTTCTTATAAACCTTTCTCTTCTCTATAGATAGTATAGCTCACAGAATGGGTGACCTAAGGGTAAAATTTGCAACTTAATTCAATTTGTTCTATGGTCATGTTTTAGTACCTGGCATATAGAAGGTGGTTATTGACCTACCTTATCAACAACCAACCTTTGACCATCTAGGCCAGGGGTGGGAAACCTGAGACCTCAAGGTTACATATGGCCCTCTAGGTGGCCAAGTGTGGCCCTTTGACCAAATCCTTCACAGAACAAATCCCCTTAATGAAAGAATTTGTTCTGTAAAACTTGGACTCGGTCAATAGATGGCACCCAAGGACCTAGAAGACCACATGGGACCTCAAGGCCACAGTTTGCCCATCCCTGATCTAGGCATTGTTTTTCTTTCTAGGTGTTGTTATTTCTTTAAATATTTCCCAATTACATGTTAAAAAACAACAATCATTTTTAAAAATTTTGAGTTCCAAATTCTCTTCCTTCCTGTGGGTCCTCCAACTCCTGGAGAAGGTGAACAATTTGATATTGATTATATATATGTGATGTCAAGCAAAACATATTTCTATATTAACCAAAAGGAAGTATACTGCTATCAATGTGCACAGTGTTCCTCTGGTTCTACTCACTTCACTTTTCATGAATTTGTATGAGTCTTCTCAAGGTTTTCTGAAATCATTCTCCTTGTCATGTCTTAGAGTACAATAATATTCTGTCACAATCATATATCACAACTTGTTCAGTCATTCCCTAATTGTTGGGCATCCCCCCTCAATTTCCAATTCTTTGTTACCACAAAAACAGCAGTTATAGATTTTTGTATGCATATTTCTCTTTCCCCTTTCCTTGGTCTCTGGGATTACAAACCTAGTAGTGGTATTGCTGGTTCAAACAGTATACACAATTTTGTAGTTCTTTGGGTATAGTTTCAAATTGTTCTTCAGAACGGTTATACTAGTTCACAACTGCACCAACAGTGTATTAGTGTTCCAGTTTTTCACATTCCCTCCAGCAGTCATTTTTCTTTTCTGCCATATTGGCCAATCTGATGGCTATGAAGTAGTATCTCAGAGTTGTTTTGATTTGTGGTAGTGATTTAGAGCATTTTTTTGTGTGACTATTGAGAGCTTTGATTTCTTCTTCTGAAAACTCCCTATTTATATCCTTTGACTATTTATCAGCTAGGGAATGATTCTTATTTTTCATAAATTTGGTAGGATTCCTCTACTTAGTTTTTCAAATACTTCACAAAGTGTTGTGATTAACTGTTCCATGTATGTCTGCTAGAATTCACTTGTAAATCCATCTGATCTGTGGAATGTTTTTCTCAGGGAGCTCATTAATGCTTTGTTCAATTCCTTTTTCTAAGATGAGGTTAAATATTCTATTTCATCTTCTGTTAATCTGGGCAGTTTATATTTTTGTAAATATTTATCCATTTTTACTTAGATTGCCAGTTTTACTGGCATATAATTGAATAAAATAACATCTAATAATTGCTGTACTTTTATTTTCCTTAGTGGTGCATCCACACTTTTTATTTTTGATACTAGTAATTTTGTTTTCTTCTTTCCTTTATTTTTAATCGAATTAACAAATAGCTTGTCTATTTTTTCATAAAATCAGCTACGAGTTTTATTAGTTCAGTTTTTTTTACTTTCAATTTTATTAATCTCTCCTTTGATTATCAGTATTTCCATTTGAGTGTTTAATTGGAGATTTTTAATTTGTTCTCCTATTTTTTTAAGTTGTGTGCCTAATTCATTGATCTGCTCTTCCTCTTGATGTACACATTTAGAGATATAAAATTTTCCCTAGGTACTACTTTGGCAGCATCCCACAAATTTCTGGAGTGTTGTTTTATGATTCTCTTTAATGAAATCATTTATTGTTTCTATGATTTGTTCTTTGACCTACTCATTCTTTATGGTTAGATTTAGTTTTGAATTAGCTTTTAATCTATACCTCCACAGTCCTTTCTTAAATGTAATTTTAGTTGCACTATGGTCTGAAAAGGGTGTATTAAATATCTCTTTTTCCTGCATTTGGCTGTGAGGTTTTTGTTGTTGTAGCTGTTTATCCTTTGTTCTTTAAAAGGACTAATGACATTTCCAGAATGATATCCTGACTTGCATGTGAATTGGATTTAAGTGAAGTAAAGCTGCCAAATTCATCAGCCTCACTCTCTCCTCCAGAGAGATTGAAGTCCAGAGGCAAGACAAAAAGTCAAGATACTGGGCAATGGCCCAGTATGCTGTAGGAGACCTTGGCCTTTCTAAATTAAGGTCTTTCCCAGGTCTCAGTTCGTATGAGGCAATGTCCATTCAATGACTAAGGAATAGGTACAAATTGAGACAAAAGATGGCCCAATTTGCTATCACAAAACTATCAGTCTAGAAGGGGAAGACCCTTAGAGTTTCTGACCAAAACAGAAAACAATTGCTATTTGCACTCATTCTAAGCCATTGAAACATGAACTATAAGTCACAGAAAGTCACAGAAAGCTGGGGACTCTTACTGGCCATTCAATGAAAGTTGTAATGGTTTGAGTTCATAGGTGTTGTCAAGTAGCTCCATTTGAAAAGTAATGGACTTTTTAAAGCCTGTTTTTTTTCCAGAGCTATATTTCAAGATATTATAAATGAACTGCATACAATAAAAAGTATTGTCCCAGGTTTTTGGGAAAAATAATACAAACAAATAAATAAAAATTGAAAATCAAAAAAAATCCAGTCCTCAAACCTGAAAATATCTTACAAAATATAAAGCAACCAAAAATTATATTTCTATTGACAGAGAATCTGCATACAAATGTGTGACACTTCAAGTAGAGAAAGGTGCCATGTGTGGTGAGGAAAGGAGCAGTAGAAGAAGAAGAGGAAAAGGAGTAAGAGGAGGAGGAGGAAAAAGAAGAAAGTAAGAATGAAGTCAAAGAGATAAATAGAATCTTAGAAAAGTTAGATATGATAGACCTCTAGAAAACGGAATGGGAATAGATAGGAGTATACCTTTTGCTCAGCTGTACATGGTATCCTTACAAAAACTGACCGTGTAAAGCTTCACAGGTCTTTACTATGTTATCTGAGAGTAACAGTAGCTGCCCTCTAATGCTGCTTTCTTCTTCTTCTTCTTTTTCTTCTTCTCCTTTTTCTCCTCTTCCTATTACTTTTTCTTCCTCCTCCTCCTCCTTTTTTCTTCTTCCTCTTCTCTTTTTTCCTTCTTCTTCTTCTCTTTCTCCTTCTCCTTTTTCTCCTCCTCCTCCTATTATTTCCTTTTCCTTTAAGAATTTGGACACTATGCCAGTTGGTGCATATATGTTTAGTACAGATGTTATTTCATTATCTGTGGTGACTTTTTAGCAAGATGCAGTTTCCCTGCTTAATTTGGTCTATTTTTGCTTATGTTATTTTAAAAATTCTGTCTTGTGTAATCCTCACTATGGCTCCACAGTACTTGAATGGTTTCTTTCTGGCTACTTAAATAGTATTTTCTCTTTGACCTGGAGGCTTTGGGATTTGACTATAACATTCCCCAGGATTTCAAGTTCAGAATCTCTTTCAGGAAGTGATCAGTAGATTCTCTGAATTTTTATACTCTTTTGTTCTGGAATATCAGGGGAGTTTTCTTTTGAAAATTTCTTGAAATAATGTCTAGGCTCTTTCTTTGTCATGACTTTCAGGCAATCCAATAATTCTTAAATTAACCCTCCTCAATCTGTTTTCAAAATGAGTTATTTTTCTGATGAGATATTTCACAATTTCTTCTATTTTTCATTCTTTTGGCTTTTATTGTTTCTTGATATTTCATGGAGTCAATTGGCTTTCATTTACTCATTCTAATTTTTAAGGAATTTCTTTAGTGAGCTTTCTTATCTCTTTTTCCATTTGGCCTATTCTATTTTTATTTTTTTCACCATTTTTGTACCTCTGTTACTAAGCTGTTAATTATCTTTTCACTTTTTTTTTCTTCCTTTGCTTTCATTTCTGGGCTTTCATTTCTCTGCTGTTCTTACTTAATTTTGAAAATCATTTTTTTAACTTCTAGGGCTTCTTGTTGGGTTTGCGTCCAATTCATATTTTTTTTTCTTTGAGGCTATTCTCATTCAGTTCTGTTCTGAATCCAAGGTTAATTATCTTTTCCATTAAACCAGGAGGGTTTTCAATATCTTACATTCCTAGTTTTTCCATCCAACAGTCAAACCAATACTATCTTTGCTTCCGGAAATGGCATGACAATCTCTGTTTATGGCACAATTCACCATCCTTATTACTCCCCTGGACAAAACTCCCTTTCCTGGCTACCTCTCCCAAGGATGTGTTGTCCCCTATTAAAATGTAAGCTCCCTGGAGGCAAAAGCTCTTTTACTTTTTATTTGCATCTCTGGAGCCTTGTCTTTTGGATTAAGAGGGAGGGTAATATTGAGGTCACAAACAAGACAAACTTCCTGTGCTGATGGGGGAACTAAAGGGAGAGAGGCAGGCAGAAAAGCAACGAAGTAGAATCTTAGGAGGCGCCAACCAATCGGAGAATGTCTGAACAGAAGAATGTACTAGAGTATTACCTCACAGTAAGGAATGATAAAAGAGGTGGTTATAGAAGGAAGTGAGGCAACGCGGAGTAAGTGATCCAGGAGAACCATTTCTATGAGGACAGCAATAACGTAAAAAAAAAATAACTGACAACTCACCAGGATGATGACCAGTCACATCTCCAGAGGGTCTATGAGGAAACTTGTTATGTTTCTCCATGAAGAGAAATGATGGACACAAGGCGCAGTAACTTACATCTTTGGATAAAACCACTGGAACTTTTAATTGAAAGTGGAGGGAGGTGGAGTTAGTAATAGTGATGGGAGGGAATAAGGTTTATTGTAACATTTTAGAAAACACATAGAAGAATACAGGAGGAAACTTAGAGAAAAGCACAAACAAATAGAGGTTTTAAAGAAACGCATGAGAAGGTATGAAAAATAGAATCCTCTTTTGTGTTCTACCGTGTCTATGTAAAAATTCTTTGAAGTTCTGAATTTGGAAAAAACATCTTTAAAAAAAGCTTCCGAGTGGACAGTAAATGAAGCCTCGTAGGTATCAGTCACATTTGGGAGCAAGATGTTTGCAGGGCAGCACTGGCATATTGTAATGGAAGGTATACCTTGTGCAAAAGAAATCACTTACATCAAAAGAGTTTTAACTGGAAGACAGAGGTCATCTAATCCCACCAGGAACTGGAACCCAGAGAGGTAAATGACTTCCACACGTCCATACATGTAATAGGGAGCAAAGGCAGAATTTGAACCCACACCTTCTGATTACAAATCATAGAGCTGGGAAAGCCAGAGAGCTCAGAAGTTTGCTCTTTTGAATTTCTTTCAATAGCAAGAATCTTCCTCTGTTAAGAGAAAGGTTGGATTGATAACCTCAAAGGTCCCTTCTGGCTCTGATGTTCAGCAAGGCTACATTTCTGTAGATAAAGGTGATACTGTTTAGCCGTTCTGAGTAAGGGAGAGGACTCTGTGCTGGAGGGAAAGGGGCAGGGGAAGGGCCAGAAGAGAGTGTGGTTGCTATGTATTTGTTCACGGTCTCCTTTGCACTGGTGACCTTCAACAGCCTTTTGTTCCTTCTGTTCCAGTTCGGTTTCCATGGGAACCGGGATGGCAGCGTCATCACTCTGGTGATGTCCCTGAGATGTCACAAATACCTAGGGGAGAAGATAGAGAGAGCTAAGCATGGCCCAGAAGTGACGCTTGTGGAGCATTAAATGCTGCTTTTCATCGTTTCTGAATCTTATCAGGCTTTTAGTCTGTTTCTCCAACTAGACTGTAATCTCCTGGAGCACAGGAGGTATGCCTCATACTTATTTGATTACCCCCTCAGTGCCTAGGATGGTGCTGGAAATAGGAAGTAGATTCTTGGTGAATGAATGACTCAGTGAGGAGAAAGGGAAATAGTTCAGTTAAAAGAGACTGAAAGCCTCCCTCCTCAATAAACCCAAGTTTAATTAGAGGGATTTGTAATTTAGAGGAGCCCTTTGAGTTTTGTAATCTAGGCCAGGGGTTCAGAACCTGTGGCCTCAAGGCCACTTGTGACCCTCTAGGACCCCAAGTAAGACCCTCTGGCCAAATCCAAATTTCACAGAATAAATCCCCTTAATAAAAGGATTTGTTCCATAAAACTTGGACTCAGTCAAAAGGCTGTACGCAAGGACCTAGAAAGCTACAAGTAGCCTTGAGGCCTCAGGTTGTTCCCCATTAACCCCTCATCTAGGGAGTAGAGGTATCTAGGCAAATCACTCAATCTCTGAGTCTCAGTTTCCACATCTGTAAAAAAGGGGAATAAAATATCACCCACTGCACAGGGTTAATTTATCAAAAAAAAGATCGTGTACATAAAGTGTATTATATGCATTTGAGTTGTCTTCTGATAATTCTTATTGGCAGAGAATTTTCTCCCAACCTCCATCAAGTTCTTACAAAAGTGGCATCATACATAGAAAAGCATGGAGTTGACTTTATTTGGAGTAACCAAAAGCATCCCTGAAAAACCTCCAACTAGCCACTTTGGTTAAACAAAACTCCCAGACTTACCTACTCTTAATGGAAGTTTTGGGGAAGTGGTCACAAATATTGGAGCAACTTCTGAGGATTTCCCCATCCAGGATTTTCACAGCAAACCTGAAGACTTGGTTCCAACTTTTGTGGGTGGGCAGAAGGGTGGCTAGAGTGGGCGGAGGGACTCATGATTGGCTCCTTCCTCTGCCTCTTTCATGTTTGTGTGCGTTCAACAAAAATTTACAGAGTGGCTATGATATTCAAGGCGCCACAATTTTGCTGACAGGAAGATAGAAAGGTAGAACCTTGCTTCCATTTCCCTTTTTCCCTTCTCTTACAGTGTTTCAATGGTGTTTAGTTGGCACTGTGTTCCTTTTTATGGCTTATTATTGGGACCTTGGTGTCATTTAAAACTATTACCGATGATCTTTGGATTTTTCGATCACATGACCATTCTATGCTGTCCTTCGGGGAAGCAAAGGTTAAAAAAAACAAACTTTTTCCTCTAGGAATTTGACAAGAGACTATCAGTAATAGAAGATACTAGCAAGTACAAATAGCTAAAATACAAGGAAATGGTGATGAACTATAGGAAAGGTACAAACCATACATTATTAGGGAGAAGCAGAGGAGGGAAAGATAATTTCATGATGGGGAAATTCAAGAAATATCCCATTCAATTTAATAAGCATTTATTAAGCGCTTACTTTGTGCAAGGGAACGTATAAAGTATTAAGGATCAAAAGAAAAAATGAAAAGTTCTCACCTTCAAGAAATTTAAATTGTATTGCATTCTTCAAGGGGTAGTGATGTTTGATGGGGTTCTTTTTTCGGGCGAGAAAGTGAGGCAATCAGGATTAAATGACTTGCACAAGGTCACATGGCTAGTAAATGTTAAGTGTTGGAGATTGAATTTGAACTCTGGTCCTCCTGACTCCAGGGAGGGTGCACTATTCACAGTGACTGTGCCACTTACCCACCCCATCGATCTGTGTTTTGGTGATAGGTAGGACTTCAACAAGCGAAGTGGGGGGTAAGGAGAAGGTGAATGTGTTCAGGCAGATGGAAAGTTTGGAGCAAGGAGAATAACGGGAGTCCCCTTAGCAAATAGTGAATAACTCAGTTTGGCTGGAGAAAATGGTACATGGAAAAGTTATTCAGGTAGTAACATATAGGATGGATTGGAGAGGGGAAAGAGATTAGACCTGGGAGACCAATTAAGAAACTGTTGTATCACTTGCAAAAGGTAATGAGTTAACGAGGCATTACACAGGAGGGGTAGAAACAGGAATGGAAAGGAGGAAATAGAATTAAGATATAGATACCACCTTGCAATTAATTGGTTATAGGGGGCTGGGAAAACAGTGTAATCCGAGATGGTGCTGGGTTTGAAAGCCAGGGTGACTTGGACACTTGTACTGTGAATTAACAAATATAGCACTTGAAAGAGATCCTCCATATTGCCATGAATGAATTCTCCAGGTCCAAGGTACTCTTCATCTCATAAAACCATAACTCATGGAGCCTCAGTTTACATAAAATAGTTAGCCAGAGGACATATGTAGATCAATGCAAAAGCATTTAATGAAATGACATAGTAAGAAAAATAGCGATAAAAATTCCTCAAAACCTGGGGCAAATTATCCCATAAATACATAAATTCAATAGAAAGACTGGACATATGCAGAGAATTCATGTTAGGCTGTGCATAGGAAGGGATGCACAAATAAGAAAAATATCTGTCCAGGGTGCATATGTGGAGAAATGTCATTTGCAACTTTTTCTTGAAGTGATAGAATTAGAAGAGGGACATCACTGAAAGTGCACTCTGACAGGCACAGTGTTGAGAACAGAACACTTGTTAGGGGCAGCTAGGTGGTGCAGAGACTCAGGAGGGCCCGGGTTCAAGTCTGACCTCAGAAACTTGACACTGTGTGACCCTGGGTAAGTCATTTAACCCTGATTACCTCCAAAAAAAGAGTCCAAAGTTCAAGGATGCTATAGATTTGAAATAGTAATAATCTCTGGTCTTCAGCCTCCTCAGCTAAGAAGCTTGATCCCGATGATCTCTGTGGTCCTTTTAAACCTTAAATCTATAATCCTGTGATTTTTGGGGGGGTTTGTAGTACTAAAAGAATAAATGCCTCTGAATCAGAAAAACAACCTCCACAATGACTGCAATAATGTAAATGAAGACGATACTAAAAGGCAACTGAATAAAAGATTAATAACAATGAACAATCTGGTTGCGGAGAACAGATGACTCATCACACTTCCTTACCTGCTGGAGAGGTAGGAGAGTCATGGGAATAAAGCATTGTATCTACCATCAAACAGGAATTTTTTTGCTTAACTTTTGTTATTGTTGTTGCTTCAACAGAAGGTTCATTGCTAGGATGTGTTTCAGGAAATAATTGTGATATAAAAAACAAAAGGTGACAATGAATCTTAAAAAAGAAATTAAATTAAATTAAAGCTTTTCTGCCAGCTGGCAGTGTATAACTCTGCCTTGTCATAGGTGGCGTACTCCTTACCTCTTACTCTGACATGATTTGGACTAGGAAGAAAGTTCTTAATCACCATCAGGTTGAACTTGCTGGCAATTTAAGTTTTCAACTTATCTTTAGTCCATTTAATTTCTTCTCTCTGCATTCATCTCTCCTTAATTCTGGTACCCTCACTCCTTCCTCCTCATCAAAAACAATTCTCTGGAAAGGATCTGACCAGATCATTTCTAATTTAGAGATCATAAGATCAGTGATTCAGAACTAGAAGTAATCTGAGAGGTCTTACTCATGTGTTTTGTAAAATTATTTTTATTTTTCATTTATATGTTTATATATTTTAAAATTAGTTTTTATTGATGTCTTTTTTATATCATCAGTATTCCTCCCCCTCCTGGAGAGCTATCTCATATAACAAATAATATTCATTTGTTTTTACAAGCATTTAATACCTTTTCTTCCCACTTTCTCCCCCCTTTCTTTATTCCTTACTCCCCATTAAACAATAAAGAAACCCTTTGAAAACAAACATGCTAGTCCAGAAAAACAAATTCCCACATTGATCATTTTTGAAAATGCTTCCTCAGTCTGGATTTTAAGTACATCACCTCTCCAGAAGGGGGTGGGTGGCATGACTCATCTTCAGTCTTCTGGACTCATAGTTTATTATTGCATTAATCAAAGTTGTTTTTCTCTATAATGTTGCTGTCATTGTGAAAATTGTTCTCCTGGTTCCACTCACTTGGTTCTGCATCAGTTCATAGAGGTAGTTCCAATGGCCTATGAAACTGTCTGCTGACAAATTCCTGTGTCACAATAATATTCCATTACTTTTAGATCACAGTTTGTCCACACAGTCCCCAACAAGTAGATACTCCTTTAGCTTCCAGTTTGAGGCTACTACAAAAGTATGTAGTATAAATACTACTATACAAATGGATCCTTGTCCCTCTTTCTTTGAACACTTGGGGATGTAACCCTAAACATGGTAAAGTGGGGTCAAATAGTATCTTAAGTTTATGAAGTTTAGGGACATAGTTCCAAATGTTTTCCCAGAATGACTGGATCTCCTCAAAGATCCAACAATGATGCTTTAGTGTGCCTGTTTTCCCACACTTGCCACTTTTCTTTTTGTCATCTTTGCCAATCTTAGAGATTCTATGTGAACCTTCAGGGTTTTCTTTACTTTGCATTTATTTAATCATTAATGATTTGGAAAATTTTTTCACGTAGTTATTAATAGTTTAGATCTCTTCCTTTGAAAACTGCCTGGTTACATACTTTGACCATTTATCTATTTGGAAATGGTTGTTGGTCTTAGAAATTTAAACCAATTACTTATATATCTTGAATATGAGACTTTCATAAGAGAAACTCATTGCAAAGATTTTTCCCAGTTTCCCATGTTTCTATTCTAATTTTAAATGAATCGTATTTGTTTGTGCAAAAAATCTTCCAATTTGATATAATTTAAATTGCCCATTTTACTTTCTGTAATATTCTCTATTGTATTTTTTTTTATCACTTCTCCTATACATAGGTTTGAAAGGTAATTTCTTCCCAGACACTCTAATTTGCTTATGATGTTACCTTTTATTTCTAATTCCTCTGGAATTTATCTTGGTATATATTATGAAATGTTGGTCATTTCCGCCAAACTGATTTCCAATTTTCCTGGTGGTTTTTGTTGAATAATGAGTCCTTACCCCAGTAACTGGGGTCTTTGAGTTTATTGGGCACTTTCTACTGTCTGATGGAGAAACCAAGATCCAGGAAAGAAGTTACTTGCCCAGGATCACACAGGTAGTAAGCATCAGAGCCAGAATCTTAACTCAAATCCAGCACCTATGATGTATTCCCACTCCCACAACTGTGTGCGTGTTAACTCTTCTTTGTCATTGAGACTTTGCTCCCAATTAAAGAATTACAGGTAAACTGGGGAGGAGGGATATATTTAGATGGAGGAAGGGGGACTTCCCATATGGGATGCTGCCTTCTCACTACATACATAAGGCTTGCCCTGCTCTAGGGCCTATCTAGCAATAAGATTCCCTTCACTTAATTCCAGTCAGAAGTTCAGTGTAGCTAGAAAGCCTATTAAGGAGGATTCCTGTGATCTTGACCAGGAAGTTGAAAGCAATGTAGTACTTATTAGCATACTTAAAAACTGAGCCACAAGGATCTTCAAGATTTCTCAACTTGTAACAGGGATTGTCTCAGGCCTGGGAGTAACCATATTGATCCGGCCATCACAACATTCCTGCATCTGTCTGTCTCCTCATCTCTTTATTCGTACCACAACCTCCCTGGATCAGGTTTTCATCACCTCTACCCAGACTACTGCAATAATACCCTATTTGATCTCCCATCCTTGAGTCTCTCCCTTCCCCAATCCCTTCTCAGAGTAGATGCCCAAGTGATATCCCTCAAGATCAGAACTGACCATGTCATTGGCCCATGAGCAGGGGTTCAATAAATTACTGTGGCTTCCTATAACTTCTTTCTTGGTGTTTAGTCATTTCAGTCAGGTCTGACTCTTCATGATCTCATTTGGGGATATTCTTGGCAAAGATACTGGAATCGTTTGCCATTTCCTTCTCCAGCTCATTTTATAGATGAGGAAACTGAGTTAAACATGGTTAAATGACTTTCCCAGGGTCACACAAACTAGTACCTGAGGTTAGATTTGAACTCATCTTTCTGACTCCCAGTCTGGACCTCTATCTACTGAGTTTGCCCTACAACCTGTAGGATCAGTTGTACACTTGTCCAATATAATTCCCTTGCAATTGGGATCTAACCCAGGGATAATAGAGGAGGCAATCTGCTGGGGAAAATGGGATAGAATGGCATCTCCTATGCATGCACAAAGATTTGCCTCTACAAAAAGAAAAGATGCTTTATTATGTGAGACAGGGATGAAAGAGGAAATAGTGGTGGAAAGTATGTGAGTGATATGACATAAAGAGACAAGAAAGAGCCTTGAGCAAATGGCTTCAACTGTTTCAGTAAAATATGAGACAAGGTTCTCAGCTGAGAGTCATGAGAGGTTTGAGGAGGGATGAAAAGATTTGCAAGGATCACTGTGGTAAGTGGGATGAGTTAATTAGGGAGATATAAAAGGATTGTCTTGCAGGAGTGATGGTCCAATTGTGGCTTTATAACATAAATTAGTATACCCAGGCTTTTGTGATTTTCTGCAGTTTTATTAAATAGAATGTGTGTAAGGTTGAAGGAAACAAGCATTTATTAAGTGCCTACTATGTGCAGGCATGCTGCTCATTGCTTTACAAATATTATCTCATCTGATCCTCACAACAATTCCAGCTGGTATATGCTGCTACTGCCTACATTTTACAGTTGAGGAAACTGAGATGGATAGAGGCTGTGACTTGCCCAGTGTCAGAGGCTGGATTTGAACTCAGGTCTTCCTGACTTCAGGTCCAGTGTTTTATCCAATGTAGCACCTAGGCAGTGTTGAGTGGTGGTGACACAGAACTGAGGCTTGTCAAGGCAAGATTGGAGATCCATTAAGGACAAAGGACCAAGACCAAAGAACAGTGTAGAGTTGAACTGGTTCACAAAGGGTTCCAGATGAGGATAGGAGAATGTAGCCAGTGAAGGGGTGATGTCCTAGGAAATAACTGGGGGATCAAGAGACTGGAAGTCACAGTGTGGACTGAGAACAGGATTTAGGCTTGGAAGACGGAAGGAGTGGTGGAAATATTTTGGGGGAACATGGATTAGATGAGATCAAATGGGTCTTTAATCTTCCTCTGAAGCTTGCCCTCACTAAAATCCAAGAAGGCAGATGTTTCAACAGGGCTTTTGAACTCTGCAAAAAGTGTAAGGTGAAAATTGCCTTGTTGTGTCCCTCTGTGAGAGCTCAGACCAAGCAGGGGTTGATTATCAGTCTTCCACCTGCTATTTTTACTGCGTAACTGATTAAACCTCTTGTTTTGGGTTTGCTTGCCCATTCTCTGGAGCCTTTTCTCCTAATTTGCACTTAGCACCTCTTAATAGCTTCTGAGATTGGCTCCTAATATAGCCTGACCTCTTCTTTAATAGAAGTGGAGGGGGACAGGGAGAGCTAGGTGTATTATAGTAACCAGAGTTGCTGTCAGCAACTCAGGCCCTGGTCCGTTGACCACTCTTTCTTTTCCCTTTTAATCTTCCAAAATTGACAGCCTTGAGGATCAACACCCCTGTCCTCTTGAGAACTAGACCTTCTCAGCAGGATATCTGCTCAGGCCTTTAGCTTTGAAACAAAATGTTTAATTTGCTGTGAAAGCAAAACTTGGACAGCAAATTGTCTTTCTTCGGACTTGGAACCTCTCCAAAAGCAGTTGTACCAAGTGGAAAGCTTGTTTGATCTCTTTGAGAATTGGATTAATCCAGAAACATTATCCATAAAGCACCGGCTTTGAGCAAGGATGGGTAATGCAAATATAAATAAAATCGTCCCGGTTATCAGGGAGCTTACTGTCTACTTGGCAAGATAAGATATGCACATGCAGTATACTAGGAGACTGTAAGTTCCCTGAAGGAGAGAACCATAGCTTATTTATCTTTGGGCATCCCCTCGCCACCCAATTGATTTTCTTTCCTCGGCCCTCTCCCTGCTTCAATTCATGCACCACTATCAAAGTACCTTATACATGGTAAATTATGTATAATATTAAATCATAAAATTTTGAAATATTTGTGGAATACATAAATGGTTAAGTATATAAAAAGACAACTGATGATAGCAAAATATCATGCCACATATGAAAGGTATGGCGCCAGGTGAATGATTCAGCCAGGAAGTACCACAGTTGGTCAGGGGAAGGAAAGATCGTTGTGATTACATTGGGAAGGCCTAACAAGGGAGGTGGGATTTGAATTGAGAACTAAAGTTTAGGCAAGATTCAGGATGAGAGGGGTTTCCACGTGGGGAAACTGCACCAGCAAAAGTGCAGTGGCAGGAAAGAATAAAATTCTCAGGTATATCTGAAGTTGTATGTTGGGAATAAGAGTAAAAGATTAGGTTTAGATCACAGAAAGTCTAATGGTGGTTACTAGATTAAGGGGTTCAGACTTCATTCAGTTCGCAATGGGAAGCTACAGAAGATTTTTGAGCAAGTAAGATGAAAAGGGGTCTCATCAACTGTCAGTACATACAACTGTTGCTTTTTGCTCTTAAACACCTTCCAGATGTCCCCAAGCTAAAATTCTTGGCAGAAATGGCCCTACTGATTACACTTGGCTGCAACTTGACATATCCTATAAATAAGCACCTAATTTTTCTTCCCTCTCTACTATGGGTATTATTTCTCCACTTACAAAACTTAGATCTAAAATTGAGAATCATATAATCAATAATTTCAAGTTTGAAGAGACCTCAGAAACCATTTAGTCAAATTCCCTCATTTTACAGGCATGGAAACTAAGGCACAGAGAAATGAAATGACTTGCTTAAATAATAAAAAAATTTCAGTTAGAATTCAAACTTGAGTCCTTTGACTAGAAATAACATACACAACAGGCTGCACTGCGACTGTAACACTTCTGAGTGTGGCTCAGATCAGATTAAAATTTAATTGAGAAATATTTAACAAAATAAAAAATATAATAGATAACATTACATTTAATGTTAATATGTAAAAATAAAATAGAAAATATTTTAAATCTAAGAAAATACAAGACTTATAGGTAACTTATGTACATATGGCCCCCATCTCTTTTTATGTTTGACATCACTGTTCTAGATATAGCCCTCTTCCATAGAACCAGGCTACAGTACCCGGCACATGGTAGATATTTAATAAATATTTGTTGACGTGATGACTACAATTCTTTGTTTCTCTGGAGACTCAGAACGGTTCTCTGTAAAAGCATTGACTTTTTAGCCGATTGGGTATTAAGAAGTCATACTGACTTTGGTGAGAATGGAATTTAATTCAGTAATCTTATTAACCAGCTATTATGTATAAGATTCTAAGCTAGATGTAGGAAGTACAAGACAGAAATTACAAGCAAGAATTTCTCAGAGTTTTCATTAGCTCCCATGGTTTGAGAAATCATATCTCTACAAATAATCCAAAGTCTAGTTATCCATCACTAATTATTGCCCTACAGGACATCTCTGCCTCATCTCTTATAGGCATCTCAACTTCAACATGTCCAAAATGAGTTCATTATCTTTCACCCTAAACCTGTCTTTACTCCAAGTTTTCTCATTTCTGTTGATGGGACCACCATCCTTCTAGTCAACCAGGTTAACAATTTTGGAGTCATCCTTGACTATTCCCTCTTACTTATCACCTCCTTCCCTTAAACACATCTAATTAGTGGCCAAGACTTATAGAATTTATTTCACATCTCTCAATATATCCCCTTCTCTCACAGTCTCCATCCTAGTTCAGGCCCTCATCATTTCTCAACTGCACCATTTCTTTTTTTAAATAATATTTAATTTTTTCCAATTATATGTAAAGACAATTTTAATGTTTATCTTTTAAAAATTTTGAGTTCCAAATTTTCACTTTCATTTCTCTAAGATGGTAAGGAATTTGATATAGATTATACATGTGCAATCATATAAGGCATATTTCCATATTAGTCAGATTCTGAAAAAGAAGACACAGACCAAAAGAAAAGAACCATGGGAAAAAATAATATGAAAATAGTATGCTTCAATCTGCATTCACACTCCACCAGTTCTTTCTCTGGAGAGGATAACGTTTTTCCTCATGAGTCCTTTGGAATTGTCTTGGATCATTGTATAATGTTGCTGTTACTGTGTACAATGTCCCACTGGTTCTGCTTACTTCACTTTGCGTCATCAGCTACACCATTTCAACAACCTCATAATTGTTCTCCCTACTTTCCCTCTCCAATTCATCACTCACAGCGCTGCTACAGAAAGAAACATTCCTAAAGCATGGATCTGATTTTGTTATCCCACTACTCAATAACCTTGAGTAGCTCCGTATTGCCTCTAAGATACAACATAAAATCCTCATCCTGTCATTTAAAGCCTTCCATAGCATGGCTGCCAAGTGCCTTTCCAGTCTTATTTCATATCTGTCACCTTTTCACCCAATTTGTTCTTTTGAAAGTGGCTGCTACCATAATAGGCAGAGAGATACAGCTTATATCATAAGAAAATGTAAGGGAAGTCAACAGGTGTCTAGAAACAAATGAGAAGGGGGGATGGAGCCAAGATGACAGAGTAGAAAGAAGCACATATGCTAGCTCTTCCCCCACAGCCCATAAAATACCTGTAAAGAAAGACTCTCAACAAATTCTAGAGCAGCAGAAGCCACAGAACAACAGAATGGAGGAGATTTCCAGCCCAGGGTGACCTGAAAGGCCAGCAGGAAACATCTGTCACACGGGATGTGGAGCAGAGCGCAGCCCAGCCTTGGCCCCGCTGCAGCTCTGGGAGGAAGACAAGAGCAGGCCTTGGGGACCAAATCCCCAGTCACAGTAGCAGCAGTTTGCAGATCCCTCAACCCACAGGTGCCAAAGGTCAGTGAGAGGGTTTTTTCAGCTGGCCGAGAAGGAAGAATGGCCTTCTCATAACTCCAGCCTCAGGCTGTGACCCACAGAGGTCCCATTGGTGGGACTGCATCAGCTTCCACAGCAGCCCCTAAAGGAGTCCACATCCATTATTGGATCATAAAACCCCTGGGGGCACTGAGCAGCTGATTCTTACCTTAGCCATGTGTAGAAGCCCTGCCTCCACCTAATATTCCTGAGGGATTTGGGCAGCTGATCTTTATCTCACACTGAATTGTGACCCTGCCCCTGCAGTTTATCTGAATCTCAGCCCCCAGTGCTGGCTTGGTTGAACTGGAGGTGAGGTGGCTGGGAAGAGGAAACTCTATTACCCAGATTCTGGGCACAAAAATTTCTGCTTGTTCCCAGACCAGTGTACACACTTGATTGTACCACCTTGGAGGAACTGAGATCTTACAGACCCCAAGAGTATATCCTCCTCCTGACAAAGGACCCAAAAGTCAAGTAACTAGCTGGGAAAATACCCAAAAAGGGGGGAAAAATTAAGACTATGGAAGGTTACTTTCTTGGTGAACAGATATCTTCTTCCATCCTTTCTGATGAGGAATAACATATGCTTACCATCAGCGAAAGACATAAAAGTCAAGGCTTCTGTATCCCAAACATCCAAAATAAATATTCAATGGTCTCAGGCCATGGAAGAGCTCAAAAAGGATTTTGAAAATCAAGTAAGAGAGATGGAGGAAAAATTTGGAAAAGAAATGAAAGAGATATAAGAAAATCATGGAAAGGGGGTCAACAGCTTACTAAAGGAGACCCAAAAAATGCTGAAGAAAATAACACCTTTAAAAATAGGCTAACTCAATTGGCAAAAGAGGTTCAAAAAGCCAATGAGGAGAAGAATGCTTTAAAAAGCAGAATTAGCCAAATGGAAAAAGAGGTTCAAAAGCTCACTGAAGAAAATAGTTCTTTCAAAATGAGAATGGAACAGATGGAGGCTAATGATTTTATGAGAAACCAAGAAATCACAACACAAAACCAAAAGAATGAAAAAATGGAAGATAATGTGAAATATCTCATTGGAAAAACAACTGACCTGGAAAATAGATCCAGGAGAGACAACTTAAAAATTATAGGGCTACCTGAAAGCCATGATCAAAAAAGAGCCTAGACATCATCTTTAATGAAATTATCAAGGAAAACTGCTCTGATATTCTAGAACTATGGGGCAAAATAAATATTGAAAGAATCCACCACTCATCTCCTGAAAGAGATCCAAAAAGAGAAACTCCTAGGAACATTGTAGCCAAATTCCAGAGTTCCCAGGTCAAGGAGAAAATATTGCAAGCAGCTAGAAAGAAACAATTCCAGTATTATGGAAATACAATCAGGATAACACAAGATCTAGCAGCTTCTACATTAAGGGATTGAAGAGCTTGGGATATGATACTCCAGAAGTCAAAGGAATTAGGACTAAAACCAAGAATCACCTACCCAGCAAAACTTAATATAATACTTCAGGGGAAAATATGGTCTTTCAATGAAATCGAGGACTTTCAAGCATTCTTGATGAAAAGACCTGAGCTGAAAAGAAAATTAATTGGACTTTCAAACACAAGAATCAAGAGAAGCATGAAAAGGTAAACAGCAAAGAAAAATCATAAAGGACTTACTAAAGTTGAACTGTTTACATTCCTACATGGAAAGGCAATATTTGTAACTTTTGAAACTTTTTTCAGCACAGGGTGAGTTGAATAGGATGGGATCATATCTTTAAAAAATGAAATTAAGGGGTGAGCAAGGACTATATTGGGAGGAGAAAGGGAGAAATGGAATGGGGCAAATTATCTCTCATTGAAGAGGCAAGTAAAAGACTTTTCAGTGGAGAGTAAAAGAGTGGAGCTGAGAGAAAAAAACATGAAGCTTACTCTCATTACATTCGACTAAAGGAAGGAATAAAATGCACATTCATTTTGGTATGAAAACCTGTCTTACAATACAGGAAAGTGGGGGAGAAGGGGATAAGCAGGGTGGGGGGGATGATGGAAGGAGGTCAAAGGGGGAAGGGAGCAATTAGAAGTCAACACTCTTGGGGAGAGGCAAGGTCTAAAGAGAGAATAGAAGCAATGGGGGGCAGGATAGGATGGAGGGAAATATAATTAGCCTTACCAATACAACTATTTTGGAAGTCATTTGCAAAACTACACAGATATGGCCTATATTGAATCACTTGCCTTCCCAATGGGAATGGATGGGGAGGGAGGGAGGAAGACAAGCTGGAACTCAAAGTTTTGGGAGCAACTGTTGAGTATTATTCTTGCATACAACTAAGAAACAAGAAATACAGGTAATGGGGTATAGAAATTTATCTTGCCCTACAGGACAAAAGAGAAGATGGGGATAAGGGAAGGGAGAGATGTTAGAAGGGAAGGTAGATTGGTGATAAGGGTAATTGGAATGCTTGGAGTTTTGGGGTGGGGAGAGGAGAGATGGGGAGAAAATTTGGAATACAAAATTTTGTGGAAATGAATGTTGAAAACTTAAATGAATAAATTAAAAGAAAAAGAAATAAGTGAGAAGAATGTGCTTGGGATCATGCTTAGGGCAGACACCAAACTGGAGATTCTCTAACCCAGTAATACCTAGACCAGGATCACACTCAACACTGGTTCTGTAATATTTATAAATCAAACAGTAGTTATTTCATATGCCTCTTGAGATACTGAGTAATATGCACAGCCTTTAGAAAAGTGTTATGAAAAGCATCAGAAGACCAGAAGCACGGGAGAAACAAGACTCAGATTTGGTAAACTGAGGTTACTTGAATAAATGGGAATTCAACATGTTCTTAGGTTTAGATGTAGAATGAACCACTGCTTTTTGTGTTTGTCATGTGCTGCTGTCCCCTATGAGGACCCTAAGAGCCCACTGTGTTGCTGCTGTACACAACCGACTGTTTTCTTACCATTAGATATGTCACCTCCAGAAGGATTCTAATAAACTGAAAGTGAATCAGCTTTAGTGAAGACATAGGTGACAGGGCGACAGACAGACTCTGTCAGTGAACTTAGCCTGTCCCTCCTTTCAGGATCCTCATTTAATTCCAAGCATTTATAGCCTCACCATCTTCATTATCAAACAGCCTTTATGAGGTATGTGTCTTTGTACCAAATGCTGCCCAAAAAGAATTACATAAGCATAGTCCCTGACCTCCAGGAGGTCACAGTCTGAGAGCGCACTGACACAAACAAATAAAATATAGACTGGTACAATAATAATAAAAGTTTCTGTATTTTTTATGTATGATTTTCTTTGACTTTTATAGTTTGCATCCCTGATCCCAGCTCCTCTGGCCCCTCTGAGAGGTTGCTCCCTCAACTGCTAATCTTTAGCCTCTCCTTAACTATCATTTCCTTCTCTGCTGCTTTCAAAAATGCCCAGCTTTCACCAACCCTTAAAAACAAAAACAAAACTATACCAATCTCTCAAGTCAGTAGCCCATCTTCCTACTCTCTATTATGGTGAAACTGATTCCCATCATATCTTCTCTCACTAACTTCTCAGTCCTATTTCAATAGAGTTGTAATCTCATCCCTCAGATGGAACTGCTCTCTCTGAGATTACCAGTGATTTTTTAATTGGTAAATTACAGGGCCTTTTCTCAGTCGTTATTCTTGATGACTGTAACCTTTGCCTCTGTTGACCATTCTCTCTAAATGGATACTCTTTCCTCTATGGGTTTTTATAACCCTGTTGTTCTCTAGTTCTTCTCCTACTTCTTTGATTGCTCCTCCATTTCCTTTGCCAGATCTTCATAAAACAATCCATTTCCTACAAGGTCCTTGCATGCTAATGGGAGGGACAATGACTTATTGAAATATATACAGTGTTTATAAAGAGAACAAATCAAAATAGATGCAAAGTAGTTAGATACAAGGTAGTTTGAGAGGGAGGACACTGGCAGTTGAGTTCAGTAGTGTACCTTTATGCGGAGAGTGGTGCTTGATCTAAATCTGAAGGAAGAGAGAGATTTTAGGTGGCAGGGGTGAGGAGGAAATGCCTTCTAAGCCAGGGAGAAAGCAATTACAAAGGTACAGAAGGGATCTGAAGCTCAAGATGTCAAAAATAGCACTCATCTTTTCCCCAGATCCATCCCTTTTCCAAGCATCTTCATAATTGTGGAAAGCACCACCATCTTCCTAATAGCCTTGGTTTAAAATCTTGGTGGCATCTTCAATGCCTCAGTCTCACCTCATATATCCAACCACTTGCTATGCCTTATCATTTTTACCTTCACAGCACTGATAACATGTGTTTCTTCCTCTTCCCTCCTAGGTACCATCATAGTTTGGGCATCATCATCTCTTGCCTGATCTCTCTGACTTACTACACTCTAATTCACCTACCACTCCATTACTACAACTGATTTACATATCTATAGTTCCACATCAGCAACTACTTATTGGTCATCTCAACTGACTGTCCTATAGGTATTTCAAATTCAGCATTTTCAAAATGGAACTCATTATCCTTCTACCCAAACCCACTTCCAATCCTAACTTTCTTTTTATGGAGGGTGTCACCATCATTTTAGTCTCCCAAATTTGTAATATCAAACTCATCTTTGATTCTCCACTTGGCCTCAATGTTCAATCAATTACTAAGTCTTGTAGATTTAACCTCTACATCATCTTGTGTACCCAATCCCATCTCTCTGCTTACACAGCAACCTTCTTAGTTTAGGTCTTCATCACCATCACCACCCCAAACCTAGACTTTGTAACAGACTCTTTTTTGGTCTCTCCAAATCCATTCTCTCCCCTCTATTCCATCTTTCAGATACCAGTCAAACTTATAGTCTTAAAAAATACATGTCTGACCCTGTCATTCCCCTTTCTTATGAAATGACACTCTTTCTCTCTTACCTCTAGGCTATCATGTTGGCATTTAAAGTTCTTTATAATCTGGCTGCAACATCTCTTTCTAGACTGATTTCTCATGTCAGCCTTACAAATTTATGCTATAGCCAGACTTGCCATTTCTATTCCATCTCTTGCTTCCTTGCCCTTGTGCTGACCTTTCTCTGTGCCTAGAATTCATTCCCTCCATCTTTCTATCTCTTAGAATTCTTAGATTCCTTCAGGATTCAATTTATATTTCTTCTTCAGTATGAGCTCTTTTCTAATACCTAAAATGTTGGTGCCTCCTCTGTCCTTTCCCCTCTGCCCTGCTTCCATTATTTAGTATTTATTTTGTACATATTTTTAATAACTTATCAGGTCACATAAATCTCTTCTCCCCTCCTCAACTCACACTGGGCCCTATAAACTTGAGGGCAAGAAATGTTTCATTTTTACCATTGGATCTCCATTACTTAGTCTAGACCTTAGTGTACAGTAGGCACTTTATAAATGTTTGTTTAGTTGAATTTGATTACCAGATGCTTTTCTCAATGGAAAGAACAGTGTAACAACTTTTATAACTTTGTGGGTAGGAAAGAGTTCAAATTGGGGATAAAAAGCATGAAAAGGGGAAATAGAGGGCACAAAGTAATAGAGGTCAAACTTAAATACTTTCTAGAATTTGTCTCTGGAGAACTCCAAGAGTTGATCACTTATTTGGTCTGTCATGGCAAGAAGTGTGGTATGTGACCAATAGTACTGAACTTGAAGTCTCAGGACCTAGGCTCAAATCCCACCTCTTCAACTTACCATACTACTTATAAGATCTCGATCAAGTTCCTTAACCTTTCTAAGCCTTGATTTTACCATCTGCCAAATGAAGAATTTGAACCAGATGACCTCTGAGCTCTATTCTGCTCTGAATCTAGAACTCTGTGATCTTTCATCATGAGTGTCTTCACTCAAGTTAAGAAATCGCTAGTCATCTGAGGGGATTTAACGATGCTTTTCTTAAAATCAGCCACTCCAATGGCAAGAGAGACTTGTCAGTGGGATGCTTTGAAACGAATTCTTTTTATTTTGGTATTTGTGAAAAGTCTGTCTTGCACATGGTATTTCAAAAACAGAAAAAAGAAAAACATCTTAACTCCTACTCCAAACAAGGGCTGTAACACCCCAAGGCTATTATAAACATGGGGAGCTTGCTTGGAGAAAGGTCTTGTATCTTGTATCTTGTACCTTGTATCAGCTTATGAAGGCACACTTTGGCAATCACCTCAGAGCTGAGCTTGGGTGCCTGACCTTGAAAGGCATGAAAATATAAGGAGCTCAGCATTTGAAAGAAGGGAAGCAGCTCACATTCTGACTCTCCCTCAGCCCCATTCTTCGAATCTACAAAGCAGGTGTGCACCGGCCAAAAATGAGGATGTTGCTTTGAGGGCTGGTGAGGGGCCAACTGGACTGTGGTGCTCCATCCATTCTGCTCTGATTTGTCATGCCCACCATAAATAGTCAATCCAAGATTATTGTTGTTCTTTCCCTGAAGACAGCAAAGCCTAAGGCTCATATTCAATCACACTCTTGTTTTCTGCTTTTCTAGGGAAGCATTCTCTGTGAGTGGCATTAGGAGATCACTGAGTGCTACCAAGGACCTTCAGGATAATCTTGTCACTCTTTCATTTTATAGATGAGCAAACTGAGGCTTTCTTTCATCTGGGTAGACTAGGGAACAGTTAGGATGTGATTTAAGTCTGTTCAATGTGCATTTCTTTTCATGCTGGAATCTGTTTGTAAGATGAGGTGATTATTTTATTGATTATTTTGTCACATGACAACAGCAGAGACATTTGATGGATGTGAGCAAGCAGCAACATCTCCCGTGCCTAAAATGCACTCCTCCTTACCTCATCCTCACAGTCCCTGCCTTCTTTTAAGGATTTTCAGTTTTATATGCAGTCATCTTTTTGATGTTGTTGTACTAATTTTATTCCATAAATTAAAAATAAATAAAAAAATTTAAAAGGCACCATTCTCTACCCAAAGCTTGATTCCTATTTCCAATCCTCCTTTCCCCAATTGCTAGTATATTCCCCCAAAACTACTTTGTGTTTAACTACTTTTATATATATTTGTACTTATAAATTTTATATTTATTCTGTATATTCATGTACTTCTCAACAGAATGTAGACTCATTCTTAAATTAAAGATTGCTTTCCTCTTTGTATTAGTATTCCCCAGCCCCTGGTACAGTATAGTAGACACTTTAAAAAGAGTCAGTCAGTAAGTCAATCATTCAGTAAACATTTATCAAGCACCTGGGATGTATGGTGTATTCAGGGAGGACTAGCACCTCTAGTATGAGGGCTTTCCAAGTCCTTTTCAGGGCTGCTCATCCACCTTCGGTGGGCACTTTCACTCAACTCTCCCCTGTGACTCCAAGAAGCTGTAGCATGCGCAGCAGCCACACCAGGTTGAGGGTAACCCATAGAGTTCAAACCAGCCTGTGAGTTGTCCATTCCAAGCATTTCACGACTTGCCCCAGTGGAATGGGCAGATGAAAACAATTTGTTCCAGTGGCCTTGAAGGCAGCTCAAGCAGCCTCTGTGAAAGCTTAGAGTTTCGTCAGACATCAAAGACACCTAGATCATCCACTGCATTCCAGACCATCACCAGTCATCTTGACTTCTATCCTGCCACTGGACTTGAATGACTCTGGAAGAGAGAATGTGGCTGACAACTGTGCACAGCTCTGCCTCTCTCAAATCCAATTCACTTGCTGCAAATTCTATGATGTCATTGTTTTCCCTTTGCAAAAGAAGGATAAACAACATTAAGCACTTACCTCCAAATCCTCCATTTAACAAGAGATCCGAGCTCAGACATCTTCATTTTTCACCTGGTTACACTACTCTGGGAATGCTGCAGGAATCTCGTTATCATCATCCTCCAAGATCACATCAGTCTTAGTACTCCACTCCAGGACTTCCTTCCAAATGGAGGGTGGAGCAATAAACTTCAAAATCCTCCATTTAAGGAGGGTTTTCTGATTGATTGAAATGAAAAATTATACAGGAGAAGTGGTGTAAAAGGCAAGAAACCAGTACTATCAATGGACCTGACACACAGTAAGAATAGGTAAGGAATAGACCTTTTGTTTCACTGATGAAAGCCCCCAACACATTGAGTGAACCCCTGCGGTTAACTTATAGTAGGACATGGATGGGATTTCCATGGGATAGGCAAGCATGGATGAGTTGAGATGTTTATCATTATACAGAACATTCACAAAGATTAGATCACAGAGTATTAGAATATAATGACAGACATTTTGTAGTCTACTGGGATGTAGATTAAATTTGTAACAGACTTCTATTTTGGTGTTTTTTTCCAAGTATTTCCCTCCTCCCTTACCCCTCCTCCCCCAGTTTAAATTGCCCCCAACAAGTCCCTGAACAAATCATTAAGCTGGTTATCAAAGAAGTCAGAGAACGAGGAATGGGATGATAGAGCTCTAGGTTTGAGTTTGGGAGAACTAGGTATTTGTTATGTGTCTTCTAAACTTCAGATTCCTCATCTACAAAACAGAAAGATTAGATTATGTGATTCTCCAGTTTCTAGGATCCTATGGTTCTAAGGCAGGGGTTCTTAACCTTTCTTTGTGTCATGGATCCTTTAGTTGTCTGGTGAAAGCTCTAGACATTTTCTTAGAATAATGTTCTTAAATGCATAAGATAAAATACATAATACTACAAAGGAAACCAAATGTACTTCAACAGAGTTATCAAAATATTTTTTAAAACAAGTACATAGAGCCCAGGTTAAGGGGTCCATCCAGCATTTTAAGATCTATTTTGACCCATCCAACAAAGGATATACTGACCATTCACAGATCTTGGGGAGAAGAAAATATCTATCCCACTTTTACAGAAGTGCATTCTCCCATCCAGATTTAGAGCCAGTTATAGGACACAATGAAGAGAATACTGGATCTGGAGTCAGGAAGACATGAGTTCAAATCCAGTCTTAGATGCTTACTACATATGTGATCTTAGGCAAATCATTTAACCTCACCTGCCTCAGTTTCTTCAACTGTAAAATGTGGATGTTAATAGCATTTTCTCCCTGGTTGTTGTGAGAATCAGATGAGATAATATTTGTAAAGTGCTTAGTGTAGTGCCTGGAACATAATAGGGCTTAGTAAGTATTTCTTTCCTTCCTTCTTTCCTTCCTTCCCTCTTTCCTTCCTTCCTTCCTTCTTATAGTATTGGTGGTTTTGAGAGAAGAATAAATTGAATTGGGTAAACCATTACGAATATCTAGTAATGGTCCCCTTAATCAGGGAGAGTCTATGTACTGAGAATAACTTCCCCTTTATTTCATGCACCTATCATGTAATCCTACCTGAGGGCCTAGTACAATGCTACTCATGTAATAAATAAATATATTACTCTGTGATCATAAAAAGGGAAGAGGACCTACATATACAAAATATTAATAGCAGCTCTTTTGGGGGTAGCAAAAAATTAGAAAATGAACACATATCCATCAATTGGAGAATTGCTGAATAAGTTGTGGTATATGAATGTAATGGAATACATTGTGTTATAAGAAATGATGAGCAGGATGACTTCAGAAAAAGCTGGAAAGACATGAGCCGATATATAGTGAAGTGAAAAGAAACAGAACATCGTACACAGTAATAATAGCAATATTGTATATTGATCAACGATAAATGACTTAGCTCTTCTGATCAATACAATGGTTCAAGACAGTTCCAAAGGACTCACTATGGAAAATGTTATCCACCTCAAGGGAAAGAAATGAAGGAGTCTTATTATATATAGAAGCATGCTATTTTTACATTCTTTATTTTTTCTTTCTTTTATTTTCTTTCTTTTTTATGTTTTTCCCCTTTCTACTCTCACAACATGACTAATATGGAAAAACATTTTACATGATTGTACATACATAATCTATATCAAATTGCTTACCATACTACAGAGAGGGAGGTGAGGAAGAGAGTAAGAAAATTTGTAACTCAAAATTTTAAAAAATATATATTAAAATTGTTTTCACATGTAATTAGGGGAAAATACTACTTAAAAAGAAAGAAAAAACATTATATTCCCTCCCAGGGTCCAAAGGCAAAAGCTTTTTGTCGTTCTTGTTGTTTTGGTGGAAGTGGTTTGGGGAGAAAGAAGGTTTGATATAGACTCTAAAGAAGGCAAAGGACACAGAAGGCAGAGAAGAGTAAGGGCGATGATGTTGCAAAAAGGTCCTTGAACTTGAAGTCAGGAGACACCTGGGGGCTTGCTTTCTGGTTCTGACAGTTACTAGTTGTGGAATCACAGGCAAGTCCCAATACCTCTCTCAGCCTTATTTTCCACCTCTATAGAATAGGGTTAGGAATACTTGCAAAGAGAGTCAATGGCTAGTTATCTGATAATTGGGCAGTTGAGCAGCAGGAGAGAGCTGAAGTTCCCTACTGTTTCCCTTTACTTCATCATTTTGGTCCCCTGGATAGCAGGAAGACTTTAGAGTCAGAAAGCTCTGAATTCAAGTGTGGCTTTTGACACATTCCGACTTTTTGACTACAGCAAATCACTTAATCTTCCAGTGCCAATGGTCAATTGTTTAGATGATAATTTGAGCCTCTATACTGGAGGGAATTTCCACATCATAAAACTCCCATGTTGATGAAACCAGAGATTCCAACAACAACAAAAATAATTTCAACACTGACCTTACAGGATTGATGTCCTAGTGAGGGAACATTTTGAAAAACTTAAAATGATAGGGAAAGGTAAGTAATTGCTAAGTTTTTGGAGACATGTTCAAGAATTGACTTTACAAACCAGAACATGAAATCAAGAAGAATGAATGAATCATGTGCAGGGGACAGAGATGAGGTTAGTTTAGCTTGAAGTTAATGATTCTGAAGGCCTTTGAAGAAGAATGCCTGGATGGAAAAAAAGTATTATGAGTATTATGAGATTTGGGGACCAGGAGAATAGGCCTGGTTGAGCTATGGCGGAAGAGACTGACCAGGCTGTCAGCATGGTGTTTCAGACTAGGTGAAAGACAGAACATGAGGATAGATATGTTTCTTTTCTCTGCACCTGAGGACCACATGTTCCCCTATTCAAAGGCAAAGAAGACTCAACCTTGAAGAAATTGAAAGATAGAGGATGTGGAAAGTTAGAGGAGAGATATGTGGATATAGAATTTCCTGCCTTTCTTTCCTGCCTTCTTCCTCATCTACCTTCTAGTAAACTGTTTCACAGGAGGCAATTACCATTTTCTTCAGCAAGTTGGAAAATGCAAATCTGCCTATGGAGAAAAATGAGAATACATTCTTCTAAGTAAAATGCAAGACAAATATTACAATAGAAATGAGATAACAAGAAATATAAAAGGAAGCTTCAGGAATGCATCTAAACACAAAATGTAGTTAAAGATACTAAATTATAAATTTCCATTGTTAGAGGAATTAATTAATGATACTTACAGCAGAACTTTCCCTCCCCTATATCTCCTTTGAATCATGACATTATGTAAAGAATGTAAATGAAAAGGAAAAATAGAAATAGTTTAAAAATGGACTTGAGAGAGATAGATCTTTGTAGGATATAGAAATGCAAGATGGTTGCCTCATTTCCTTAGACCTACAATGGCTAGTCTCAGAGTAGAACTAAGATGGTTGAGAGCAACTAGAAAGTCACCATCCCCTAGCTTAGACTCATGGAAACACTAGAACTTTACAGTTTGACAAGATCTTAGAGATCATCTATTCTAAGTCCCTCATTTTATAAGTGAGGAACTTGAGGTCTAGAAATGTGAAGCGACTTCTCTAGGGTCGTAGTATGTTAACTGAAATTCTGGGACTAGAGTCAAAGTCTCCTTACTCTCAGTACAGTACAATGAGAATTCTAATAGTATATGAACCAACATTTCTCTAACCCAGTAGTCCTCAAGCACTTGGTTGTTTGGTTGTTGTCCTTTGTTTTCAAAGAGCACCACAATGACATCAACATGATAAAGTGAATTTTCAGTGTGTCTGACTATGGCTGATCAGACCCATGTGAGCTCAGAATGCTTTACCACAGATTGGGCACAGAGAGTTTGTGTGAATTTTTGGGATGGGTACTCCAAATTTGTGCATCCTATGTTTACTCTGTGCTGTTTCAATTCTGCTTTGCTCATAGAGCATAGCATCCTTTTTGATGTGGGCACACCATGCTGAATGGTCCTGTGCCAGTGTCTCCCATGCTGCATAGTCAAATCCAAAGTTCTTGAGAGAGACCTTGAGAGTGTCCTTGTATCGCTTCTTCTGATCACCATGTGATCGCAGCCCAATGAGAGTTCTCCATAAAATAGTCTTTTTGGCAAGCACACATTTTGCATTTGAACAACGTGGCCAGTCCATCAGAGTTGCACTCTCTGAAGCATAGTGTGAATACTAGCAGTTCAGCTTAAGCAAGGACTTCAGTGTCTGGTACCTTGTCCTGCCAGGTGATCCTCGGAATCTTTCTAAGACAGTTCAAATGGAAGCAATTCAGTTTCCGGGTATGGCACTGATAGGCTGTCCACACAGTCTCACAGCATACAGCACAGGCATGTTTCACAGGCATACAACAATGAGGTCAGCACAATGGCTCTGTAGACCTTCAGTTTGGTAGTCAGTCTAATACCTCTTTTCTCCCAAACTTTTCTTTGGAGCCTCCCAAACATTGAGCTCTGCAATGCATGTGTCAACCTCATTGTCAGTGTGTACATCCATGGAAAGCACACTACCAAGGTAAGTGAACTTTTCCATAGCATTCAAAACTTCTCCATTTTTTGTAACCAATGGTTCCATGTATTCGTAGTGTGGTGGTGGCTGAGGGAGCACCTGTGTTTTTTGATGTTAATTATTAGGCCAAAATTAGCACAGGCAGCAGAGAATTGATCCATACTTTCTTGCATCTCAGCTTCAGAGGCTGCATTGAATGCAATCATCTGCAAACAGAAAATCTTCCTCAACTTTGGTCTTGGCTTGTAGCCTTTTCAAACTGAAGAACTTACCATGGGTATAGTAGTAGATCTTGATGCTATGTTCAACCTCATTGAAAGCATTTGACAACGTGACTGAAAACATCTTGCTGAAAAGCATAGGAGCAAGCACACAGTGCTATTTAACTCCATTAGTGACTGGAAAGGCATGAGAGCATTGTCCACTATCCAAAACTCGAACAAACATGCCGTCATGCAATTGACATACAATACTGATGAACTTCTCTGGGCAGCCAAATTTTGACATAGTTTTCCATAATCCCTCATGACTAACAGTGTCAAAGGCCTTGGTCAGATCCACAAACATTGTGTACAGACCTCTGTTCTGCTCCTGGCATTTCTTCTTGTCGAACAGCAAATACTATATTGACTGTTTCTCGGCCCTTTCTGAAGCCACACTGGCTGTCAGGTAGATGACCATCTTCCAGGTGAAGGATCAGCCTATTAAAGAGGACTCTAGTAAGAATTTTGCCAGCAATGACTAAGATAGACACCTCCCTGTAATTGTCTCAGGATAATCTATTCACTTTACCTTTATAGAGATGGAAAATGGAGGCATTCTTGAACTCCTGGGGGATAACTTCCTTTTACCATATAACCTGGAAAATTTCAGTCAGCTTTTGTACGAGCAATGGTCCCCCACCTTGTAAATCTCAGCTGGAATAGAATCAACACAAGGTGCTTTGCCACATGAAAGGAGCCTAATGGCCCTCAAAATCTCTTCTTCAGTTGGAAGTTCAGCTAAGGAGGGATTGACTTCAACCTGAGGTAGTCAGTGGCCTCAGCATTGATTGATGATGGTCTGTTGAGAACACTATGGAAGTGTTCAGCCCATATCTCTAGTATCATGTTCTCATCACTAATAAATATGGCTCCATCAGCACTAAATAGTTGTGATGCACCATAGATTTTTGGTCCATAAATAGCTTTCAGGGAATCATAAAAACACTTTGGATTGTAAGTACTAGCATAAAACTAAATTTCATCTGCCTTCTAAGCCAGGAATCCTGCATCTCTCTAAGCTTTGCTTGTACTTTGCTTTTGATGGAATTGAATGCTGCCTTCTTAGAGGTGGATGAACTATCCTCCTGGTAAATCATGTGGAGTTCTCATTTTTCTTTTAGCAGCTTCTGAATTTCCTCTTCATTTTCATCAAACCAGTCTTGGTGTTTGTGAGTGTTCTGACCCTGATAAGCAAATGCAGTGCTGTACACCAAATCTCTGAAAGCTGCCCACTCCTTTTCTGCTCCACTGTTGCCAACTATGTATCGGCTCAACTTTCCCTTCAAGTTAGCAACAAACTGTTCAAACTCAGAGAAGTGCTCTAATTTGTTGACATTGATTCTTCTGATAGTTATTTTGCCTTGGGGGCGGCACTTTTGATGAATGCGAATATTTAGCTTGAAAAAGATAAGTCTATAATCATTCCAGCCCTCTGTACCTCACATTGCCTTTGTCACTCTCACATCTTATCTGTCTCTTCTCCTTACAATCACATAGTCTATCAGATGTCAATGTTTGCTGTGAGGGTGCATCCATGAAATTTTATTGCACTTAAACAGAAGACAGTGCTGGTGATGAGAAGGTCATGTGATGCCCAAGTCTTCAGCAGAAAATGACCATTGCTGTTACTGTTTCCAACTCCATTCTTCCCTAGGACTCCCTGCAAAGTCTGATAGCCTGAACCTACTCTAGAATTAAAATTTCTCTAACTCAGTTGACCACAAACTCTTACTAACTGTGTGAACCTGGGCAAGTAGCTTAATTTATGCCTACCCCATTTTCCTCACCTGAGAAAATGGGAATGATAACAGCACCTCACAGGGTTGTTGAGATGATCAAATAAGATAACATTTGTAAACATTTAATACAGTGACTGGAACATGGTAGGTGCTCAATGAATACCTGTTCCCACTTCTCTCCATTCCTAACTTTTTTTCACCTTGTAACTCTACTGGAGATCCTGTTAACGTTCGTTCACCATTATCCTTTCACCATAAAATCTCTGCATGGAGAAATTTGCTCCAAGTAGCATCTCTGGGAGAAGGGGAGTAGAGTCATAAGGGTGATTGAAGAAAGGCAAGGTAGAAACCAAAATGTGGTTCCTTAGCAACTCTTCTCCTGTGGTTAATAAGCTTCAGACTGAAAAATGTTGCCTAATTTTGATATACTGCCATACTACAGATAATAGAGGTTGAGATGGGGAGAGACAGTCTAGAAGGGCAAGGGGCCAATGACCAGTTAGAGCTTTAAGCTTCAGAGGTTTTTATCCAGTACCTTTATTTCAGGGAAGATTTCCCTTTTTGCAGAATGGAAAAGCAGGGAACTGTATCCTTATCTGTAACTGTGATGAGAAGGACCTAGTGTATTTTTAAAAACCAAGTTAATACCTGGAAAAGACCCCACACATTATTCTCAATAAATTCTTTTAAACAAAGGGTGCTCACAATCGTTGTGGTCTCTGATTGACTCAGAATGTGGAAGGATAAAGATGGCTTGACCTCAGCAGCTGTCCATGGTACTAAAAAAACAAAGGACACAATGGATCCCAGCTAAGGATTTGAAAGTGATCTGATGCAGTGGAAAGAGCAGCCTTTAAACGACCTTTACTCTGTGTTTTAATATGCGTTGGAATGTGAATGTAATATTGACAACCCAAACCAGTAGAAAAGTGATGCATTTTGTGGAATTTGGAAAACCTGAGTTTGAATCCTGCCTCTGACACTTAACCTGCTATGTGACCCTAGACAAGTCACAACCTCTGTCTGCTTTACTTTCCTCATCTGCAAAATGGAATGTTGTGAGAATAAAGTGAATTGATATTTGTAAAGTACTTTGCAAACCTTAAAGTTCAATATAAAAATGGTTACTAGGTGGTTATTATTTTTCAGCAGTGATAAGGAATTTGCTCTAATTCATCTGAATTTTAATACTATTAATCATATCTAGCATTTATATGGTGCTTTAATGAAATTGAAGACTTTTTGAATTGAAAAATTCTTGTACATGTTATCTCCCTTTATCCTCACAACAACTCTGGGAAATAGGTGCTATTACCATGTCCATTTTGGAAATGAGGAAACTGAGGCAACCAGTGACTTCCTCAAAGTCATACATCAAGTAAGTGTATGGGATTAGATTTGAACTCTGGTCTTCCTGACTCCAGGTATAAGACTCTATTCATTGTGCCACCAAGTTGTCTCATTAGTATGAGCTAACCTCAACCCCTCTATGACTAATAAAATAAGTAAAATGCCTGTCTGAGGATATTGAACGATATGTGGTCCTGGATCAGAGTGAAGCTAACTAGGTCTTGAGTATAATCCATGGGGTCAACTGGAAATCTTTCTGGGCTCCAAGTATCATGATAAAGGATGTTTTTTTTCTTGAGAAGTCTATTGAGAAAAACCCAACTATTCTAAACTCCCAACTTCTCCCCCTGCCAAACCACTGAAATTATTTGATAAAGGATATTGACAAGCTAAAACATGTTCACTGAAGATGCTGAAGTTGGTAAGGGGACTTTAAACTAAGTCATGAGAGTTGCTTGAAAAAACTAGGAATGTTAACCCAAAGATATTTCTTGTGTTTTCTTAAAATGGAAAATAGTGCTTATTTGCAAAAAAGTGGAATTATTATGAGTGTCACTGTAGGATACTTGACAGGAAGTGATGGGTTATATTATCAGTGTTATATATGAAGGATTGTTAAGTGAAAGAGGGATCAATTTTATTCCATTTGGCCCTAAAAGTCAGAAGTTGGGACCAATGGAAATCAGCTCATGGAGTAAATCTCCCTAACACCTTTTGCTGTGCAAAGATAGGATGGACTGCCTATAAATCTGGTAAATCACTGGAGATGTGAATAGAAGCTGACTGACCACTTGTCAGTGTTGTTATAGATGGGATTCTTGTTCAGGTATGGGTTAGACTAGATGCTCTGTGAGCCATTTTCTGGCCCCTTCTGTTGCTATTTCTTCTAAGACTACTTTCTACTTACTGTTTATACTTGCATATAGTTTTTGTTTGTCTTATACAGTTTTATATATATATATATATATACACATGTAGAGCGGGAGAGAGAGTCACCCCTTTTAGGATGTAAGCTCCTTGAGAATGGGGCTCAAGTTTTTCCTTTCTTTGAGTCCCCAGTGTTTAATACACTGACTGGCACATAGCAAGTATTTAGTAACTTCACCTTTCTACTTCTAAGATACTGGGATTCTCTGACCTATCCCATTCTGAAATGTAGATTTATCTTGAAATGGATACAAATTCAATATTATGTGATTAAAATGATTACTAAACTAAATTAATCTGGGATTAATATCTCTAAAGAGTTAAATGGGCAAAAGATAGAACTTTGAGATGGGAATATAGCTGAAAGGGGGAGAAAGGTTAGTCAGTCTGGAAACTTTGTATTAAAATAGGGTGAAGGGGAGAATTTGAGTGCAGAGTGGGATAGACAGAAATAGCTTCATCAGCACCTGGGGAGCATATGTCCTACAGTTGGAAGTTAGATTTTTGTGAAGCCATACACCGCCATCCCACACTTCAGGAAATGGATTATATACTCAGAATGAGCAGTGTCTCAAAGAATAAATATTCCCATTCATCATGAAAAAAATTCGAGAGCTTTGAAAAGAGGCTGACTCTTCTTCTTTGAGATGTTGCATCAAAATACTCCTTATGTTTTCTGAGAGGCAAAAATGCTGCCTGTTTGAAATGTGCACACTGTCAAGGTTACTCAAGTGCAGCAGCAGGAGAGCTTTTCTTTATTAAATAGCTGGAGGATAGCCTGGTTACAGATGTAGCTACTTGTCTAAGTCTATTCACTTAGTGCAGATGAAGAGCCCAGCAAGTAAAAGCCTGGCAGTTTGGAGAATGGCAAGGCTCCTAGTACCATCTGTTTATCTGTATTGAATGGCTTTAGGATGGTCCTAGTTCTTCAATTTGAGAAGATATTAGTGGTCTCTAGAGGGCGAATTTGAAGTTATATCTTCATCTTTAGAGAGCTGGGTTTGGGGGCACCCAATCTAGCCAAGTTAATGGATGTCCAGAAGTCCATGAACATCAACAATTCTTAGGAAGGCAGACTTATATGCATCTGACTTCACTCTCCTATTTTATAGTGAGGAGAAAGGAGCAACAAGTCTTTCTTGATTTTGTGTGTAGTAGGCTCTTCCTGATTGCAAATGATTAGGAAGGCTCCATGGTGACAAGATCAGGGAAGAGCATGTTCCTTACGTAGACTGTGGAAGTGGGACTGAATTGGGAGGACAGAAAGTCTAAATTAAAAATCTGCTCTAGTTATTAGAGTGCCTGTCGATCATCAAAATCCAAGTGACTCAAACGAATGGACAAATTGGTTCCTGATTAGAACTGCAGAAAATAATAGATTAGGAAGCCAAAATATGGAGATTTTTAGAGAATTCATGGTTTGTCTAACTCAACTTGATTCCTCAAAGTTTCATCCTTTTTTGTTTATTTTCAGCGCCTTGTAAGCCCTGTCACCACCAACATACCCATGTGATCATGGGGAGGGCCAACACATCTCTTTTTGATCCAGGGGCAGGTTAGCCCTAAACTGATGAATGAACTTCAGAAGTATAAAATTCTTGTTACCATTAGTACTGGTAAATGAGAAGGGTTGGATTAACTTCCACAAAACAGGTTGTATCAATGCCTGTCATGCCATTCACTAGGCCAACATTCCAGGCCCTCAGACAATGCTGCTAATCTCACTCTGCTCTGGAGAAAGACTAAAGGGTAGGTCCATTCTAGGCTGATGTATTCCAGAACATCGACTCTTTTGTTTAACCTGACCTTGAATGAAAGTGGCAAGATATGTTATTAACTAGGGTAAGATGGTCATTGGAATTGGGAAATAACAACTGAGTAGACTGGTGGATATTTTTTTGGGTGGGTAGAGATGGGGAGCTGGAATAATAAAAGAACTTCTTTCAGTCCACTCGCTTAATAGGAATGATAGGGGCAAATCACTCAGCAGAATAGAAATTATTTGAAGGTAAGGACAATTTTCATTTTTGTCTTTGTACCCCCAGCTCAGTTTCTTGCACATAGTAGGCATGTCATAAATGTTTGTTGAATAGGAATTAATTGAACCAAATAGCCAGTTTTCTAACATTAAAGGTTGTGTAGTAAAGCACTTTGGTTTGCACCCAGCATCTGGCATTCTCCTTTCCCTTCTTTGTCTGAGAGGGCCAGACACAGCTGAGCTCTCATGCATGAGGGGAAACAGATGGTGTGTGAACTCATGAATGACTACTGGCTCAATTTTGAGGCAACTGCACTGTTTAGGGAGGGGACTGTTACTCTAGCAGAGCATCAAATCAGGCAGAGAGAAATGCTAATCTCTTCCCTTAGCATCATGTTTTATTTCAATGATCGTTTTGAATATGACAATGACATTTGCTTTCCATTTCATGGAGACAAGCACATGGCAAACACACAGAGGACATGACTGCTTTCTAACTGATTGCATCATTACCCCCAAAGAAGTCTGAGTTTCTGAACTTACCTACCTTCAAATTAGGCTTCTGATTATGGAGGAGTACAGGTTATCATCTTTAGAAACTGATATAAAATGACTCTAGACAAGTCTATTTTAGGAAGAATGTTTTGGATTTCTTCACTAATGTTGCTAAAGGGTCACTAAATTATCTTTCAATGAATTGAAATTTTTTTTTAATTGGGAGTGGGTAGCAATTTCCTTTAGGAAACATGGTCTAACATGTAGAGAGGATTGCATTTGGAATCAAAAAGATTTGGGTCTGACTCTGGTCTCCATCAAGCACATGTTACGTGGCTATAGTTAACTTCTATAAGTCTCATTTTCCTCATCTATCAAATAGAATCAGCCTGGTCTGTTGAAAGGGGTTCTATGCCAATAGATGAGGGACTAGACTCTGGATCTGGCTTGCTGTGGGATACTAATCAATTACTTTACCTTTTTAAGCCTCATTTTCATCATGTCTGAAATGAAGGAGTTGCATTAGGTGATCTCTAAAGTTTCTTCCAGCTTAGCATTTTACTGTCTCTTTATCTGCCTACCTACCCCTTTCTTTGTTTCTTTGTCTTTCCTTCCTTCCTTTGTTTCTTTGTCCTTCCTTCCTTCCTTCCTTCCTTCCTTCCTTCCTTTCTTTTTTCTTTCTTTGTCTATCTTGAAGGACTGCCATGAAATTAAGGTAATCTAATGTATGTAAAAATATCTTGTTAACATAAAGTTCTATATAAATATTATTCATATGGTAGCTTCCCAGCATGAATAAAATAGCTAGTTGTCAAGAGGAAACTTTATATTTCCATTTTTCTTTCCTGGAGAGTTAATGATGGAATGTGATACAAGTCTAGAATTTGGCCAGAATTCTTCAGGGATCATATGTATCTATTCTGTTGCATTAGGGGGAGACTTTTATTTAGAATTTGTAGGTTCCTTGGGATCCAGTGAAATTCATTCTATGTTCAGGAACATGGTTAGGAGTCCTAATGTATACTCTTAGTGTATGTATCTTGGCCATTGATTGCAATAAACTTCATAGAACCCTACAAGAGTTCTAGAAGGTAAGCCCTAGGGAATAACCATGTCTGTTGTGGGGAAACAGATGGCCGCTTACATAGTTTTCAGTTTCTTTAACCGGGCCTTGTATACTCACCTCCGGGAAGGCCATTTCCTCTCCAATATTACTCCTGTGTTTGTCTAGTGCTAATTTAAAGGCTCTCCACCTGTTTTCAGTCCATGTCAGGGGTGATACCAACCGGTTTGTGAATCAAATGTCATTTGTTCTCGGCTGATGAGGGGGAGGAGGCATAGTTGAATCAGACATTGTAAATTGTCCTTGCATCAGTGAAGGTCTGGTTCTTTGCAACTTAAAAATATTTATTCCCCACACCCTACCATTTTTGTCAACTTTAAAAGGACCAGGCTAGACTAATTAACTTATTGAAAAGGTGTCTAGTTTTGGTGCCATTTAAGTAGGGATCTTTTTCAACTTGATCTTCTGTAAATCTGAGCTTTTAAAGTTGCCTTTACATAGCCATAGTAAATTAAAAAGTTGGTCTCAAATTCTCCTCTGCTGATGATATTTTCCACATGAAATTTTGGTCTTGGAGAATCTCTAAGTACTTTGCAAATGTTAACTTTCATAGTCTCTTTAATAAGCTTGGTACTAGTATCCATTTTGCTGAATGAAAAGATAAGACTTGAATAGAGTCTACACAGTCCAAAAATGAAGGGGAGAGTTAACAATTGTATAGCTAATTTGATTAACATAAAAAGTTGATCTTGAACAGGGATTCTTAACTTTTTTGTGACCTTGGACTTCCTGGGAAGTTTAGTTAAGCCTACAGACTCCTCAGAATCATGTTTTGAAATGCATAAGATAAAATATACAAGATTACAAAGGAAATCATAGGTTAGTGAAAATAATGATGTGTCTTTCCCCTTAATCAAGTACATAGAACTCCTGAAAGAAATCTGTGAATCCCAGGTTAAGAACCCCTGACTTAGACAGTTGCCCTAGGGTGCTGTTCATCCTCCATTTTTGAAGGGGACCAGTGACTTCACAGGGTAATGTCTCAATTTGCATGTGATTTGGATTTAAGTGAGGCAGAATTGTACAAAGTCATCAACTTCGTCTTCTCTTCCAGAGTCATCAAAATCCAGTTGCAAGATAATGACCCATGAATACAGTGGATAACCTTGGAGTCTTTGATGCCTGACCAAATTCTAAGTGCTCCACAGTGTCTGCTTCAGTCACCTTCATGGCCACTGGAATAAAATGTTCTCATCTACCCATTAAGCCAGAAGAAGTCTTCACATACTTGGAGGACAAACCCCTCTAACTCACTGACTGGTCTGAGCCCTGTGGGTTTCCCTCAACTTGGTTTAGCCCATCTGCTGAGATGACTTTTACCATGGTATAGTCACTGTACATACTACAGCTTCTTGGAGCCACAGGTGAGAGTTGAGTGAAGATGGACACCAAAGGTGGATTGGCAACTTTGCAAAGGGCCCAGCAAGTCCTCATACTAGAGAGGCTAGTTCTCCCTAAACACCCCATAAACACCTGTCTAGGGTATTGAGACATCAAGTGACTTGCCCATGATTATATAATCAGTAAGTTGCAAAGGCAAGGGGTAAGAACCCAAATCTTCCTGACTCTGTCCATTTTCGAGTCCTGCCCTTCTCTCTAGACAACATTCTATTCCAGACTATTCCTAAAGAAGATTTTTCTTTCCATAGGATTATCCAATCTGAATAACCTAGTTATTTGCCACACCAGAATGAACAGATTTTAGTTCCAAATTCTTAAGTTCTATCAAAACGAATTTTTTATCTAGTAATTTGATCCTATATGAGATTATCCAATCAAAGACATCATCACTTGGCAGCTTGTCTATTAGTAGTGATCCTTTCCATATTTAGGTATGGTGGTCTTTTGAAAGTATCTCCATCCCAGTTTTGTTAAAATTTCCAGGCTTACATCCTTCAAGAGTTCAGAGTGATTTTCATAACATGATGAAGGATTGATGTTGGACTTTTTCCCCTATAGCCTGAATTATCTCCATAGTTACTAGTACTCCCCTTTACTTTTTTGTACAAAGGCTGATCTCTGACCCAACACCAGGTTCAAAGCTTGATCCAACCTTTTGCCCCATGATGGTGTTAATCACTAGTCTCTTTCTTCATTTCCCCAACCACTTTCTGACCTCAGTTTCACAATAGTGTCTTGTCACTGACTCTTTTTCTTTTAAACTATTAAAAGAGCAAGAGCATTAAGCCTGTATGAAGTATAGGAGCTGAAATGTAATGCAAGTGGATGCCTATTTATAACAAGGAACAGTTTTGGAGAATCAGGTACACTTCACTGTGATAAATTTTTTAGCCATCAGAATGGCATTTTCTTTTTTTAATAAGCAGGCTGAAAAATCCTACGTAGGCAGAGCAAGAGTTGACACATTGATTTCAGTGACTTCTCCAGCAAAACTCAAGTCAGATAGGATGAATGACTCCTTCCCCAGCAAGCCATTCTCTCCCATCTAATTGCCTTTCACAATTCATTAATTCTCCAGAGAGTAGGGAAAAAAAGGGTATTTCCCAATTATCCTGCCACTGGGAGGACATTGCACATGGATCAAAACTGAGGCTCAGTAAAAATAACCAACTTAATTGGAGCTGCCTGATCACAAGACAAGGACTCCTTTTATTCCTGACCTTATGCAATGCTCAACCCATTAGTTTCCATGGCTCTTGGACTTGGGCTGAAGCTGTCTCAGGAAATGATTGTTTAAGGGTATGTTTAGATGATTTCTGCCTGTAATTAGGTCTCTATGACTTTTATCTCATACCAGAGAAATCTAGTACACTGGAAGGTAGAAGGATAGTGTGTGGGAGAAAAGCTTTTATGTATACATATTCACTCTATGCTACAGGTCATGACTCAATGCTGGTACTTGCCAAAATGATAAGGACTTTGTCTACTTGGATCTGCTCAAGTATTAAGGAGTCTTTCTCTACTCTAATTTTTTAAAAGTATTTTTTTCTAAATTTCTCCTTTTTTGAAAAAAAAAGTCTCAATCACTCTACTACACTGTAATCTCCCTGAGGGAAGAATCAACCTTGTCTTTGAATTCCATGGAAAACATTTAATATGTATTCTTAGAAGTATTTGTGTTACTATGGTTATATATGAAATTTACTGAAGGTGGGAGTGTACTTTGATTCTTCAGGAGCATAGAATGTGAAATCTTGAAAGGACTCTCTCACTTTACAAATGAGGAAGCCAATGTCCAGGGAGATGAAGGAATGTGCCCCAGATCACATCAGTAGCAATCAGCAAAGTTAGATTTCCCAAGTCACAAGATGCAGGGATGTCAGATTCACAAGGCTGCAAAATTTCTGAATCTGACTCATCCAAATGAAAATGTAATTGGGAAATGTTTAATACAATAAATAAAAATACATTACAGCATAGATAATACTAATTTGTGATTTTCTAAGTCAATATACTGTCCTCTCTCCTTATCAGATGGATCAGAGATCTAGAATAGAAAGATACCTCAAAGGTTACCTAGTCCAATCTCTCATTTTACAGATAAAGAAACTGAGACCAGAGCGAGGTTAAGGAGTATTTTACTTCTTCAGAGTGATTTGAAAAAATATCCAGTCTCTCTACTACAGTTAATAAATTTCTCTATAATAGGTAATTTCCAATATACAGAGACTGAGGCCAGGGGTTAGTTTCTGCAGCTTTCAGAATATAATAAACTGGGTAATGCCTTGGGATCATGAGAATATTGAAATCCTTAGTTTATGTTTGCAAAGCTACCAATCTCTTTCAGAATTCAGAGGGCTGCATTCTCTCAGTTTTGATTCTATGAGGTCAAAGCTTCATGTATAAGAGGTGGTCGCAGTAGAATTTCTATTTTGTGAGAGGGTAAGGGTAAAGGTAGGAGTGGGGCTTATCAAAGGTCATGTTGCCCTCAGCATGCCCTCTCTTCACTATGATTCCTCTGTTTTATGTCCAGCTTTTCAGGAAAGGGTTCTAGGGCTTTTCCCAAATATTTGCAGTCCTTTTTATAATGTATCCATGGACCCAGGTAACAAAGATCAGATAGCCCTACACCCCATTTATGGAGTCTTGGTGAGAAGAGTGCATTTGTAAGCCTTGAAGTACTCACTCGGTAAGTATGACTTATTATCATTCTTGGGAAGTTGAGGGCAGTTTCCATGTTACTGGTGTGTTTTATAGAGAAAAATCACAGCAGCACATCACCATGTACCCAGGGCGTGTGGTCTTGCCCATAGCCTGAAGGAGTCTTAGGATCTAGCAGGGGACTTTACTGCTCTCCTTTTTACTCAAGACCTCTGACAGTCCTGAAGCAGAGTTGGGAGGACCAGAAAGGTATGAGAGCTAGGAATGGAGAAAAGGCTACATATTCCAAGGCCAGAAGAGGAGGGCCGCATCACTGGCCACCTGGAAGCTAGACTGATGAGAAGTGTAATTTAAACCTAATAGAAATCAGGAAGAAATTATAGGAGAAATTGAGTCTCCTATGCCTCATTTTCTTCCTTTCTACTCCATTTTGGTTTAAATAGATCAGCCTCTTTGAGAAGGAACTCTGGATTTGCAAGATGTCTGAATTCCTATAGCTTATTGGTAAAGAATGATAACAGGAGGAAGAGAAAGTGAACAGTGTGGCAAATGACAAGTGTGGGTAGGGTGAACTTTGGAGGCTGAAGAGAATTCTGAAGCCATGATATCTCTGAAAAAAATGTTCTTTCATGGCCAATTGGAATTCTTCTCCCTCCAACCAGTTAGACAGACAAAAGCCATACATCTTCCCTCTCACTCTCCAGGTTTCATCTACTATATAATTCCCATGAGTTACATGCAATGATCTCTACTCTCCCCATAAAATAGCTAAGTTCTTACAAATGGTAAATTTTTTTGAGATTTTCTTTTCTCTTTATATCATCTCACCTCCCATTTCTCCATGCATCCCTAGTCTTCTCACATTTCTCATGGGGATGAGGAGGGAGAATGTGCAAAAGAGAGTGAACCTTGCTCCTTTTCCTTCCTAGTGTTTCTTTGCCTCAGGCCTTTCCTCCCCACCCATCTACCACTAAGGTTAGCAGTTTTCCAGTGTGGGAGAGGACGGTAGGACTCCTAATCAATAGGCTACAGGTTCTCTTGATCATTAGTCTTTGACACCAAATGAACACCTACTATTTCCACTTGTCCATTCACAGTACCACTGCTGAAGACTTGGAATTCTTTCAACACTGTTACTAACTTAAATTGGGCCACTTGGCTCACCCTGGAGATATTAATTGCTTTAGTGAAAAGGTTACCTCTGACTATCCCCTTACATGTCATGATTGGCCCTAAAAATAGGAGGACTATTGAACTGGGAATCAGGAGAGCCTCAGAACTATTTTTTGCAGGGGGTTGCTTAAAAAAATTAACTACCATTTCTTTCCTCCCCTCCTCCTTCCCCCTCCATACTTTTCATCTCTGCCCTCCCAGAGTTAACAATAAGTCTGTAAACCTTACTTTCTTTAGCTCTCACCTTAGGCTCACTCTGGTACATGAATGAAAAGCAATGTGAAAATTACAAGTGTTTTGAGTTTCTTAGGCAAAAGTTTTCTGTGACAGAACCAGTGTCTGAGTGATTCTTGACCTGGAGGATATTTGAGGAGCACAACATGATATGCTTTTTTAAATTGCTAATAAAAACCAAACTTAATCTGACATTCTTGGTCTGGTTTTACTGGAACATAGGTCCAAGTTTTACTAGTAACTTCTAAGAGAACAAATAGGCTACATTTGAAAAACTAACTCAACCCAACACACTAGTAACAGAGATCTTGGACAATATTCTTTCTTCAGAGTCAGCCCCACTAACTAGCAGAAGTCCTCAAATAAAGAAGGCTTCCTTCTCTGAGGGGAGGGGATGTCTCCTCTGGGAATCCATTTCCAGGCCTAATGGGCCCCAGGGAAGAAGTGCCTCTAGCCCCTTCCCACTGCCCCACTCCCACTTCAGTCCTTCAGCAACGCCTGCATCCTTTAATGAGGGGCTGCCCAGACATCCAGCTCAGGAAAAGTACCAGGGTTAGTGGGAAGAGAAATGAGGGACTACGTAGAAAAAGCAAAGACATCACAACTCTAAGGCAGAAAGCCCAGTTTTCTTCTTGGACCCCTAGACGCAATCGGGTTGGGACAAGGTGGGAGGGGCAGAGCTATGACCCTTACAGGTGTAAGGAGCAGGGTTCCCAGCAATGTCTCTACAGGCAGAGCTATGTCATGGTGCACAGAATGGCATCACATTGGGAAAGGGAAGGATTTGCTAAAAACCTATCTCCTCAGAGCCTCTATTGCTTCCAGGGCCAACTAAACAACCCATCTCAGTTAGTTTGCCTCTTTGGGTCAATTTAGTGTCTCTGACTGAAGGTTATGTTCCATCTCCTTGGGCATGGGATTCACACAGAGCTACTAGTCTCTCTGGCTCTACTCAGTCCCTCTGTTTCCTCCTCTCCTTCCTCTGCCTTTTGGCCCAATCCTTCCTTGGCACAGCCCCCCAGCAGGGTGGGGCTGGAGAGGTACTGAAGGAGCCGGCCTTCTTTCTGGGCCTCCGCCAGCTCCTTGGCACAGCAGGTGGGTGTGTTGGTCTCGTAGGTGTCATGGAAGGTATTGTAGTCTACCTCGTAGAAGCCCTTCTCTAGCGTGAGGACTGGTGTGAAGCGGTGGCCCCAAAGAACCTCAGTGTCCATATAAGAGCTGCGGGCCTGGCAAGTCATGCCTAGGAGAACAGAGGACAGAGAGAATTAGAGATACCCACTGGGATATGGCTGTTCACATTAGTAAATATTTATTTATTGATTGATGTATATCCCTAGAAACTGACAACATTCATGGGATTTTGCACCCTTGTCCTTTCCTGGGATTCTTTTACATGCATGCACATCTGCAAAACTGCATCCATACAAAAAGACTTACACAACCTCTTGGAGTTGATGCAATCAGTCAGCCAGTAGGCATTTATAAAACACCTATTATTTGCCAGCTGAGGGCTGAGGATTTAAAAAGAGGTAAAACGTAGGCCTTTGTCTTGGGATATTCTATCTGAATGCTCCTCTGCTAGTCAGCTCCCTTGTTAAAAAATTTCAAATAGTCCTCCTACAGGCAAAAGCTGCTTCACCACAATAGCCAGTACTTGAAATTCCATCTGGCCGGCTTGGAAATGTGTGCTATGCTATTAGTTTCAAGGAGGATTGGTTGAGAGAGTACAGATGATTCAGCACAGCCTATCATCACTTCTTGAGAAAAAAACAGAATGTGTACAACCTCCTGGTAATGGATCAGTAGCATCATACATCTGTCCTTCAAGGATTCATAATTTTATCAATGTAGATACTCCCTCTGCAGATGCAGATAGTAGACCCCTAGTCCTGAATGATGATAGCTCACATTTATATACTGCTTTAAGATCTGCAAGATGCTTTTACATAGATTATCTCATCTGTTCATTGCAACAACCCTGTAAGGCAGGTGCTATAATGTATCTCCATTTTCCAGATGAAGAAACTGAGACTGAGAGAGGTTAAATAACTTGCCCAGGGTCACAAAGGTAATAAGTATCTAAGGCTGGATTTGAATTCAGGTCTTCCTAATTCCAAGTTTAGCACTCTGTCCACTGCACTACATTGGATGTGACCTTCGTGGATTGCCATGGCTAAAGACGCATTGTTCAAGGAGTACAGGGTTTCATACGCATATCTTTTGGTTTTTGTTTTCCATTGTACGCCAAAATGTTCATGTTTGTTATTAACTGTTAGGTTCAGAGTAAAAAAGAATAAAAAAAGAAAAAGGCATGCATTGTTCAGTAGATATCACAGTGATAGACTTCTCTAAAATTAGCTAGGATGGTCCTTGGATGAAAGGCATATCATTTGTTCCCAGCCTGTACTCAAAATCTTGGTTGAACCTGTCAGGACTTGGGCTCGAGTGGCATTCCTTCCAAAAACTGAGTTCTCTTCAGACCCCAGTAAAGTATTAGAGAAGGCCTTCAGTGGGAACCTCATGTCCATATATCAAAAAAGAGGACTAATGTTCTTACCAATAATTACTAGTCACCTCCATGGTGCCTCCCTAATCTGTATATTTGGGATACACATTTTCTTTTAAAAGAAAGAAATATGCATGCCCACACATTGTTGGTACTCTGCCCAAGGACACTAAATACTTCATCACCTCTTATTCACCGTCAACATAGCTCCGGTCCTCTTAGGCTTTCTGTGCTCTCAGTATTTTTAGATTTAGGCTTCCTCCCAGAGAGGCAGGGAAGCTCTATTTTATGGATGAGGAAATCTCCATGTTTTGGAACACAGAAAAGTAAATTTTCAGCAGTCCTTTGGACTGAATACCTTTTGGACATGGAGGAGAAATGTTTTTCTCTTGCCTAGAGCCCTGATGGGATCTCACATCAAAGGAACCTAGCTTAAAGTCAGTTTTTGTTTGTTTTTACCAGTTTGGATTTTCCTACACTATCAAGCCTGTTCTGGGTTCTAGGCCATGTGCTGTCTTCTCTTACTAGTTGCTTGCCTGGGTGAGGTCATCTCCCTGGGATGAACATTGCCATGTTGGGGAGCTTAACAAGTTGGAGGCAGGCTGACCTCACCTTCTCAAAACAATTTTTGATCCATTTTAAAATCGATCCCATTGGGGAAATGGGCTCCCATAAGTCTCTTGTTTGCTATGAGAAGTATCACTTCCCATAGGATAGGGGAGTATGCAGGGCTACAAGTATGTCCTTCAGGTTCTCCTCCATGACACTGGTACCAAAGACTAATGAGCCCTGACTTAGGGTGAGTCTTAGCATATATGGTTAGGCTACAGGGGTTATACTGTCCCATTGTTTGGAAAGCTGAATTTGAGTCAAGAGTAATATTTCTAGGGGTAAAGGAATTGTGCTTCTCTTGCTTGGATTGGAAGTTTGAAGGGGGCCTCCCATTCCACCTGCCACTCCCCTGTGGCATGGTGATGGTGCTCTCTATGACTTATTTGGGAAAAATAACAGGATTGGGGTTGACCTGCCTCTACCACTTCTCATTGGACAGCAGAGCTGACAGGTGAAGAACATTGTTCCTGTACACTACTCTTTTGTCAGGAAGAGAGAAGAGCGACATCCATTATTTTTTCTGATGGGTATATCTGCCTTTGTTTGATGTTGTCATGGCTGATGATGATGGCTTGGGGGGCACTAGTCTATCTCTGAATGACCACTTTTTGCCTGAGAATCATCCTGATCTTGACTCCAAGGCCAGAGACAGGGTGGCTTTCAGAACCTGGGGAGCTTGTCATCCCCAAGAACTGGCAGTTGTCTTCCAGCATTTGTAGTCATGTATGGCCCCACTGATTCCTAGGGCTGCCACCAATGTGCCATTTGGCAATTCACCCCAACTCCAATGGGATGTTCAAGCCCAGGCCAGTAGTATGGCCACAGAGTAAATCACCAGAGAGGCCCTGTTCCAACAGCCCCTGGCACCCTGCCTGCCTTCCTCCTACCTTGTTATTTCAGATTTGAACTTGAAATATCTTTAGGCCCAAATCCAAAGTGGGGAGGATTTGAGGATGGAAAGTATTGTTAAGTTCCCTGCCTTCTAGAGCAACTTTCATCCAGTCCCCCAGATCAAGATGTCTTGGTTAGGTTTGGTTCATTTTCTGATATCCCCAGATCTGGAAGGCGGAAAGCACAGGCATGGCAGATGGGGAAAAGGAAGAGAGGCTAGTAATAAGACAGAAAGTCAGGGGTAGGAAAGGGCTGGGCAAGGCATTCTGGGATCTAGACTCTTAGGGCCTAGATTTGAATCCTCACTCAGCTACTCCTTGCCTCTCTGAGCCTCATGGTTCTCCCTGGTAAAAGTGAACTGGTTAGATTACATGTCCTGAGAGGTCTCTTTCAGCTCTGTATTTCTGATCCCGTGATTCCTCACAATGCCCTGTGTGGGAAGGAATGGGAGGGGAGGGAGACGAGGGAGTCAAGGACCATGAGTTGGCTCACAAGCCATTCACTTTTTAAAACTAAGCTGTGGGTGTGCTACATTGGCACAGAACCAAGAAGGCTCTTTGTCATCAGGTATCTCTGAGAAGCAGCAGCCCTAGGCTGAGATGCCAGGCCAGGACACCAAGATGCATTTCCATGGCACCTCTGGGTAGTAAGGTGTCATTGAGGATGCAATGTTATGTACAAGGACAGAACAATGAGTTGGAACAGCAGAAAGGCAACCTTCTAGGAGCATTCAGATAGAGTCTCATTTGGGGGCAAGAGTAAAGATTAAATTATATCCACAACTACTCCAATTTCCACAGGCTTACAGTGAGATACATTGCAAGGGAGGCGGGCAAGTATCCCTCACCCCACTCTGTTTTACAGGTGAAGAATCTTAAGGTCAGAGAGATGAGATGACTTATGTAAGCTAGTTAGTGTCAGGCCTGCGTGCTAATGCTGCACTCTTTATCCTAAATTCTATGCTCTCTCCCCAAGCATTCTTGGTGACTCTAGTCCAGGAGCCCTTAGCTGTTTTTGTGTGGCACCCTTTGGTAATCTACAAAAGCCTATGGACTTGATTTCAGAATAATGTTTTTTAAGCAAACAAAACAAAACACACTGGATTGAAAGTAAATGAATTATATTGCAACGTACTTATCAATATGTTTTTTTAAAGTTCATGGACCTCAGATTGAGAAGTCCTGATCTAGTTCCTTCTAGCCCTGATATTCTGAAAGGTTTCAAAAATATATTTGAATTTCATAATCTGTGGTACAGGAATTTATAAGTTCTCCCAAGGGCCTGGACTTCACATTTTCATATGGGTGTCTGACTTTCTTGGACAAGAGATATAGTGACTAGGTAAAGCCACATGATTATAGGTTAAGAGCTATTAGGGTCATTGAGACTTGAATCAGAGAGAGATGTTTCTATAGGTAGTAGATAGTAGAGCCAGAACATAGGGAAGTCATCCCAAAATAGGTTGCTCTATGGACTTTGAGGACAATTGGCGATGTCTTACCTGTAGCTTCTACCATGCCTTCTAAGATAACTACCACCTCAAACTCCTCCTGATTCAACTGTGCCCTGGACATCTCCCAGAAAGGGCTCTTCTCATTGATTTCATGGGAGATGATAAGTGGTGACACTAGGAAGAGGCGGTCATCCCCAGTGTCAAAACCCACATTAATGTCTGTCTGATTCAGGGGAATGAACTCCCCTTCTTTGGTCTGCCTGGACTTGATGAGCTTGGCCCGTATGGAAGCCTCTACGATGTGAGAGTTGCGGAGGTCGCCCACCCGAAACATGAGGCAAAGCTTATCATCCCGCATAGAAATGACAGCGTTATTAGAAAACATGAGAGTCTCTGCCCTCTTCTTGGGCTGACTAATCTTGACAAACATGCAACCCACCATGAAGGCATTGACTATGGAACCTAGGATGGCTTGAACCAATAGGAGGATGATCCCTTCTGGACACTTCTCTGTGATGACCCGGAAGCCATACCCAATGGTGGTCTCTGTTTCAATGGAGAACAGAAAAGCAGAGACAAAACCACTGAGATTCTCAACACAAGGAACCCAGTTTTTGTCCCCAACGTGGTCCAGGTCTCCCCGAATGTATGCAATGAGCCACCAAATAAAGCCAAAGAACAACCAAGTAATGGTGTAGACCATGGTGAAGACAAGGAGGTTGAAGCGCCACTTCAAATCCACCAGTGTTGTGAAGAGGTCACTTAGGTAACGATAGGTTTCTTGGACATTGCCATGGTGCACGTTACACTTGCCACTTTTCTCCATGTATCGCTGGCGAGGCTTCTTGGCTTCTGTCAGAAGACGAGTCCGATCAGTAGTGATAGGAACATAATCACGGGCCTGTTTGGGAATCTTCCTGGGATCTCTGGGGGTGGTTGCAATCTCCATGTCGTGGTTCATGGAATTTCTAGAATCTCCAGCCATAGCTTGGCTAATTTGGGGTAAAAGAGACATAAATCAATGATACTGATTTTTCTGGTTCAGCTGAGCAGAGCAGAGAAATCTAGCAAAATATAGAGAAACATGGAAATAATGGTGAAAGGCACCATAAAAATATGTAAATCCAACCCCCTCCATCTTTGCATATGGGGAAACTGAGACAGAGGGACTTGTCCAAGTTCATTTTGCTACTTAATAGCAGAGCTGTAACTAGGACCCAGATCTCCTGACTCTTTCCACCTCAAACTTTTCTACCTCAGACTATAAAACAGAAATTTTTACCAAGTAGAATGCAATGTATTTAACATGCATGATGTGAATCAATTCAATAAATATTTATTAATTGCCTATTTTGTGGACACCATTAGAGATGGCAGGATGTGAATGGAAGACACAGGTTTAGAGGTCTTTAGTCTTCTTAGAGCTTTAATTTTAGCAGGAAGCTATGCACATACATGTGCACACATGTGTACATGTATACAAATGTATCTGTACACAGAAACTATAATACATGATAAGTGAATGAAAGAGATATAAAATGACATGTAAAGTACAAGGGGGAAAAGGTTGTTATCAACTGAAGGAAATCAGGAGAGAATTTTTAGAGGTGGCACATAAGCAGGGCTTTAATGGCAATTTCAAAATTCTAGGTGTAGGGTACTATATGAGTAAAGGCTTGGAAATCATGTTCATAGATAAAGAGTGCTTGAGTTTGGTAAGGAAGAAAAGGTATGACATTACTGGGTTGTGGAGGAATCTGAATGCGGGCAAAGGTGTTTAAACTTCATTTTGTAGGCAATAGAGAGACAATGAAGATTTTTGAGGAGAGGGGAAAAGAGCCACACACATGCAAGGGAAAGACTAGTTTGACAGTGGTGTAAGGAATAAGAGAGCGAATAAGAGTGGTGTAAGGGATAAGGGAGCGAAGTCAGGAAGATCTGTCAGGTGGCCACTGAAATAGTTAGGGAAGTGGTAGGTAGCATCTGTACTAGGGTGGTGGCCATGGCAGTAGATAGGAGGGGAAGATATAACAGAGATTAAAAATGTAGACTAACATGGAATGATAAATCTGTCCAAAAGTTTGAGTGCATATTAAAAGGTGACTATATATAATTCTCACCACCACCACCACCACTATCAAAATGCCACGTTCATAAGTGTCATCTTCCTTGACCTGCTCTCTCAAGATGCCTCGGATACAGTCTCTGCCTTCTAAGAGCTTGTGAACAACAGCATATGGCAGGATTTTCATCAAATCATAGACGTGTAGAGCTGGAAGTGACTCGAGAAATCATTTAGAATGTCAGTTTCCCAATAGGTCCCAGAGAACTTTGAGATGGGGCTCATACTTTATCCAGCTTGCTTCCATAGATATGTGACACCTACCTCTCTCCAACTTCCTAACCTAGGGAGCTTACAAGTACATTTCACATGCCACTGGAAAGAATTGGCATTTTTATTGTGATGCTGGATGAGAATATGTGGAGCCTGCAGACTCAGGTAGGCCATGATTTATACTTTGACTATTTAAGCTGCCCCTCTCTAGGAAGTAGATCACAGTTAATGTCACCTTGGGAGATACAAGCCATTTAGACCCTTTGCCATTTTTATGAGCAGGCTTTTCTTGATTTTATCTACATTTATCTCACTAAAGAATCAGAGCTGTTGTTTAAACAAATGCAAAGCATCTTTCATAAATCTACTGGCACATAAATCCAGCAGCATTAGCCTCTCCTGGATATCTCCTACCCTAAGAAGGTCCCTGCCTTAGTCTTTGTTTTTCCCTCTTTTGGTCAAATCCAACAGATTCAGAATGACCTTCCCCAAATCAAATGATGGGGTCATACAAGGAACTATTTACTTTATATCTTTAATGTATATTTCCTACTGTCTTCTATACCACCTGCTCCCCACTCCCTGTCAGGCCTCTTACAAGGATAAATGAGACAATGAGATTGAAAGGCTTAGAGTTTCTTTGCAGAAAAGGTGAAAATCAAGTCCAGGACTGAGTGTAGCTCAGGGGTGGGGAACCTGTGGCCTCGAGGCCACATGTGGCCCTCTAGGTCCTCAAGTGCAGCCCTTTGACTGAATCTAATAAATCTTCTTAACAAAAAGATTTGTTCTGTAAAACTTGGACTCAGTCAAAAGACTGCACCCAAGGACCTAGAGGACCACATGTAGCCTTGAGGCCACAGGTGCAACCCCTCTCCCCAAGGATATTATTCTTTCATTAGAATTATCCATTCATTCAACCAGCATTATGAAACACCCTTACTGGGCCAGACACTGTTCTGCAATACAACATCCAAACTGTTCCCGACTCTAAGGGACTTACAAGGGAAGGGAGGGTGGTTAGAAATCCTGCTCCTCTGAAATGAAAGATGCCCAGAGACAGACCAAGTAGACATTTGGATCCAACAACAGAATTGATTCTGGACAGGCCAATGACTAGAACTCTGAACGACAATATCATGGAAATTTTAAATACTGGGATCTGGGATGTAATTTGTGTGTGATTAGGACACTGCTTTAGAATGTACTCAGGAAAAGAGAAGACTTTGGATTAGCCCCCTCACAGTTGTTACAGGATGTTTTGTGCTGAGTTTTTGTTGTCTTTCTTATCAAACTTACTCTCACCCAGAATTAAAAGATAAAGCTTTGTATTATGTTTAAAAAAATCAAGGGTATACTGATATTTGAAAATCTCCTATAGAAGAATCCAAAAAGGATAATTTGACTATTAATTGCTATTTTATAGCAATTCAGAATTTTCAAGATATTTTATAATATCTTCATTAATTTTAATAAGGACTTAAAATAATCTTATAATAAGTTCATAGGGTACTTTCCACACTATATAGTATTTAAAATAATAGTAAGGTACAAGATGTTACTGTTGCTCCCAATTTACACCTAAGTAAACTGAAACTTTGAGCATCAATGGTTAGAGAGTTCTCATCCTCCCTCCACAATTCACTTCTTCACTGACCCTGGGAAAATCCCTTTCAATGTTTCAGTTTGCCCATCTATAAAAAGGAGATTAAAACAGCGACCCTAACTGCCTCATGGCGATGTTATGAAGATCAAAAGAAACTATAAAAAATTTTTGTGTGTGTTCTTAGGAAGCACTATGAAAGTGTAAGCTATTATCAGCTTCATTTTAGAAATATATATTTTATATATATATATATCCAAATAATGTGTCCAAAGCTAACTAGTAAATAATTCAATTTGACAAATATTTTGTGATGGAGTACTACTGTGCTGTAAGAAATGATGAGCTGACTTATTTTAGAAAAAAAGTAAAGTCTTGCATGAAATAATGAAAAATGAAATGAGCAGGGCCAAGAGAATGATGTACACAACTCAAAGCAATATTGTTTGAAGAATAATTGTGAACAACCAAGTTATTTATATACAAGTTAACTACAAAGGACCCATGAAGGAAGATGCCATCCACACCTCCAGAGAGAAAACTGATAAATAGAAGTATGCATAGTATAGATCTGTATCAAATGGTGGCCTTCTCTCCAGTGTTGGGTGGGAAAGGAGGGAGGAAGACAATTTGGAACTTAAATGTAACCAAAAAATTTTAATTTAAGAAAAGAAAAACAATAAGGAACAACAAGGTTAGTTTTTTGGTATCATCAAAACAAACACACCAAGAAACTCTATTATGCAAAGGGCTAGGACCAGAAAGCCAAAAGTGGAAAATAATTCCTACCCTGAAGGAGCTAACATTTTACTGGGAATATAGCTGGCCGTCAGGCTGAGACAGGCCATGCCTTAACCCTCTGAATTCTCTTGTTTCTCATTTCAAGGATTTGCAAAAATTCTTATTCCAAAAGATCTCTCTAAGGTCAAAAGGATGTTCAGGAGTTCCCCTTAATTGGACCCTTCAAAATTCAGAATATTCTCTTTGGACTAGGGGTCTTTGGCACATTTGCCTCCAGAGAAAAGCAAGAAAAGTATCTGACATATCATCAGCTACCAGGGGCCTCTAGCTGTATTCTGAAGGATACAGACTAAGGCAGTGACCTTGGCAAATCTTATTAAAATCTAAGCAAGATCATTAGGACTCTCTAGCTTTAATCTCCTTTTGAAGGTGAATGGGGAATGGTGTACATATGTGATTAAAGCTCTTGGGAAGGATAAAGTTTAAAGGTCCAACAAAGCAGATTAATCTCTTTGATATGAAAAAGCATAAAAATTAAAGGGCAGACATAGGGAGTCATCTAAGGCATCCTCTCTACTGGGCTTAATTGCCCCTCTGGACTATAGAACTCCCCTGTCCGTATGGATGGGAATTCCTCTCCAAGTTGTAGCTGCAGGAAGTCAGATGTCACTGACGTCTCTGGCCAAATAGTACCTACAACTGAAAGGACACATAATTTTCTGAAAAGTGCATTGAATGCCCCTCTCTCAGGATCAGTTTCCTTACCACAAAATAAGAAGAGTCAGAATTTTTACTTCTTCCTCTATGCCTCCTAACAAAGAATCCCTGAGTTGTTTGTTTAAATGCAAATGGGGGAAAAAGTCTATTATTAAGAACTTTTGGGGTTGTATGGCTCTGGGGTTAGATCCTATCGTGACCTGTAAAGGTATATACTTGAATCACATGAGCCTGTATCAGTGGGAGAGAAGGTGGTAGCTTTCCTGAGGTAGTGATTGGTAAGATAGCGGTATCATCTGAAGAAATAAGGAGAAATCTTTTGAACCCCAAGCGTCCCTGTTCAAAGAGAGAACAGACACATTGGCCTTTAATGATTTAGTATTAGACTGAGCCCCTGAGAGGTCTGTACAACAGAATGCTGGATTAGCTCTCTGCTGGACTGAAGTGGACCACAACTATGGAGATAGGTAGGTAGTAAGCTTAAAACAAATACAGGAAGAAAAGAGATTTTTTAAAGTGTTGGCTGGAAATGAGGTGAATGGGGAAGGAAATACCACAGAATAAAAGCCGGAGCCTAGGATGAGAAAGCCGTTGGACTGGGTGCCAGGAGGCCCAGAAGAGCACAATGGGAACTCAAGGCCTGGGTATTTGAGTTAAATCAGAAAAAAACAATAGAATTGTCCAATATATACTAGACAGATTTCTTCTTTTATGATTTGAATTACCTATGGCCAAATATGGTACTTTTGAAGTTATACCTGTGTTACTAAACCTAATAATACATGTAGCATACTTGTGTCCCTAAATGTGTAGAATTCAGGTTGATGGGAGGATCATAGATTGGAAACATTCCAACCACAGTTGGAAGGGATTTGAGAAGCCATCTATTTCAAATTTTCATTTTATAACGGAGGAAATTGAGGTTAAGTGACTTACTCAAGATCACAGAAATAATAAGTGGCAAAGTTGAGATGTGAACCTAGTTCCTCTGATTCCAAATTCAGTCCCTCTTACCATTATATCACACAGCCTTCCAACACACCTTACCGCATACTCCTCTTGTGGGATCATAGTGTTATGAGAAAATAAGCCAGCACAGGATACACAGAAGAGATAAGATGCAATTTATTTATTCACTCAAGAGTGTGACACACACCATCAGTAGGTGATTGAAATGTGTGTGTGTGTGTGTGTGTGTGTGTGTGTGTGTGTTAACTTGGCAGATAACATCTCTAAAGCTAGGTGAGTCAGAAAGAGTGACAAAGAGAAGATGTGCTTTTTTTGCAAAGCAATTTGGTTCGAGCAGATACAGAACACAGTTAGGAAAAGGTACTGATTACAACAAAGGAGGATGCTTGAACATTTACAAAGAAAACTTCCCCAATTTTTTCTGCATCTTTGAGGTCTACTCAGCCTCCTAAGCCCCATCTTTTGGTTTGGCTACAAAATTCAATCCATTTCTTTTCAATTGAACTTGGCAAGCATTTTTAAGCACTTAGGATGTGACATACCAGGCATATGGCAGAAAATGTGTGAAACTGGAAGTCAAGAAGCCCTGGATTCAAATGTAGCCTTTGACACATGCTGCTATGTGACCCAGGACAAGGTACTTAAACTTTCAGTGGCTCAGATAACTTTCTAAGACTTCAAGTTGCAGAGAAGGGGGCCAACCTAATTGGTAGAAGGAGTTTCATCCCTGGAAAGACCCTATGACCCTAGGCTAGAGCCTTGAGAACAGCAGTGTCCCCCTAGAACTAGACCTGCTTCCAGCCTGGCTCTTACAGATATCATCTGGAGAAGCAACTTCAGTGGAGAAAGGGTAGCTATTCCTTGCCAGTTGCCATAAGTGGGGCAGGCAAATCAGCCTATCTGAAGTAAGGAGGCACCTGAGTGAGAGACAGGAGGTACCATGTACTATAAAGGTCAAAGCACGACCACCTTGTTGACCATCATCTTCCACAGACCCTGATAGGAGCAGCCGAGGACCTTGGATCCAAGAGCTTTTGGAATAGCAATGCTCTGAGACCTGTCCCCACAGCCTTCATCCTTGGAAGCAGTCTCCATGAAGATATGGTTCCTTCAGGTGCTATAGCCATATCTAGAAAAGAAAGTCCTGTTTCTTTGGCACAATCAAGTGGTTTAACTTAAGAAACTGATATGATTTTGTCAGTGGAAATGGCATTAAAGAGGAGGCATTATTATCTGCTTTGCCATTATACCCTGAGGACCAGGAGACCTCTCCATACGACTTGTGAGAGGCCTTTCTTTGTATCTCCAAGGCTTAGCATAGTACCCGGCACATAGTAAGTACTTAATAAATGATAGTTGACTGACGTACTGATGAAACCTTCAATATGTGTGGTCTCTCTGCTCCTCTCATTAGAATGGAATGTGTTTGAGGGCAAAGACTGTCTTCCCATTCTATTTTTATCCCCAGTGCTTAGCACATAGTGCTTAGTGAAAGCTTCATTCATTCATTCATTCATTCCCTGTATCAGTTTGAGGAGTTTCCTCATTGTGTCTCCCTATACTAATGAAATCACAGGTCTAATCCTGTGTACCAGGCTCTGGAGAGAAATGAACACAGTCTTTCCCACCACAGGAGTAAGGGAGATGTTGGAAAATTTTCTGGGTAATTTGGACCTTAAGATCACACTCACTTCCAATATCATTTAGTTCAATTTCTCAGTTTTGCAAATGAGCAAAATGAAGTGAAAGGAGCCTTGCTCTCAATTGAGTGCAGAGCCAACACTTGAATCCAGATCTTCTGACTTAAATCTCAGGGCCCTTTTCCCTAGCTACCCTGTCTCCTTCAGGACTCACAGCTGCCCAGCCCTCAGTTTCTGCCTGCAGCTGCCTATGACCTCACTGTCTACCCACAGCACCCAAATGTCCAGTGAGGGGGAGGCCTGGGAAGTGACCAGAAAAGCAGACAGCCAAGGACTAGGGGGAAGAGGGAGGGGAGAGATGGGGGTGGGAGAGAGACTCATGGCCCTGGAAGGCTGCACACACACATAAAATATCATTGTGTTTGCAGCACAGCAAACCAGGGTACCGAAGCAATTAGCCTGAGTAGTCAGACTCCTCACAAAGAGATGCCACTCCAAATTCAATTAAGGCCCTGGGACTCTTGGTGAATTCCTTCTTCCCAGCAGGCCTTCTCAGGATGAACATCCTGACTGGTGTTTTAAAACACTTCTCATGTCTCCTGCCTGAATTCTGGTCCCCTGACGGACACCTGCTTTGAGCCAGGAACATACAAAGTGAGGCATGGTTCTTTCATGGCCCAGGCTTCCCTTCTGCGTCTTGATTTAAAAATAGCTCTTTCCTGATAGCAACCACCAGGCAGCTCAGAGAGGCCTGGAAAGGGAGCTCAGAGGCTAAATGCTCCCCCCACCCCCTTCCCCTGGGAACTAATGGAACATGGACAGAACCATTTTGTTTCCCAGAGCAATTGCATGGTGATGAGTGCTGTCCATTAATCATGAGTCAGTTTGGGGCCTTGTTACCTAAGAGGGGGCTGCCCTGCTATCCCTCTCTCCAGCTAGCTACACCTGTTCAGATTGCCACCTATGTGGGAGGGGCCAGAGAGCCCCACACCTCTAGTAATGGTATCCTCAGAGCTAACCTCTTCATTTTAGAGATGAGGACACAGTCTCAGAAAGGTCAGACTGTTTATTCAAGCTAGTCAAGAGTAAAGCTGAGATTTGAACTCTCGTAGTTTGCAACCAGACTCAGGTCTCTGTTCACTGCAACACAGTCTCCTTGTGTCTCTGTGTGTTTATTTTTTTAACTTACCTGCTGCAGCTTTTAAAAAGCACAATTAATATTTGCTCCTTTGAAAAACAGGTTTTGCTTGTTTCTCCTCAGTTTTCCCCAGGCCCATTTACTGGACAATGTTGGAGAAGGGCTATTGGGACCCAGGATAAGAAGTGGGGTGGGATGGGGAGGGTGGAATTCCTGTCTCAGACCTCCTGGTCTGGAGGGGGTGAGCTGATAATCAACGGTCATACCTCAGCCTCCCTAATTCAAGAATGAACACCCCTTTTAGACGGTGAGCTCCTTAAGGGCAGGGACTGTCTTTTACTTCTTTTTTACATCCCTAGCACTGAGCACAGAGCCTAGAACACAGTAGGGATTTAATAAATGTTGATTGAATTGAATTGAGCCTTGGGTGGTAATAACACAAATATAATAAGGACAGTAGTAGATTTTGTCACATCACTAGGAATGTTCTGTTCCAACGAGGTAAAATCATTTGGAATCCAAGAATGTCAGAGGTAAAAAGAACCTTAGAGATCTTCCAGTTTTGTCCCCTCATTTTATAGACAAAGACGTGGAGACGTTGGGATGGATGTACGTTGATTTGCCCAAGTTCATTCAGTTGGTTAGGGAACAGAGTTAGAACTAGGACCCAGGCCTTCTTTTCTTTCCACTCTACCTTATTTCTATGTCAGTCGGTCAGTCAATAGACAGTTAAATCAATAAACATTTATTAAGTGCCTACTGCGTGCCAAGCCCCAGGGATATAAAGGAAGACAAAGATGGTCCTTGCTCTCAAGGAGTGATGATGATGATCTAGTGGTTTTACTTTCAAAGCACTTGGATTATATTATGGAATCTGCGCCATGTGTCTATGATGAAAGGAGACAGTTATTTTGTTATAATTTTCATTTTCTAAATAAGAAAACTGAGGCCTACACAGGTGACAAGGCATGCCTAAGGTGACATCACCGTACCTTGTCCACTAAGAAAGGGCTAAGATGAACTGTGGAAGAGTTTACATTGAAAACAGAGAAATCCTATAAACTATGATGTAACTGATGGCTCAGGCCCAGAGCAGGACTAAATAATCTCAAAGGTCTCTTTCAGTTCTAAATCCTTTTAACTCCAGTCCTGCCACCTCCTGAGTCCCATACATCATTCTGACCTGGCTTTATTTTTATTTTTAATTTTTGCAGTGTTTTCTGAAGGAAAGTGTTTGTCATATTACCCAAAGTTTAATGGTAACAAGCCTGAGTATACACACACCCGCACCCACATCCACTCACCCACCCACATACACACGTATATATGTATACATATATTATATATACACATACACACATACATGTATGTATGTGTATATATATATATATATATATATGTGTTTGCATACACACACACATATATACATACATATATATAAAACACATCCTCTTCTCTTTTCTGCCAAACCAAAAATCCTTTCGAATCTAAAAACCTATGCTTTTGCTATTGCTTAATTCAGTTCAACAGTCATTGAGAATCTACTATGTGCCAAGGCATTGTGCTTGAAGGGGCGGAGAAAATATTTATTATTTATCATTTATTAATATCATTTGATCCTAGGCTAGAAAATTGTCTAACTCAAAAGTTACTGCAGAGGTGACAATGACTTCAGAGACAGTATGGCTGCCCCAGATCTTATTTTGAGACTACACAAAAGCTTGTGTTTTGGATTCCCCAAATTAGATTGACTTATCCACCAGCTCCATCTCAAACTGCCTTTCCAGAGTCTGCCTACAGCCTACATGAGGCCAATCAGGCAAATGTCCTTACGTCCTTGTCTGAACTCTATTGAATGTATCTTCACAAGGATGTATAGAGGGAGCCACACTTTATTTCCAGATGTCTTCCTACCAAACCATCTAATGAATTTCTAAAACTATTTTGGGATTTGTTCTCACAAATGACAAAGGGGCGGGACAAGAGGAAGGGAAAGGGGGAGATCCAAGGATGAATCAGAACTGGTCTTGCCATCAAGGACCTTACTCATCTCACAGAAGAATGGAAAAAGGCAACTAAATATAGAATACAGCATAATAGCTGCAATACAGTCAGAGGTCAGCCAGTCCAACCTATCCTTTTGTTTGGTCATTTTCAGTTGTGTACAACTCCTCATGATCCCACTTGGGGTTTTCTCAGCAAATATACTGGAATGATTTGCAATTTCCTTCTCTAGTTCATTTTACAGATAAGGAATCTGAGGCAAACAATGAATTGACTTGTCCAAGTTGACACAGCTAGTAAATATCTTAAGAAGTGTCTTACTGACTTCAGGGCGAACACTCTATCCATTGTACCACCTAGCTGCCTCCTTTTACTGGTAAGAAAACAAAGCTCAGAGATGCAAAATCAAGGTCACACAGGGAATAAGTCACAGAGGCAGGATCTGAACTTAGACCCTCTAATGCTAAAACACTCTGGTCATTGACCCATAAACTTGGAGGCAAGCAGGCCACTTACTTCAATCAGTTACTAATTGTGTGACCTCAGTCAAGTTAATAGTGTCTATCTTGGTCTCATTTTTCTTACTGGTAAAAGGAAGGGGTTGGCCTTGACCTATCATTTTCCTTTTGATGCCCTATCAATTAGGTCATAGTGTTTCCCTGTGGTAGTGAGGATAGGTATTTCTGGAGCAACCCACATTCTCCCTTGATCCTTCTATGGCTAAAGATGGCCATAGATGGTTGCTGGAGGATGGTGAGGCACTATTTGTGGTCACTAATGTGCAGCAGAATGGCCCAAATGGTGCACAGTGGCATGGTGGTGGTCCAATTGGTGTCATGACTAGAGAGTGACTTCCAGAAGCATTCTAAGGGCACCCTAGGGCTTGAGAGATTGCAGTATCATGTAAATGCTTACAGGGACTTGGGTTCCCAAAGGAATGGAATAAAATAAGCCCCAGGAGATAAGGGAGAAAGTAAGAAGTAAATCTGATAAAAGATCAGTCTCAATCCTTCCTAGCCTGAGGAAATCCCATCTGAAGACCTAGAGTGTTTTCGTACCTCCCTTGGGACACTATTTAAAGTCTGTTTATTTCTGCCATGGGTATAGTTATCCTGCAATGTATTATAGCTCTTCATCTTATTCCTCTATTATATTAGTAAAATCTTTGAAAGTAAGACTGGCTCTTTATTTCAATATCTCCCTCCAAGCACCAAGGGAAATGCCTTGCCTATAGTAAGTACTTATTATTTGTTGAACTTGATTGAACACATAGTTAAGAAATAGTAGAAATTTTTCTAAATTCTGAAGTTTTTGTTTACCATGGTAAAGGTATGATTTTCTTTTCATATTAAAAATTGGTTCAGTGGGAAGGGATTGGCATCAGAGGGTCTGGGTTCAAATCTTACCTTTGGAGATTACTACTGCTGTGACTTTGGGCAAGTCACTTCAATTTCATGGGCCTCAGTTTCCAGATGTAGGTTTGTGACCACCAATAGCATGTCTCATCCTCCAGCAACCTCTCTGTGCATCTTTGGCCAGAGGAAGATCAAGGGAGAATGTGGCTTGCTACAGAAATACCTATCTCCGCTACTGCAGGGAGATACCATGACATGAATGACAGAGGAGATGAAGGAAAAGGTCAAGTCCAATCCTCTTGTTTTAACAAATGAGGAAATCTGTAAAGTGAGGGACTTGAACTAGATGCCTCCTTCTAGATGAAAAACTATAATTCTGTGAAGTCCTCTTCCCTAAGCAGCCTCAGTTTCCTCAGCTAGAAAATGGAGATCATCATACCTAGAGCATTCACCTAGCATAATATCATGAGCATCAAACAAGGTAAAGTATGTAGGACACTTAATAAGTCTTAAATGTTACCTATTGTGGTTAGTACTACTAAATAAACTAAATGTATACTAATATATAAATATTAAATATAGAATATATTTATGTAGATATACTATATATTAAATATAATGTATTATATTTAATATATAATATATTATAAATACTAATTATAGAAACTAACAAAATACTAAACTAGCTAAATAAATGTCAGTTACTATTGTTATTCTTACAAATAAACAGCTCAGAGAGGTGATGGATTGTAGTGTGATCTTTGTAAATAAGGTAGAATACATTCACTTGATCTCTTAGGAGCTTGAAAGTGTAGGGAGAAATCCAGCTATTTTCTAGGAATGTGAACATCATTACTCAAGGGGGCAACTACACAGCTCAAACTCAAGTTTCTTTTTTCCCAGTCATCTTTCAGGAGCCTTCCAGAATAGCCGATCTGTCTGCTGGCCTAGATAGAATTGATTTATCTTAGAGAAGATGATGGTCAGCTACATCTCAAATGCTTATAACTTGAGGCTGCTCACATCCCATATGTGATGGGAGGACCACAGGCCTCATTGGTGGTAGTCTGGGTTAAATGATCTTTATTTTATTTATTTATTTTTGGTGTATGAAGCAGTTAAGGTTAAGTGACTTGCTCAGGGTCACACAGCTAGCAAGCATTAAATATTTGAAGTTGGATTTGAACTCAGGTCCTCCTTATTCTGGGTTGGTATCACTTGCTGGGGTAGTGAAGTGGGGGGGGCACTCTTCAAATATCAAGAACAGAGAGAGACAAAAGTAACTGAAGTGGTTGGAGGGGCTTGGAAACCACAAAGGATAGGCCCCCAAATGGCTGAGACTACTCTGCACTCCAGGGTCTAACCAGATCTCAGGGATCCTGGACTTCTGTGGCCAGTCATACAGGGGGTGGTAAGGTCTAGGGACAACTGCTCAAGCTCACATACAAAACTAATTTGTATAAGAAAAAATTTTTTCATACCTTATTTTAAGACTTCAGCAGACATGTGATTTCCCTAGGATGTATAAAACCTCTGCTAACCTAGGCTCGAGCCCTTTCATGACTTACTAGAGGAGTCTTTATGAGTTACCATAGCCCAAAAGCCTCATTCCCAAGTGGCTGACCTTCCAAAGTCTTGAACCTTTCTGAAATTAACTAAGGTGGTCCTTGGAGGGATAGTGATGTAGTTGTGAACAGGTTCAGACTTAAAGTCTTTCCAACATGGTGGACTCTGCTGGTTCTTCATTTACTTATCTTTAAATGTGGTATTTGGACTAGGTTGCTGCTAAGTTCCCTACCATATCTAGAGTGAGAGTCATATGGTCTGTAGGAATCTCTTTTGTCATAGTTGAAATAGATTTGTTACCAGCTCCAAGATCTGGCCTATATAACATAGGAAGATCAAATTTCAGATCTTGCCTAGGGCTTATAAATGCCTTGTTCTAGCTCTGGCCTCTAGGAAGAACTAATTCCTGTTTGAACATAGTGTGATCCTCACAGTGGATGAGCCAATTAGGAAAACTTCCTCCTAGAGAGAAAGGGAAGAGGGAGAGATTCTTTCCTAAGGAGACAAAGGGTCAGAGAGAGCCGACATTTCTTTATAATACATACCTTAGTTCTATTTTGCTGTGTGTTGAGTCTGGTATTGAGAAGAAATGTGACACAGTGAAAAGAGTTGGACACAGAAACAGGAAAGTCTGAGTTTGAGTCTTCAACACTTACTAGCCATGAAATTCCAGGCAAATAACTTAACCTCTTAGACAGCTTTCTAAAATGATGAGGCAGAAAATAGTTGCTCTGGCATCTGTGGAGGGAATTTCCATACCTAAAGTTCATTATACCTATGAAATAATAGATGTGGATCAAAAAAAAAAAATTCTGGCATTAGGGTGGAGGGGAAGCAGTTTGTGTCACACCTGTCCTAATGATGTTTTTAGTGAATCCACCTTGGTAAATAAAACCCCAGAGAGAAGTGTCTGCATGTGTATGTTTCTGTGAGGGTTGGGAGTGGGGAAGAGAGGGAGAAAGGTGGGAAGAGGGGGACAGGGGCAGTCAATATGACATAATTTGCCCAAAAAAATCATGGTTTGAGGCTTGAGCTGAGGTAGGAATCTCAGCCTGAGCTTGGAAGCCCTACTTAGCCACAGCTAGCCTTGTTTCCATTGGCCTCTGTCTTCTCTGCTCCAATGGTGACTGTCACATTCCCCTGTTATGTGGGAGGTGCTTCTCTCCCTGTCCTTGTTCTTTTTCCTTATCTGGGAATGTCAGTGTTGCCAGGCAGCTGCTGGGTATTGGCTACAGTCCAGGTATCAGTGTCTTGCCTTTACTGGACTTGGTAGAAAATCCATTAGAAGAGATTGGTCCTTTCACTCCCACCCTCACACTACATCAATCAGTAATCAGTCACATTTACTGGAAGGTAGTTTGGCATGGTGACTAGAAAGCTGGCCTCAAGTAAGGAAGATCTGGGTCCAGTTCTTGTCAGATGTGGTGGATAGAGTGTCAGGCAGCAATACCTGAATTCAAATGTAGCCTCAGATACTTACTAGCTGTGAGACCTTGTCATATTGTTGTAAGGATCAAATGAGATAATATTTTTAAGAAGCACTTAGCACAAATGCCTGGCACATAGTAAATGCTATGTAAAAGCTTATTCCCCTCTCTTTCCTATCCTTCTGACATATACTGACATTTAATTTTCTCAATCCTGGGCAAGTCATTCAATCTCTTACAGTTTCAAGTAACTATCTAATACTGTGCCCCAGGTATCTAACATTTTTTAAAAATATATTTTCTCTAACTCTTAATCAATAGGTAGTGACAGAAATGAAATAAAAAGGAAAGAGAGTCTTGGAGAAGAAGAGGGAAAATGACCTGAAAACATAGGTACAGGAAGACAAAAACCAAAAGAAACAATACAATTGCCCAGTACTACCTTACAGGGAGAGTGATGTATGTGGACACATTCTCTGTGTTTGACTGCCAGGTTTGGGGAATATGGTGGCTGAGGGTACTTGCAGTTAGGATCAGGAAGGGAAAGCTTAAGTTGCTTGCCTCTCTTGGACACAGTGACCTTGCCCAGGGAAGCATGCAGCAATTGACTGGAATTTCCCACTGACCATCTGGGCATCTGGGGGCAAAGTACCCTGACCTCCTTATGTGGCCTCCCTCACCACTCACTAGGATGAAACGGAGCTAGGTGATGGGTCATTAGCTGAAGCACTAGGCTCTAGGGAACATGTTAAAAAAGGTTTCTCCTACCCTGGGGGAACACTCAGTAAGAACAGAATTCCTAAAATGCAATGCCTGCCCTCCTTTCTGGTCAAGAATGAATAATTTCTTCCCAGTAGGCCAGGAAAATTACAGTAATGCCAGACTTGTGAATAGATTTCCCAGGTTTCACAGATGAGATTAATTTTTGGTTGAGAAGGTTGTCCACATAATTTAGTATTCTGTGTCTGACATTTGGCACTAGGAGGCATTTTGTGGGAGGGCAAGTTTGTCTCTTCTGATGTCAACAACAATTTACTGAACATTTAATTCAATCCAACAAACATGTATTAGGCATCTGCTCTGTAGATAGCACTGCACTTAGGAAATAAAAATTTTAGAGTGACCTAATTCCTGACCTCAAAGAGCTTCTACTCCATTATATTTATACTCCTGAAACATACTATTTCATAAAGCCCTCATTAATTTGTTTTCTTTTTATTGTTTAGTGATTTCAGTCATGCCTAACTCTTTGTGACCCCATTTGGGGTTTTCTTGGCAAAGATTAGAGTCATTTGCCATTTTCTTCTGTAGCTCATTTTACAAATGAGGAAATTGAGGCAAACAGGGTTAAGTGACTTGCCCAAGCTCACACAGCTAGTGAGTATCTGAGGCCAGATTTGAATTCAGGAGGACTTCCTCCTGACTCCAGGCCTAACACTATACCCCAGGTGCCACCTACCTGCCCAAGTTTAGAGCTATTTGCAATTCTGTCCACCTGAGCTACTTCTTGGATTGAGTTCATCAAATTAAATACTTTGTAGAGTTGGTTATATTTGATTGAGTCAAGTGACATAACTCTTACTATAGGTTTCACTAGCCTCTCTGGTATGGAAATGAGATTCATTGGTTATCTATGTGGGTTCTCCTTTAGATGGGGGAATCACAATGAAACCCAACAATCCTCTGGCTCAGTGGATGTTTTCAAGGGAAAATTAAACATTTCCATCAAAGTTCCAGTTTCACCCTGGCATTTCTTCAAAACTCCTGTGTTGGTGCTGCCATCTAGTTCTAGGAAGCAAAAGCGAAATTGATTAGGTTTAGAACAAAAGCATCGGCCTGAGAGATGGGAGACCTCAGTTCTAGTCCCAGCTCAAGTGCCAACGTTGGTCTGTAACCTTGGGCAAGATAGTTTACATTCTGTGGGCCTTCGTTTCCACAACTGTAAAATAAGGCAACTGGGCTAGAAGACCGTTGGGGTCCCTGCCAACTCTGCATTTGTGATTTGATGATCTTTAAGATCCCACCCAGCTCTAAAACTGTGTGAGTGCATTGTGTACTTTGGCTTCTATTTGATTTTACCGTTATGTTTAATTTCTTTCAAAAGATAGTAAGAAAACGGGAGTAATGAGAGCCCAAGGTCTTCCTCAGTAAAGACAAAACTAAGAATCCATGTGCTCCTCTCTGAGCACTTTCGCCAAGTGTCTTGAGGGCATCTTTATATCTCTCTCACCTCCATCCTATTGTCAAATGCTTTGTATCTATTTATTAAATATGTTATTACTATTGACATTTTTATAACTTTCCTTACTCCCATCCTATGGTCTAATGTGCGAATTGATTTATTAAATTTAATATTATTCTAAAAATTATTGCCACTAATAATATTGATGTATCAACTTCTCTCATTAATATCTTCTATTTCCATCCTTTTGTCAAATGCCTTGCATTTATTTATTAATAATAGTAACACTGACATCCTTATCTCTCCTTATTCCTATCCTATTGTCTAACTCCTTGTATCTATTTGTTAAACATATAATTATTTTAAAAATTATCCCCATCAATAGGAATATGAGCATACTTATATCTCTCCCTACTGCCATTCATTGTCTGTTAAATATATCACTATTACTGTGACTAATAACATTGATATGAGAGTAGTCTGGTGTACTGGATAGAGAACTTGGGTTCAAATCCTACTTTTAACACCAGCTGGCTGCGTGACCCTGAGCAAGTCTCTTGATCTCTTAGTGCTTTAGGCAACTCTCTAAGATTATAAATTGCAAAAAAGGTACCAGTCTGCTTTAGTAAAGGGATTTTTCTCATCTGGGAACTTCCTACAACAATGAAATCATGGGTTGGTGCCCCTATCCCTGATGAGGATGAGGATGATGATGATGAATATTTATGTGGCACTTCAAAGTTGAAGAAGCCAAGTGATCCTGCTAATTCTCTAACCGCCCTCCTCTCTGATATATTTTGGCATTGGATTGCCTTAGAGGTGCTCCTGAAATTCTTTTTTGGCCTAGCCAATTTTTAATTTTCCTGTGACCTTCTAAACCTGGGGAGAGCCTTATGTACAAGTTTGAAGCTTGTGTGGGTACCTTCCCAAGTCTCATTCTGCGCCTGTCCTACGCTTTCTGGTGCCAATGTCTACGAGACTCTGTGAGGCCTCTGTGACTGTCTGGTCGTTAAGATTTCCTGATCCTTATGCAACACCTAACCTTGTCCTTTCCCCGGTGCCATTCTTTCCAAAATGACCTCCTGCTTGCCGCAAATAGCCATTCTCTCAGTTCTGAATGATTCTCTGAAATAGGAGAGCTGAATAGCTGGAGTAGGGGAGAAAGAACACCAAATTTGGGGTCCAATTGGATTCCATAGATTTAGATCTGGGAGGGATCTGTGAAGTTTTCTTGTCTAACTCTTTAAGTTTATATCTGAGAAAGTTGAGCACATAGTAAGAGTTTAATAAATGCTTTTTGACTGACCGTGACAATCAGTTTGATTATGTGGGAGTTGTATAATGGCAAGGTCACTAGATTTTGAGTCTAAAGTCTTGGATTTGAATTCTTGCACTGTCTATTATCTCTGTGACCTTGGTTAAGTCATATCACCTCTCTAGTGCTCAGTTTACTTTTCCATAACTGAATGGGTTGGATGATAATATTTAAGGTCTTTTCCAGTCCCAAATCTATGAGACTATGATATATTTCAAGCCAAAGCTTGGATGATCTAAACCTTTCCAGTGTTCCATAAAGTAAAAAAACACATTACTCTAGATTTAACAAATTCCAAGAAAGAAAAGATTTTAATGTAATCTTTTCTTTCTTGGTATTTGTTAATCAGAAAAGATTATGTGTGAAAATTCAAACCTCTCAAGGATCGCTTGCTTTTTAGAAGAGTATATGATAATTTCAACACATAACTTTCAAAGCTGTCCTGCTTCTGAATTTCCTTTTATTCTTTGGAATGCATTTGAACAAGAGCATTGGTGTTTTTGTGGGGAGGACACCCAACAATAGTGCCCTTCTCCTCACCTTCAAATCCTCACCCCCAAATACCAAGAGAAAAGCATACCCTTTTAAAAAAAAACAAATAAGCATTGTCCAGCAAAATAAATCCAAACATTTGCCATGTCCAAAAACCAAATCTCTCATTCTGTATAAGCATTTTTTTCCAAAAAGTTGGTTAACCCAAATTAATTCCTAATGGGTGAATTTGCAAATAGTGTGACAAAATAAAATGAATTTCATGCAATTTGGGGAAAATATTTTTGGTTAGCGACCATTCTGGTACCCTTCAATAACAAGTGGTGGAACTCTGACCTTGAGGTGAGGCGACTTGGATCTAAATCTGGATTTCAGACCCTTGAGTTTAAGCCCCAGTTCTGTTACTTCATAGCCACGTAGCTTTGGACAAGTCAGTTTACTGTAAAAGGATAATGGTTACACTTGCTATGAGGAGAGTACTTTGTAAACGACCAAGCATCATGTAACTATGGGCTATTGTTACTTTTAAAGACCATTATTATTGCTACTCTCCATCTAATAAGCTTGGTTCTTCTTCCATACTTTTTAAATCCTTCACCAAACATTTAATAAGTTTACTTTGTGCCTAGCATTGTGATATGCTAGGAGAGATACAATGATATTAGTGCCCTCCTAGTGCTTAGAATATAATAGAGGGGTAAGTTAGACAATAAAGATAGGCATAATAGGTGACATTAAATGGTAAGGGTAATGAACTCAGTGTTAACATTTTTAGGGCAGCTAGATGGTGCAGTGGATAGAGCCTTGTACCTGGAGTCAGGAACACCTGAGTTCAAATCAAGACACTTACTAGTTGTCTGACGCAGGGCAAATCACTTAATCCTGTTTTCCTCAGTTTCCTCATATGTAAAATGAGCTGGAGAAGGAAATGGCAAAGCCCTCCAGTATCTTTGTCAAAAAAAACCCAAATGAGCTCACAAGGAGTAGGACATGCCTGAAATGACTGGATGACAACAGACATATTTATTGCATCTCCTTTTATAGTGGCAAGGAACTGGAAACCAAGGGGATGACCATCAATTGAGCAATAGCTGAACAAATTATGCCATATGAATGTGATGGCATATTATTGTGCTATGAGAATTGAGGAAATTGATGGGTTCAGAGAAACCTTAGAAGACATGTATGAACTGATGCAAAATGAAGTGACCAAAATCAGGATAACAATTTATACAGTAACAAGAATATTGCAAAGACAAAACAACTTTGAAAGACAAGATCTCCTATGAATGAATCAACTAATTATGATTCCAGAGCGATGCTGATGAACTGTGCTACCCGTCTTCTGGTAGAGAGGTAGTGGATTCAAGATGCAGAGTAAAATGTATATTTTCAAATGTTACCAATGTGGAACTTCGTTTTACTTGACTAGGCATATTTTCTTTTTCTATTTTTTCAGTGGAGGAATGGGAGGTAGGGAAAATAAATGCTTACAAATGGGATAAAATTAAATTAAATATAAATGAAATGTTCATTATCCCCTTACAAAAGCAAGTGCTACATGAGGTCGGGGCAGGGGTAGGGAGGAGCAAGTTGTTACCAACTAGGAAGATAAGGAAAAGCTTCCTGGACATGACAGTATTTGAGTTGGACTTTGAAGAATGTATGGTATTCCATGAGCAAAGGGGCTGAGGAAGAACAGAGAATCCTCCCACTACCCATATGTTGTGAGTCTTCCCTATCCTCACAGGGACACTTTTCCATTCCAGAAGTTTTTTTCTTTTTTCTTACATTGCCTTTCTTTTCTGATCAGTTAACTTCTTTCAATACTACAAGAGATGCCTCTTCCAATGTAGATCCCAGCTCCTCTTCATGTTATTAGAGGGTCTTTGAGAGATTCTTTGGATGAAGGAATCCAGTTCACTGTGCAAGTTTTTGCTAGAATAATTCTACTACTATTCCATTCTGAGAAGATGAGGCCGTTTAGGGACCTCCAGCCAATGGCTCTATTTCCCCATCTCTTCTGGAATAGCTAAGGTTCCTTCACTTGGCCCATTCCCTCTCTGGCTACTCCATCAAACTGTCACTTTTCATTCTTGAGATCTCATAAAAATTCTACTCTTTGTCTTACTTTTAGAGGCTCAGACACTCTGGCACAACTGTGGGACCTATCTCCACAGAAGTTCAGAAAAAGCTTCCCACTGTCTGCTCGGTGTATATCCAGAAACTTTGTTACTAGGAGTGATGCCCAGGCATCACTGGGCGATCAGACCTGGAGGTGTGGGACCAATTGTTCTTGCCAGCAGTCTCAAAGGCATTACTGGAGAGTAACACAGGCTTCCTGGCCGGACTGGCCTTGACCATTTAGGCAGTTTTAGCTATTAGGAAAGTTTCCCTTCCTTCTGCCTAAATCTGTGTCTTTGCAATTGCTGTTCATTGTTCTTCATGTTCTCATGGGGGGTCCAGGAGAATAGGGCTAGCCTCCAGAACTATAGCTAGAAATTGTTGTGGTTGGGGCAAATTCAATTTGTTGTGGGTAGGCAGGCAGTAACAGTACAGAGGATTGCCTAACTCAAAGTATAGACAGACCAGGAGAGAGGATGTTTGCCTCCCAGGATTCTAGTCTACACTCCTTCAAAGGATGACAAAGAGAACCTTAGGAAGGGGTACCCATAGTGATGGGCTGACCAGAGTCAATGTGCCTCATGATATCATAGGACATTAAAAGACTGACAAATGAGGTACAAGGAAGAAACATGACCCTTTCAGATACAGCTAGTATGCTTATTTGCTTTGTGTGAGTAGAGTTATTTATTATAAGTAAGGATGTCTGTTTGGGGGCAACGGGAGTTATGTAGAAATAGGAATGGAGAATAATGATGGTAAAGTAGCGATTATAAAAAGAAAAGAAAAAATAGCATTGGCGAAACATTGAAAAAAACAAAAAAAGCAGAAAGAAATTCAGAAGGGAACATGAACAAAGAGGGGACATTACTAGCATTGTAAATTTAATATACACTTTAAAAATTTCAAACCATATATAAGTTCACATTTTCACATAGAATCTTTTCTGTTCTCTCTATATATTGAAATGTTCATGCTGATTGATGTTTATTAGGTTCATAATAAAAAAGAATCATGTTTCTCTGAAGATGAAGTGTCTCTTTCTCCAAGGAAGAAATCCTCCCCACTATTCCCCATGTTGGCACCCTGGGGCAAAGCCTTGGTTGTAGCATACTAATTCTCTCTCTCATAATCCCTCTTTCAAAAGATAATCTTGCAAATACCAGAAGTTAGCTATCATGTCCCCTTTTGTCTCTGTAAGTCTTATTTTTTTAGGTTAATTATACCCATTTCCTTCAATAGAAAAGGCACAGCCTATAAGCCTCTCACTATTTTGGTCAGCTTCTTCCAGATGTGCTCAGGTTGGTCAATGTCCTTTCAAAAATATGGTCCCTAGAACTGAACACAATATTTTAGATGTGATATGCCTAGAACAAATTCAGCAGAATTTGTATGCCTCATTCTAGACCCCATTCATGTGCTAATGTAGCCTAATAAATATTGTGTTAGTTTTTGCACCTAACAAATGATCCTTTTAATTTTGTTGTCCACTAAAACCTTCAGCTCTTTTCTTTTACGTGTTGTCTAATCATTCCTCCCCCATCCTATAGTTTTGCAGTCAATCAAAACCAAACAAACAAACACATCCCTATTAAATTTCATCTTATTAGATTTGGCACATCTTTCTAATCTGGCAATATCTTTTAGCATCCAAGTTCTGTTATTCTATGTGTTTACTTTTTGCTCTCTCTTGCCTGTTATCTGCACATTTGAAAAGCATGCATTCTGGGACTTCATCTGAAGCACTGATGAAAGTACTTAACAATTGATCCCTGGGACACTCCACTAGAGACCTTCAGCACTAAGATTTTAAACTTCATATTACTTTTTATCGTGCTACCTAGCAGTCTTCTAGGCTTCCTCTCCCTGTCATTAATTGGTATGGGCTCAGGAAATGCAAATTCATTCTTACATAATACTCTTAATAGAACACCATTAACAGGTTAAATCTCCCAACTTGCAAAGTTTAATGGAAAAGGACTTCTGGATTGTCCTGTCAGTTTCTCCCTCTTTTCAATATGGGTTCATGGGAGCACATTATATATTCATGATCTGTATTGAAATTTGCAAGAAATTAAAAATTTGCCTGTGCTCATGCCAGGGAATGATGATGTTTCATGAACTGACTGAGATCTACATTGAAGGCTAGAGATAGAGAGAATTCAGATCCCTTTTATTAAAAAAGCCTCAGAATAAAGTATGTCTGATGGATTCTATTCATTACTACAGAGCTGTCCCCCTAAGAGATATTCTCCAATTGTCAAGATAACAAGTAGTCTACAAACAGAGGATGCTATATAAATGCTAATGATGAATGCTCCTGACTGAAGGAAAATGAAAGCTTGGATTTCTCTGTAGCTCTGGTTGGCCTGTCCCTTTCCTGATGAGATATTAAAAACACCAGACCCTTGGATCGATCCTCTTTGATCTATAATGGGCTAAGTCATCCATTTGAGAGCCTTTCTCTTCTCCTTATAAAAGATAGACCAGGGACATAAAAGAGAAAGTCCAAACATCCTTGTTCTTTTGGAATTACAAGGAAAGTTTACATAATTCTCCTGAATCAGGTTCAGCTTTGGATTGGGGCACAAGAACAGAGGTTTTCCAGACTAGATATCTCAGAGAGAAGCCCCAAGGGAAATGAGCTATTTGGTGGTCTCATAGTTGGTCTTTACTTTGACAAAAACCTCCTGAGGTCATAAACTTTAGAGTTTGGAAAGATTCTTGGAAGTTGCTTAGTTTGATTGCCTCATTTTAGACATAAGAAAACTGAAGCTATAGAAAAATAAACTATTCCTATTTCAGTGTTTCTGTTACTCTCAACTTCAAGCCCTAATTTGAAGGCTTTCATTTTCAATCTCTTCTTTACGTCCCACATTCATAGACTCATAGAATGTTAGATTTGGAAGGGACCTTAGAGATCAATAATCTAACACCTGTGTTTTCAGAGGAGGAAACTGAGGTTCAGGATTTTTTACTTTTGTTGACCAAGAATGAATGAAAAATATTGATGAAGCACTTACTATGTGCCAGGTACTGTTCTAAGCGCTGGGGATAGAAATATAAAACAGCTCTTGCTTTCAAGACTTGCATCCTAATGGGAGAAGAAAAAAATTCTCTACCTAGAAAAGTGGCTGGGGACAGCCAAGTGATGCAGTGGATAGAATGCTGGACCTGGAGTCAGGAAGACTCATTTTCCTGAGTTCAAATCTGGCCTCAGACACTTAGTAGCTTTGTGACCCTGGGCAAGTTGCTTCACCCTGTTTGCTTCAATTTCCTCATCTGTAAAATGAGCTGGAAAAGGGGATGGTAAACCACTCCAGTATCTTTGCCAAGAAAATCCCAAATGGGATCACAAAGATTTGGACATGACTGAAAAACAACTAAACGATAACAAGAGAGAAGAGGGTAGCATTGTGACTTGGTTCCTGGAAAAATAAGAAAAAGCTTTCCTGAGAGGGATTGGTAGGATGGTCAAAGGTTAGGCCACCTGTTGTAGAAATGGCTAGGAACAATACAATGATCCAAGACAATTCCAAAGGACTCATGATGAAGCATACTATCCTCCTCCAGAGAAAGAACTGATATTGATAGAGTACAGACTGAAAAAAAAATGCTATTTCTCTTTTATTCAAATCTCCTTGTACAAAATGACTAATATGGAAATGTTTTTACAAAGCTGTACATGTATAACCTATATCTGATTGTTTACTATCTCAGGGATGAGGGAGAGGAGGGATAGAATTTGGAACTCAAAACTTTAAAGAAAATTAAAAAATTGGGGGGGAATGACTAGGAGGTAGTATGGCAATTCTAGATATGATAAGGCTCACCTATCAGAGACCACAGTCCAAGTCCCAACTGGAAAGGGATGAGGGTCTGGCTTTTAAAGCCCTTTCCAAGTCTGAAGCAGTAACCTTATATTCATTCCAGTCATCCAGGTACACAACTTGAAGTCACTCTTGACTTACACAACTTGAAATCACTCTTGACTTTTCGCTCTCCCTTACTTGTTCACATCTCATCAGTATATAATTCTCGTCAATTCTATTTCCATAATATTTCTTGCAAGAGAGTCTGCATGACATACTAGATAGAGGGCCAGCCTCAAAGCCAGGAAAATTGGAATTGAAATCCACCTCAGAAACATATGAACTGTGTAACTTTGGGCATGTCACTTAACTTCTCAATGATCTAGGCTAGAGGTGTCAAACATCCAACCAGGAACTCCCTAGTATGACCTGAATCTGATTAAAATTTAGCTAGGAAATATTTAACAAAATCAATAAAAATGCAATAGAACATAGATAATATTAATATGTGATTTTCTAAGACAATATGTGGCATACAAGGTTCCTTGTATTTGCCTTGCCCCATGTATTTAAGATAAACACCACTGGTCTAGGCAACACTCTAAGATTATAGGTTTCAGAAAAGATGCTGACCTTCATTGGCAGAGGGAGATTCCTCCCCTGGGAGTCTGCCATACCAGTGAAATCACAGGTCCAGCCTTTATCCTTAGCCTCAATATTTCTTTCATCCATCCTCTTTTTATCACATGACTAGTTTCTTACTTCAGACCCTTCCAAACTCACTCCTGAACTCTCATAGTTCCTCCTGGTTGGTCTCCCCTTTTCCACATAGTTGACAAAAGCAATTTTTCCCAAAGCTTAGTTTACGCCATGTTAGTCCCTTGCTCCATAGTGTTTCAGGGACTCTTTGTTGCTTCTAGGATAAGCCCAAACCCATCTGCTTGATAGTTAAAGCTTTTCTGTCTGACTCAGTCTACCTTTCTGTGACTTCCTTTTTATTCTCTCCAGGTTCCAGCCCAATTGGCTGCCTTGCTGTTCCCAGAGACCAGTTTTTCCTTTTCTCCTTCCATGTCATTATTCATGACACTCACAATACATGGAATACACACCTCCTCTCTAGATCAAGAAAGATCTTGGGCAAGACACAAGCGAAAGATTCAAATGTTGGATAGCATAGGGCCAAAGCCAGGTCCCCATGGGATGTGGAGTGAGAAGGAAGAGTCAAAGAGCATTCCTCTGGGTACCAGATCTGTTACCCCTCTCCCCTAGGGATCAGGCTGTCACCCAGGGCCACTCAGCATTTTTATTATAAACTAGCATTTATATAACACTTTAAGATTTGCCAAGTATTTTACCCAAGTGAGTTCATTTGATCTTCACAACAACGCCATGAGGTGGCTGCTCTTACTATTATTTCCAATTTACAGATGCAGAATCGGAGGCATACAGAACTTAAGTTACTTCATCAGGATTACACAGCTAGCAAGTCTATGAGGCAGGATTTGCACCTAGTCCTTCCCAAGTCCAAGCATATCACTTAGGCCTCTATTCCAACGACTTTTACCTGGTCAAGGTCACACAGTTGTCAAATAGTAGTTAGGACTAGAAACCCAACTCCTTCTATTCCAAGAACAATGTTCTTTCCAACTTGTACGGCTTCTACCTTGTAATCCCACATCTTGGGTGACAAAATAATGATGATGATGATGATAACAAGAAAAGCAGTAATTATGGTGATTTTCTTTTCAAAGCACATGAGTTCTCATCAGGACCATTATTAACCCCATATCCTAAATGAAGATATTGAGGTCTGGAGAGATCAAGTGGTTAATCCAATCCAATCCAACAGGAACCTATTAGTGCCTGCTATATTCTCTGCATCTTGAGCTAGGTGCTGAGGATTCATAGATAAAAGGGAAAACAATTACTGTCCTTGAGGAGTTTTCATTGCTCTAGATGCCATATGCCTTACTCATTGGCGTGAAGGGAGGGAAGATGGGGGAACACCCACTAACTGAGCTACAGAGCATTTTACATCACAAATCCTGAAAGTCTTTAAACTATGATGAAACTCTTGGCTTTGGAACCAGATGAAGGGAAGAGGATGCTGGGGCTGGGAAGCCAAGGGATGGGCTGCAGCCAGAAGACTCACCCAAGGCACTGTTTTTCTTGTGGCTACCAGGATACTGCTGTAGCCATTCTCAGGATTCAGCATGGCAGATGCCCCTGGCTAATTGGCTACTCATCTACACTGTATCCTTTGAGGATTCCCCATCACAGGGATGAAGATATAACAAAACCTCATGCATTACTTTTTGGTATCTGGAGAGAAACAAGTACCCTATTAGGAGAACTGTGGTCAAATCTCATAGTCACTTTATCATTTAAAAAAAGAAGAAAACAACCTAGTAGAATTTCAACTCAAGTAAAGAACAGAAGACAATTAAATACAATTAAGCTGTGTCTGTTTTTCGTGGAAGGCCAGGCTCACTGTACAGCATCTACTGTTGTTGTACGTCCGTTCTCAGAAAGGACCATAATATCATGAAAGTGAAGCCATGACTTACAAGTGAATTGGATTTCAGCAAGGGAGGTCTGTCACCCTCTCCCCCAGAACCATCTGGGTCCAGTGCGTCTGAATTCAAGGGCAAAAGCATTCTTTATTTGAACGAAGTTTTCAATATGCATTTGAATAAATTAGCAATTCAAAATAAAAGTAAGAAGAGCTAAGAACAAGTTACAAGGAAAGGGTACGGATTTTCAAAGGTCTGGTGTGTTTGTCTTTCTCGGGAGTAATTCAACAAAGACAGAGAAAGGTTTGCTAAACAATCCTATCAGCCAGGAAGCTGGAAGATTTTGGGCTGGGTTTTTTCTTCTATTCTGGACAAATTTACTTCCCCTGGAGAATCAAAGAAGCAAGTGACCCTGAGAGCTGAGAAACTGACAAAGGCCACTTCCCCTGGCTCCCTAAATCTATTTTCCTTCCATTTTAAATGTGAATTACCCACGGACACAACGCTTATATTCTCCCGAATTATGGAGACAGTTTGTTCCTATTATTCTGTTTGATATTATTGCTAATTATTGGTCTCTGAAGATTTGCCCATGTGCTGATCTTTTTACCAAGATCCGTCTCTGAGACAATTGGAAATGAACGTGATATGATCTGAGAAGGAGGGGAACTGATTATATAAGAACAAGGGATTTTAGATGGACATTTCTAGGACTGGGCCCTTGGAGAATGTCAGGCATGACATGTAAGAACATCAATAAAAGAAAAGCCCAATAACTCTCAGGAGAGAGAGAAAAATGACAGAGAAAGCTGCTGAAAACAAGAGACCCAGTTCTAGATGTCTTTGTACTGATGCATGCCTGCAGCATGGGTAATAACACTTAAGAGAGAGCTTTACCGGCATCCACAAAACAGGCAACGCCCTCCAGGGCACTGGGTAGCCAGATCTTCTGTGGAAGATTGGTGGAAAGAATGGTCCAGGATCAAGAAGAGTGGATGGGTTGCTATCCATATCCTTAAAGGGAGTGCCCCCTTAAATGGCTCACACTAAAACACCAAAGCATTTCTATGTGACTTGGGGGTATATGGTCTCATCTCATTTGTGCTCTGCTATCGTAGATTTATTATATACGCATATATACACATATGTATTAATATATAATATTTATACATTTTACATATATATATTATATATATATGCATACCTATGCACATATATAATCTTATTACTGTCTTGCAAACAAATAAATTGAGGCTCAGAGAGGTAATATGACATAGTACATAAAGATCCTTGCAGATATAGATTTGGAAAAGGGGCAGCTAGGTAGCACAGGGAATAAAATCTAGCAGGTCTAGCATCACAAAGAACTGAGTTCAAATCCTGTCTCAGACATCTATTAGCTGTGTGACCCTGGGCAGCTCACTTCATTCTGTTTGCTTTAGTTTCCTCATCTGTAAAAGGAGTTGGAGGATGAAAAGGCAAAACACTTCCAGTATCTTTGCCAATACATCACCAAATGAGGTCAGGAAGAATTAGATACAGCTGAAACAAGTGAACAACAGCAAGACGAACTTAGAAAACCACACAATAACACTGTCTATGTTCTATTGTATTTTTATTTATTTGATGAAATATTTTCTAATTACATTTTAATCTAGTTCCGGTAGTTTGCTTGACAGGTCTGCGCTAAGTCACAAGGCTAGTAAGTGACAGAGTTGGGACTCTGGCTTAGGTCTTCTGAAGCCAAAGCAATGCTCTTTTCATAACATCATATGTGTACAATACGTAGACATACTTGCTATATGTACATATACTATATGCCCATGCATATTTATGCAATGTGCAATGCACATATGGATTTATACATGTCTATATACATGCACACATGTATAATACATTTGTATACTTCCTTATGTAAACATATTTGCTTCGTAAATGTGTTATAGTGTATAATATATATATATGTGTTATAAACAGTTATACCCATATATACTTATACATAAATATATATAATGCATGCACACACATACACACATGGTATAATGTGATGAGCATTGTTTTGGGTTCAGAAGACCGGAGTCTGAGTTGCAGTTACCAGCCCTGTAACTTAGGTGACATGCTCTTACTTCTTTAAACCTCAGTTTCTTCATTTGCAAGATGGGGATAACAATACTGTAACATGGGGCTGTGGTAAGGATCACAGGAGACAACCTAAATAAGGCCCTTTATAAGCTATCAACTGCTATATAAATGTCAGCCATTATTGTGGATATGTCATTAAATAATAAAGGAACTCAATAATTAAATCAAAGTGGGAAACCATTACATCTTCTAGAGGCCCCAAGGGATGGAGTCTTGGGTGGATGCCAGTTTGCCAGTGAGGACGGGGGAATGTGAGGGAGGAGAGAAGATTGCCAGAGGGGTACAGTGGAAGAGATGAAAAAAGAATATGAATAGATGAGAAAGCATGAACATTTATACATGGACCCTGGCAGGAGACAGAGAAAGCAATCCTGAGTAAACAAGCAAACCCGAGAGTCAAACACAGACGCGAGATAGCCAGAGGGGAAACTAAAGAGTGAAAATGAGATCCTCAGAGAGTGAGCAAAATGGCCACAGACATTACTCCAGGAGATTGATAGAAAGAACTCACAGGGAATGAGCAAACCAGATACAAGAGTCAGAGAATGAGTGAGCCAGAGAAAAATGGAGCCTTAGAAAGGATAGTGGGTGGTAGAATGAAAAGAGCACTACTGGCCTTGGAATAGGCATTCTGGGACTGTTCTGTAGTTGTGCCATTCGTTGTTTATTTTTTCTTAATGTAATATCTGTATTTCAACACAAGTGCTTTCCTTTATAATTCTGTGTAATTGATTTTATAGATTTAGAAACCTAATTCTGGGAAGGGGTCTATAGGCTTCCCCAGACTGCCAAAGGGGATCAGGATACAGAAAGTGGTACCTTTGAAGCACAAATAGTGTTTCTGCCATTTATTAGCTGTGGACCTTGGAAAAGTCATGACACCACATCTGAGCTTTCATTTTCTTATGAATAAAATGAGGGGTTGGACTAGCTGATCTCTAACACAAGTAGTAATAAAGGTAGAGAGTATACAACACATCCTTGTGGGTTGGAAAAATGGAGTGCCTACTAAATACTTGGTAGGGAGAATTATACATTAGAAGCTCTCTTTCATAAACTAACAGGTGACAAAAATACAGGCTTCAAAATATCCTCAAAAATTCAAAATAAATTATACTAAAATTAGAGAATTGTTGTTCAGTTGTGTCCAGCTCTTTGTAACCCCATTTGATGTTTTCTTGGAAAAGATACTGGAGTGATTTTATATTTCCTGCTCCAGTCCATTTCACATGTGAGGAAACTGAGGCAACCAGGGTTAAATGACTTGCCCAGGGTCACATAGATAATAAGTGTCTGAGGTCTGATTTGAACTCAGGAAGGTAAGGCCCAGTGTTCTGTTCACTGTGCCTGCTAAGGGCCCAAACTAGAACATTATCATGGGAAAAAAAGAAACACATCCAAAAACCCTGTTGCCTACCATCTCTAGCACATAACATGGACCCATAACCATTTAAAAATAATATTTTAATAGATATTGCCATATCAAATCCTCCCAGCTACATGGAACCAAAAGGGGGAAAAAGTCAAAATATAGGCACCTAATCAAGGAAATAAAAAAGGTTTTTTTTTTTTGTAGGAGTAGGAACATTGTAGGAGTAGGAAGAAGTACATCTAATTTCTATTGCCTTATCTACTATTAGAATAGTACCAAGGATACTGTCAGGAATCCTACAGAGAATAAGTTTACATTCCAATAATTTTACTAAATTACAGAAAGCAGTTATTTAATTCACCTGTGTAGTCATCCACAGAGCATTAAATATAAAAGAATAATATAGCAGACTAGCCACTTGTTCCAGAATCATTTATAACTGAATTCCATCAAAAAAAAAGATAAAAAAGAGATAATAAGAACTATAAAACCAACATCATACTGCTTTTTATTCAACTACAAAAAGCAACTATTTCATCAATCTTGGAAAGAGCCTGAAAAATATAAACTAATCCCCAAAGAATGCAAGCAGAAATCGTGACCAAATAGCACTATGCTACTCAAAGGTAGAAAAGACTATGAAATTATCTTGACATCCCCAAGACAGCTAGACCACTGGATGTGTCTTCTGATAGCAACCCAGGGCATGGGCCTTCCTTAGTTGGGGACAAGAGTCACTAGTTACAACAAAATTTAAAGACTTTGGGGATTTGAGATATAAAGTATTCTATGAGTTACTTGGTTTTTATCCATCTCTTATCTGAATCAAAAAAACTCATGAGACTATGATAATAGCTGACATTTAAATATAATAGTTTGAGGTTTGTAAAGCACTTTCAATGAATCATCTCAATTGATCATACAATGTTAGAGCTGGAAGGGACCATTGAGATCAGCCAGTTCAGCAGTTATTGATCACTATATGTGTCCTAAACCCTTATTCTGGTGAAGCCTCTCTGCTCCTTCTGAGAATACTTTTTTAATGTATAAAATAAAATACATAGGATAACAAAGAAAATCAATTATACTGAAACACAATTTTTGGAATATTTAAAAAACAAGTTCACAGACCCTACCCACCCAAGTTAAAAAACCTTATTCTAATACAACCTCTCATTTTAATGAGGTAAAAAGTGAGACTGAGAGAGGGGAAGTAACTTATCTAAGGTCCTATAAGTGGCAAAACCAAGATGCAAATCCAGATCTTCTGACTCATCCAAGGAATCTTTATTCCTTCTAAAATAAAAGAATTGTCAAGGCATACCATGGATAAGATTAAACAATGAAGAAAGTCAGTCAAATGCAAAAGTGATAAGGCAAAAGGCTGAGCAGACCGGAATTAGGAAGTGGAAGCATAATTGGGCCTCTCAGCCTAAGCATGAGGACAGGAGGGTTGTCATGGGATAGAAACAGTGAAATAAATAGAAAAGAAGAGATGAATGAATACAGGGTGGCATTTGGAGGGAGAAACTGAGCAGACTTGATGACTGACTGGGTGTCAGAGGATAAGGCCCCCCAGGTTTCAAACCTGGCACCTTAAAGGAAGGCATTGTTATGTTCAGAGTGAAGGAAATTGGGAGGGGGAGCTAGTTTTCATGAAACAAATGGCAAGCTTAACTTTGGACAAGGCGATTTTGGGTTCTGGTAGATAGTCAAGTGAAAATGTACAGTGGGTGGCTGGAGACATATGACTGGCTCTCAGGTAAAGAGTGTACAACTAGGAGTAAAGATCTGGGAATGTGAAGGAAGCAGCACTTCTCTCCATTTAAAAATCGCCTTGGGTTTCTGTTGAAATGCACTTAAAAATTCCCAGCATAACAATATATGACTGTGGTAATGTGTTAGGTTCCTATCCATCTGAGTTGTAAAATTACAGGTCTTTCTTTAATGCTTTCACTTTCCTGAGGATAAAGGGCCTGGCTCCACTAAAAAAACTAGAAGCACGCTTGCCAGAAATCTCTGGCAGAGGCCAAGCTACAGAATGCAGACGTCTGTTGAGTCCCGCACTAGCAGGTGAGAACACCCATGGAAGCCAAGGATGTATCTTGAGTGACATGGAAGTCCTGGGGAGGAAAGTGAAAGGCGTTGAAATGTAGGTGATATATATTTTTTAATCTCTTCTTCCAGCTGAAGGCTTGAGACTCTGGAAGCCAAGGGAGAATTCATGAAGTGAGCAGCTGGGCATGCAGATGGTATCAAAGAACAGGATTAAGTTTTCTGGACCATGGTTTAAGAATGATGGGCTCTTGACAAGGAGTGGAGTTCAAGACTCACCTCATGAGGGCTAGAAAAAATAGCATAATCTGGAGACTTACCAACCTGATTAAAAGGAATTTAAAATGAAAATTGTGAGAGGGAAGGAGAAAAAAAAATGTTCAGATGCAATGTCAAAAACCGTGGAGGACATCTGGAGCGACAGAAAAGAATAGCAGAAGATTGCAGACCCATAAAGCTAGACACAGAAGGAACCTCAGAAAGGAGGAACCTGGTAATTTTCAGAAGAAAGTGACAGGGGAAAGGGCTGAAAACAATTTATATAATTTTATGTTTCTGAATCAATTAACAGAGTATGGAGAGAGAGCTGGAATTTCTTTTTTTCACATTAGCACATTAGCTCTCTAATTTACACACTCACACACACACATACACACACGCTCCAACCATCTGAGATAAAAGGGAAGATGACTTAAGAAAAATAGGAGACTCTCAAAACTGAAATTGTCACAATGAAATCGCAAATTATAGTGATCAGGAAGAAAAGGGTAGAGTAATAATTCCTCTAGAAACCAGTGTTGCTGCACAGGAAGCTCTCTAATGTGAAAAGAATATCTTGTAATATACTATGTTTTATCTCATAAACTAAAAATTAAATAACAATTTTAAGAGAATATTTACAAATAATGGAAGGAGATTAACCAAAGACACACAGAAAAATTAAAAAAAGATATAAGAGGAAGATCAGAAGATGTTCTTCTTAGTCAGTTAATTTCATTTCTTAAATTCTGAGATATTATGATTCTAATACTAAACTCCAGAATGAGCTTGTAAAAATGCTAAGGACAATTGTAAATAAAGGCATTTTAAAGCACTGCATGAAGAACAAGGAAAGGGTAGGATTACTGTTTGGTGCAGATACTCTGCACACAGTAGGTGCTTAAGGTGTTGTCATAAATGATTATCAAAGAACAACAACAAAACTCCTATTTTGTATATATTTCCTATGTGATGGATAATGACCTTCAGATTGGAGAGAGTGGGTCAAAGATGGTTATGGGGAACTAGAATTTAATAACAACTTCTATTTTTAGAGTGTTTTAAAGTTTGTGAAGCACTATTCTCACAACTCTTCTATAGATGAGGATACTGAGGCAACGAGTGGTGAAGTAATGGTAGCATAACTAGCTAGCAAATATCCAAGGTAGAATTGAAACCTACATGCCCTTATCTCAAGTCTAGTGGTCTATCCATTATATCATATTCTCTTTCAAAATAAATAAGGACATGGTAAGAGAGTTTCTGATTGACCTCAGAATCACTTATTCTGAGTATCAGAAGAACTGAACTCTTAGCTTTGTTGTTATTTGATTGTTTCAGTCGTGTCTGACTCTTTGTGACCCCATTTGGGGTTTTTTTTGTAGAGATACTGGAGTGATTTGCCATTTCCTTCTCTGGCTCATTTTACAGTTGAGGAAACTGAGGCAGACAGAGTTAAACGCCTTGCCCAGGGTCATACAGCTAGTACGGGTCTGAGGACAGATTTGAAACTCAGGAAGATGAGTCTTCCTGACTCTAGGTCTGGCAATCTATCCACTGTGCCACCCAGCTTTCCTCTGAGCCCTGGCTCTGCCATTAACCTAGCTGTGATGCTGGGTAGGTCACTTTCCCAATGTGGGTCTCAGTTTTGTCAGCTATAAATGAAAAGAATTGGACTAAAGGATCCTTTCCAACTCTAATATTGTTTGAAGTTTAAGCATGAGATGTAGTTCTTTTTTTTTTTTGAAGTAGCTTATGGTCCAGATAGGGAATATACTGTATATAACATTAATAAATAGAATAATCATCTACAATATACCAGGCACTGTACTAGAGATTATAAAACAAAAGTGAAACAGGTCCTGCCTTCAAGAAACTTACATTCTTGCAAGAAAAAAAACATATCACAGATAAGCAGATGAAACATAAGTACAAGGTAATTTGGGGGGAAGCAGCAGGGGAAATGGGGAAAGATCTTGTAGAATGAAGGAGCTAGGAATTCTAAGAGGGAGAGGGGTGGGGAGTGCATTTTAGTCATAGAAGATAGACTCTGCACAAGCACAGAGCGGGAATGATGGAATGTCATGTAAGAGAACAGTCAACTAGCATCGATTGAACTCCTACTATGTGCTAGGCAGCAAGCTAGTCAGTTTGACTGGATCAAATCGTGTCTAATGTATAATGAAACAAATTATATTGCATATGAAACAGACACACATATTATATGTGTGTATAAATTTTGAATGTGGTATTGATTTTAAGTGCAATAGTATATGTTCCATGCCAGTTTGGAATGGACAAGATGTTTTAGGAAGTGTGAAATAAGATTTTATATGTAGAATGGGGAAATAATATGGAGTGCCTTGGAATGCACAAGATTTTGAATTGTGTAGTAGGCAATAAGGTAAATTTTTGAGGAGAAGATGATAAAAAAATGTATTTGGTAGTTTGACAATGGTGTGTGGGGTGGGTTGGAAAGTGAAGGCATTGCAGAAAATGAGGCCAACCAGGAGAATGTTTTAATAATCCAGGTCTGAAGGGAAATGGCCCTGGGCTAAAGCAGTGATGGTGGGATTACAGAAGGAGAGATGAATCTAAATAAGTTTGAGGATAGGGCCTCTTTTTATTGGTCTTTTTCTTCTGAATATCTAGGACATAGTAGGTGCTATGAATGCAGTTCATATGCATAGTAGGTACAATGAATTGGGTTATCTACAATGATTGATTGCATTTTTTTTTCAATGTATTGGAGTCATTTCATCTCTCTTTTCCAATGCATACCAGAGAATGTTGGCTCACAGAAGCAGGAACTGGTTGGCTTTAAAGCAGAGACAAGCAACACATACCCAAACCCAGTTGGGGCAAGCAGTACCCAAACTGAGTCAGGCAGATATCAGGGAGAGAAAGATACGAGGGCAGGTGCCTAAGAGTATCTCTGTCTCTTTGCCATTTTGTGGTCACAGAGCGCTAGTGCTGCTGGCCAATGGCCTGTCAGAACATTTCTGTCTCTTTACTCCACTGTTAGGGAGATAATGAACCAGCCTCCAGGGCCACGTGTTAAAAAGTCTGATTCATACTCTTCACTTGCTGCAAGGATCTTTGAAAGTTACCTCCCCTCTCATGGCCTCTGTTTACTAGAATAGCCTGCTTATCAAAATGCCAGGGTGGGAGGAACTAAAAAATCAGCCTGACAGGAATTCATCTAGTCTATCTCAAAGCCCTGGCTCAAAGTCCTCCTAGGAAGAAGATGCCTGCTCCTTAACTTTAAAAATCTCCCCAGTATGAGATGCTAGTGCTCTTTGTTCAGTCTAACTTCAGTCCCTCCAGATGCATTTTAAAATGAGTGTCTCTTATTCTATCTTTAGGGAAGTTGGAAGAGGCCTTTTGTTACTGATGTTACCCACTCTGATCAGAATAAACATACTTATAGTCCACTCTGGATTTTTCAATTAAAAGGAACAAATATTGATTGGAAGGTGGGCTATCTACTCTTGTCGTTTTGATTTGTTGTTGAGTCACGTGCTGGTCTTCTTGACCCTATGGACCACAGCACAACAGACCCCTGTCCTACCCTCCGTTGTCTCCTCAAGTCTGTCCTAGCTCACGTTCATTGCTTCCATCCATCTCATTCTCTGCTTTCCCCTTCTCCTTTTGCCTCCAATCTTTCCCTACATCAGAGTTTTTTCAAATGAATTCTGTCTTCTCATTACGTGGCCAAAGTATTTAAGCTGCCTTGAATTATCTACAATGAATTTTTAATCCCCACATGCCTCTTCTAGATCACTTAGCTGGCCCAGTTCCTTGTCCCTCCCTCCTCCCAATTTTTTTCTTCCCCCAAAGTACCCAGATGACATTAGATCAGGGAGTGCAGCACATTATAATTTAAGCAAAACATAATTAGAAATATAAATTTGCTGCCAAAATGATCCCATAATACACTCCAAGGCCACATAGACAATTCTCTGTCATTGTTCCCCTCCATCAGCACAGAGAATCCAGAGTCAATTCACATGGGAGAATCTGAACCTTTTTTTCTGATAGGCTTTGTAAAGCCTTTTGGGATTATGACTGGGGAGTTAGAGGAGGGAGCTGATTCATTTTCTGAATAGCCTCCAGTCAGGACTATGAAGTGGCTTCCCCAGAACACTTAAGGTCTTACAGTAGAGAGGGGTTGCCCTGAAGCATAATGGAGGATAGGGTTTAAGATTTCCTTTGGTTTGTCAGTGGCATAGTGGAATGACCAATGAAATTAGGATCAGAGGAGCTGAGGTTTGAAACCTGGCTTAAGCTATCAATGCTTAAAACTGTAACAAGACTTTTGGGACACCCTACACACACACACACACACACACTCACACACACACACACACATATACACACACCATGACCCCATTTGGGATTTTCTTGGCAAAGATTTACAGTGGTTTGGCATTTCCTTCTCTAATTCATTTTACAGACAAAGAAACTGAAATGACCTACCCACAGTTACACAGCCAGTAGGTGTCTGAGGTCAGATTTGAACTCAAGGAAGATGAGCCATCCTGACTACAGACCTGGTGTTCTATCCACTGAGCCATCTAGTTGTCCTGTTAACTGAGTATTAGTGATATTATAATTCCCATTTTACAGATGAAGAAATGAAAACTTAGAGAGGTGATTAAGTGCTTTTATCAATGATCACATAGTGAATATCAGAGGTGAGATCTGAACCTCACCACTTAGTGCCTATGACCTGTTACTGATTATCTTTTGAACCTGGAATGAGTCATAGAAATGCTCTAGCCCTCAGTTTTCTCGTTTGTAAAATGGGAGGCCAATCTAGAAGATCTCTAATGATGACCTCTTTTGCTGGTGGAGAAACTGAGAGATCCACAGATCAAAGCTACTGATGGAGGGTATTGTGTCCCTCTGTAGTGCCCTAAATTCATGCCGTGACAACACAGCCTCTAGACTAAATGCAAATAGGTCATGGGTGTCTTTCCACTATGTGGAGTGTGTTTGGCTATCCATTAGCTATTAAAAACATAAAGGTCAGGAAGGCTTTTAGGGAGAGCAGAGGAAATGAAAACTGGCAAATGGGAATTCCCATTGGTCTCCCCTGCTGTTTCGTTACCTTCATCACATAGAGACTGAAGCAGACATAAGAATCCCCAGACCAGAGTTCATGCCAGGCGCAGCAGAAATCTTCTGGGGCTGAGGGGAGCATCTGTGGGGACAACAAAGAGATTCAGCCCGATTGATGTGAGTGCAGCAGGCAGCTGGGGAATCATGGAGGAACTGCTGTTTGTGACTGAGCTGAGCTGATGTCTCTGCTGGGCTCCATGGTAGGACAGGCTCTGAAGTGCCCAGGATACTCTGGGCAGGATTTGTAAAGCACAGGTTGGGAGAAAGTTGTATTGGGAAACTCTGGGGAACTGTGACTTGGATAATCATGACCCACAAAACTCTTTATTACTTATAGGAATCTACTGAGGCAGTCTTCCTCCCTTGTAAATCTTTCTCACTGACTCTTCTATTTCTTCTCTTCTAGTTTGGGCACACTGGACCCTCATGGACCCATCTCTCTCTAGAAAGTAGACATAAAGCTTCAATGTCACCTGGGCAGGAATTTGGTAAGAAATACCTGGTTGGGACCCATTTTGTAACTCCTAGCAGGTACATCCAGCTGTTTGCAGTTTTACAAGAGAAGTGCTTAGGCCTGAATTGGGATATTGAGAATTGGATGGATGATCTTTTTGTGGGTATGGAGTACTGCTCTGGAGAAGCCTGGTCCTGATATGTGTGTGCAGACCCTATATATGAGCTGTCATCTTTAATAATAGCTCTGACATGGTCACTAGAGTTCAGTTCCATTCCTTCTCAAACACCTGCCCTGGATTTATCCTTTCCACCCTTCCCACCCTCCCCCAGTTTTCCCTCACCACTGAATAGGACAAGTTCTATTACATTACACCTGTAAGTAGAATGATGTCATTACTTCTTGCAGTGACAGTCTTTCCTTGATGTTTACCACACACCCGTACATGCTTCCCACACTAGACTCCTTTGTATTACTTTCAAAATGTGATAACATGGGTCTAGAGTTGTTCTAGAGAATGTAAATTTCCTCTATAACTCTCTCATTACCAAGTCTTCCCTAGCTCCTCAGTCAGTCTTTCTAGGGAGCCTAGGGACTGCATTCACACCAGCTAGTGAGTTTTGTGATGGTACTAGAAAGTAGGTATTGGATAATACAGACCCTTATGAAAGGCTAGACCACCCTTGTGCCCTTGATGATTAGGCAGGGCTCTCAGATAGACCTGAGTTTTGTGCTACCCAATCTGAAGTCTAGGATAGCCCTTAGAACTTTTGAACACTTGAGGACAAGGGGTGGGGTGGGTCTGGAGAAAGGAACTTGGCTCCTTCCTGAAATCCAGAGGAACTCACACAGCCCAGTCTCAAGGATCCTTCACTGAGTAATTCTCTCTCTTGCAGAAAGGTACCAAACTTACAGAATTTACAGGGATAGCTTACAGAATTTCTCTGTAAGGAGATAAAAGGGTTCGTGGGACTAAAGTGCTAATCATAAGATTTAGAACTGAAAGAGACTTTATGGACCATCTAACCCAGGAGTTCTTAACTTTTTATGTCATAGGCCCCACTGGCAGTGTGGTGAAGTCAATGTACCTTTTCTTAGAATGTTTGTTACCTACATTAATAACTGAAGGAAATATTAAAATTTCAGTTAGAGGATAATGAAAATAAAGATGTAATTTTTTCGCATCCAATTTTTCTGACCCCCTGAAATCTATCCATGGGAGCCCTAGGAGATCTATGGAGCCAAGATTAGGAACCCCTAAGATTCTAGCCCAAACTCCTAATTTTATAAATAAGAAAACTTAGGTACAGAGAACTGACTTTCCCAGTGCCATACCAGCAGCAAATTGTAAAGCTGGAATTCCAACCCAGAACTTCAGAGGCCAGATGCATAGCTTTTGCTAGTATACTATTACCTCCCTCTGGCTTGGCAGGGACCCTAACCACAAGATTCATTGAACAATATTGGAAAATACTATCAGATGCCAGATAGATAGGATATATGGTACAGTGGACAACTGGACAGCAGATAGAGTATCTGGTTTTGAATGCAGACTGTCATTTACTATGCATGTGGCTTGGTCACTTTTCCTACTTTGGACCTCACTTCTGCAAAATGAGGAGATTGGACTAGATGACCTTTAAGCCTTCATTCCTATGGAATAAAGCCCAGGAAGGGGGGAAAATGTGAAGCAGTGTTTCCTATTTAGCAGTCTTTAAAAGAGAAAGCAGGATTATGATGAAGATTTATGGAAAGCAGAGCAGTCTCTACATCCTATAGGCTGCTTTCCATGGCCCTTCCAGCCCCCCTTCCCACACTTTTGAAGCGGCTGATGCCACAGGAATCTCCCTTCCCACCTAATAGCCAACTAGAACCCTACCCACCTCTTTTCCCCTGTGCTCCCATCCTTATCTCCATCCCCACCCCGGAACAGAGAGCTTCGTTACCATTGCAGAAGTCTTCCTAAAAACCCCTATTAGCGGCTAGCCAGGGAAAGCAACAAAGATTCCTCAAGCTCGAATCCCGAATTCCTCCCTCGGTCCCAGTAGCAAGGTCGTCTCCCATTTTCCGGGCTGAACTTTTAACTCCATCCCGTGCCCTTTCCCAGGCTAATCCCTCCGCAGCAGGTGCCCTTTGGTCGTCCGGCCACCTGCTGAATTTGGCACGCATATCCATCCCCTAGGGACGCCGCCTCCCGCTCTACCTCCAAGGCTCGCTGGAGAGTTCACCAACTCCCCTGATAGCTCCCAGATCTCCCAGCTGATCAACAGAGGACAAAGAAAATGAAGACAACTTACTTGTTGAGAAGGCTGCTTCCTGCGTCCAGCTGACAGCAACTTCGGGGGTAACTGGGAGAACCAGCTCAGGGACCACAGTCAAGGATTCCCTCTGGGACTCTCCAGTCTGAGCCATCACCAGCACACGGATGGCTTCCGTCTCCGGAGCTCAGGGTTTCTTAACCTCTTCCTACCTGTGCCTTTCCTTGGCCTGGGGCTATGTGGGTGGAAGCTGGATTGTGCCATCCTGTTCCCTCTTCTGTCTCTTCAATCACTCTCCCCTCCCCTCTCCTGCTTCTTGGCTAGCTAGCTATCTTTGCCATCCTCTCTCTCTCTCTCTCTCTCTCTCTCTCTCTCTCTCTCTCTCCCTTTCTCTCTCTCCTCTCTTTTCTTCCCTCCTCCCACTGCCCTCTCCCTCTCCTCCCCGCCCCCCACCTATTTTTCTTTTTCCAGTAAATGAATTCTCTACATAATAAACCTATTTAAAGGGCCAGGAGAGGAGGGAATTAGAAAGACACAGAGGGAAAGACAGAGAATGGGAGAGCGAGAGTAATCTCATGTGATCCTGGAACATCATATCTGAATGAACAGAGAGGAAAGGTGGGGGAAAGGAGGAGAGAAAGCGGTTGCCTCTAGGAGTGAGTAAAAGGTCTTGAGAGAAAAGCATCTCCTCCCTTTCCCTCCCGTCCCCTTTTCTGCTCCTTCCCCCTCATTCCTGCCAAATACTGAAAATGCACACGATGTATTTCCCTAGGTGAGCTGGATTGTCACCTCTGATCTCCAAGACTTCCTCTTGTCACCCAGATGCAAAATAGGAGGGAGAAAATGGGAGCAGGAAGATGAGAGGCGGAAGGGAGAAAACCAGAAATCAAAGAGGAGAGTGCCACAGTGCACTAGAGGAAGGTAATCTTCTTCAGTCAATCAATCAGCACTTATTAAGCACCTACTACATGCTAGTCTCCGGGGATGCAAAGACAAAAAATAAAACAGGTCCTCCCTTCATGAAACCTACATTCTATACTTACATATATAAGAATATAAAGACTAACAAAAATAAATATGGAATAGGTTAGGGAGTAAAAACATAAGTGGTTAAGAGAGTATCAGTAAAGACTTTGTATAAAAGATGGTGTTTATGATGTGCAATGATCAACTTTGACAGACATCTCTTCTCAGCATTACAAGATTCTAAGACAGTTCCAAGACTCATTATGGAAAATGCTGTCCACTTCCAGAGAAAGAACTATGGAGTCTGAATGGAGATTGAAACATACTATTTTTTCTTTTTTGTTTGTTTCTTCTTTCTCATGGTTTTTTTCTTTGGTTCTAATTCTTCTTTACCACATGACTAATGTGGAAATATATTTATTCCACATGCAAAGCCTATATCATATTTGCACTCCATTGTAGGAAGAGGGTAGCAGAAGGAGGGGGAGAAAATTTGGAACTCAAAATCTTATAGAAGTGAATGATGAAAACTAAAAGCAAATAGATAAAAAAGAAAAGAGAAAAAAAGATGGTGCTTGAGCTATGTTTTGAAGACAGCATAAAATGTGATGGACTTGGAGTCAAAGGATATAGATTTGAATCCTAACTCTGGACCTTTCTAGCTATTTGATCCTGGGTAAGTCATAACTTTCTAGGGCTCAGTTTGTTCATTCTTCAGATGAGGGAACTAAGACTCAGTAGCTGCTAACGTTCCTCACATCTCTAAATCTGTAATTCTAGGTGGAGTCTTAACCTCTTCTCTGATCTCAAATCCCATACTCAGGCTTGCTGAGATGCCCACTGTGGGTCTGGGCATTGTCCCAGTGGGCAAGGAGAATTTTCTGGACCTTTCTTGCCAGATGGTGGTCATCAGAAAGCTACTGAAAATAAGGAAAATTGTGCGTAAACTGAACAGGAAGAAAATAAAGAAGCAACTTTTCCAGAGTTCATAAATTCCCCATCCCTTTCCTCCACCTCCGTAACTCCCAGGAAATGTATGAGGTTAAAAGGTGAATGGAACCTATCATCATGATTATTTGTGGTGGAAATGTCGAGGGAGAGTTGATTGAAATCTGCTAGGAACTTGAGATCTTCATAGATGTTAAGCACAATTTTAAAAGGCTGTCTAAGTAGCTGAGCAATAGAAGTAAAGCTCAGTGCAATTTCAAGCTTGTAGTTGGAGTAAACATTTTCTTTGCTTCATTTCTCTCTAGGTTCTTCCATTCCACAAGCTAGTCTTCCACCTCCTCTACCACTCCCAAATCAATTTTTTTCAAGTTGATTTAAGGAACCTTCTAATAATAGTTGACATTTACATAGTGATATACCTGTTTCATCTCATTTGATGTGCAAAAGACTTTGTGAGTTAAATACTGTTATTATCTCCATTTTACAAATGGAGAAATTGAGTCACAAAACAGTCAAGTGACTTGTTCACTGTTATTAAGCTGATATTTGTAGATGGATGGTATAGATCTAAAGATTGCTCAACCTCAACCCTTCAAACATTGCTTCTCTTTACGATTCAATCTCTCCCCATAAACTGATTGCCCACCTCACTCTCTACAAATATGATCAAGTCTTCTAATATCCTTTAAAAATCACTTGGTCTTACCATTCCCTTAAACTAGCATCCTATGTCTCCTCTTCATTTCACAGCCAAACTCCTTGAAAAATCTGTCTATTCTCTTTGCTTCTACTTCCTCTCTTCTCACTAGCTTCTTAACACTTTGCAATCTGTCTTCCAAAGGTTGTCTCCAAAGTTTCCAGTGGTTTCCTACTTTTCAAAGCCATTTGTCTGAAAGACCACTGACCAAATATCTCTGTAAATATATGGCAGGGCTCTATGGGGCTAAGTAGGGCTTTTCTCATACCTCTTCCTGCTTGACCTGTCTGTGGCACTTGGCAGCATCAATCCTCTCTTCCTAAATATGCCTTTCTCTCTGGGTTCTCATGACCTTGCTCAATTTTGATTCTCCTGCTTGATTTGGCCTCTTCTTCTAAGTCTGTTAGGATGGTTATCTCTTGGATCATCTATGTCCTGCCACCTACCTATAAGTTTCTCCTTTATCTACCATGGTGATCTCAACAGTCTCTATGGGTTCAATTATCATCTCTAAGCAGACAACTACAATTATCCCTTCTACTTCGTGAGGCTTAGGTGCCCCCATGATCTGGAAAATTCATGTAAAATTTTTTGACCTTCTCTTTGTACCACAGAAGAAGTTTGAATTATTATGGTATTAAAAGATAAAATATGTTGATATTATAGAATACTATACAGATATTTTATGCTTTTCTGAGTTTCTAAATTGTTTCTATTATTGTCTGCTGGTCTTCACATGTTGTCTGCAGCTTCTGCAAAACTCCCAAAAAATTCCCATTTAATTTCTTATCCCAACCCACAATATATTGAAATCATAATGGGAGAAGTCAGAATGTGGAAGGGGTAATTACACCAGGTCCATATACCCAGACTGAATCTGTCTTCTGAGCTTCTCTCATGCATCACCAATTGCCTGTTGGTGTCACAAACTCAATGTAACCAAAGCAGAATTCATTATCTTTGACTCTAAATATATCCCTTCTCCTAGCTTCTCTATTTCTGTTGGGGAAAATCACCTTTTTAGTCACCCAGGTGCACAATCTCAGAAATATCTGTGACACATCATTCTCCTTTACTATCATATCCAAGTACTTGCAAAGCTATGTCAATCCTACTTTTCCAACATCTCATAACCCATTTTCCCCCTACTTACACCACACCTTCCCCTAGTTCAGGCTCTCATTGTCTCTCACAAGAACTATTATAGTAACCTCCAAGTTGTTCCCCCTGTCTCTAGACTCTCCTCTTTCTAGTCCCTCCTCTGCCCAGATGCCAAATTAATATCCTTAAGGCAGACTTCTGATGATGTCACAACACTACTTGAAAAGCTCCAGTGGCTCCCTATTGCCTCTGGGATGGAATAAGATTTCCGTTTGGCATTCAGAGCCCTTTACAACATGACTCCAGCCTACTTTTCCAGTACTTTCCCCAGGCTTATTTTTTATTTGTTGTTGTTCAGTTATATCTGACCCTTAGACCCTGCGAATTGTACCACGGTGTTTTCTTGGTAAAGATACTAGAGTGCCATTTTGTCCCCCAGGGGATTCAGGCAAACAGGGTTAATTGACTTGTTCAAGGTCACACAGCTAGTAAGTGTCTGAGGTTGAGTTTGAGTGAACTCAGGACTTTCTGACTCCCACGTAGCTCCTTTATTACACATCACTCCACATCGAGCTACAATCCTGCTGAACTGGCCCATTTGTTCTTCACTCTACGTATGTTACAATCTCCTGTTCCTATGCAACTGCCTAAATACCTCTCCATGTTTGGCTGTCTTCAAGGTTCAGATTCAGGGCCATCTCCTATGTGAAGCCTTTCTTGATGTCCTCCCCAAGCTGCTAGTATCCCAATGGAAGTTCTTTATATTTACTTTGTGTGTGTATGTATACTTTGTGCATATGTTTGTTGTTTAGTTGTTTCAGTCCTGTTTGACTCTCCATGACTCCAATTTAGGATCCAGTATCTTGGCAAAGATACTGGAGTAGTTTACCATTACTTCTCCAGCTCATTTTACAGATGAGGAACCTGAGTCAAATGACGTTAAGTGATTTGTTCAGGGTCACACAGTTAGTAAGTGTCTGAGGCCAGATTTGAACTCAGGAAGATGAGTTTTCCTGATTCCAAGCCCAGAGTTTTATCTACTGTGCCATCTAACTGCTATGTATATACATACATATTTAAAGATATACTAAATAAATAAAGGTATACGAATGTTATCATATATATGTAATTTTCTTATCTGTGTATATATTGCTTTAAGTATTTGAATAGAAGCTCCTAGGAACATTTGTGGTTTTGTCTTTGTATGCCCAGTACCAAATGATGCCTGGCACAAATTGGGCACTTAATAAATGATTATGGATTGATTCATTGAGAAGCTCTTCCTAGCTCATTGCAAAATGCTGTTGACTGTATTGCACTGCCTAGCCATCTCTCCTAGGATGAGTGGCACATAAACAATTTCCATTGTTATTAGTGGAAAAGAAAGATGACTGATGTTATTTATATATATATTCTCTCTTCCTGGTTTAGCAATTCAGCATGGTATAATGGATAAAAAGTAGGCACTGGAGTCAGGAAAATCTGGATTCAAATCCTACCTTGGACACACACTGGCTAAGGGACTAGAGGTGAGTCAAATAATCCCTGGGTGGCCCCTCAGCTCTCCTAAACTACAAGTTACAGAAATGCTGCCAAGCTGCATCTATGGAGAGAGTCCCCTTTACAGATGCAATCTCCAGCTCCCTCTTTCCCTCTTCCTCCAAAGCTACTTTAAGCAGTGGTACATGTTCAGTCATTTTTCAGTCATGGCTGACTCTTTTTGACCCTTTTTGAGGTTTTCTTAACAAAGATACTAGAATGGTTTGCCATTTCCTTCCCCAGCTCATTTTACAGATGAGGAAACTGAGGTAAACAGGGTTAAGTGACTTGCCCAGGATCATACACCTAGTGTCTGAGGTTGGATTTGGGCTCAGGATGATGAGTCTTCCTGACCCCAGACCTGGCATTCTAGCTGCCTAATGGTAGTAGGAACTGGGAAACCCAATCCCTGGATTCAGTTTCCAGAAGACCAGGACTGAAAGACCAGGGATTTCAGTCCTAGTTTGTAAGAACTTAGGTAAATTGCTTAACCAACCTGCTCATGGCTTCTGTTTCTCCCATCAGAAGAAGCTGGTAATAGCTAAAATAACAGCTGGAATACTCTTTGGAACAAAGGTGTTAAATGCATCCTTCAAAAGTTGAAAATTGATGGTGAGAAGCTTAAAAGCAGCTGAGAATTGTATGTGTTCTACTTGATAATTAGAGACCAGGGACCTATCCTACCTTTCCTCTTTTACCTGCTTTAATCCTCTTAAGCAAACCATAGATGCATTTCCAGAGCTGCTTTTATTTCTCATGTATGCCCTGGGAACCTGGGATGTATAACCCATGCCAAGAGATTATCATGATTTTCACACTACTGAAAGTCTGATGAATAATACCTATAAGTATCTAGGTCATGGGGTATCATTAGGCTAAAAGAAGACAATATCCATAAGTACTTTGAAAACTTTAAAGCCTACATAAGGGTTTTTTTTTTGGTAAATTATGGATTTATTAAGGATCCTACCTAAATACCTCATTGTGACATGGATGTGACCCTAGATCGTTGAAGGCCATGCCTTTGGAGGCTAAGCCCTGACAGGTTTGAACCATGATAGAAAAGCTTTGAATCTAGACTTGGCAGCAGGGCACAAATCTGTTCATCTCATTCCCTGTTTAATATACTCCAGTGGCTCACTGTTATCCCCCATAAATTAATTATGAATTCCTCTGTTTGGCATTTGAAGGTCATTACACCATGACCCCTTCTTACCTTTCTGGCCTTCTTGTACATTACTCCTCTTTACATACTGTCCAGCCATACTGGCCTACTTGTCTTTGCTCACACATGACCCTCCATCTCCCACTCTGTGCCTTTGTAGTGGCTTCCCCTCATGCCTAGAATGTTCTTCCTCTTCATCCTTGCCTCTCAGTTGGGATGGAGATGTCACTGGATTTGCACAACTCACAGCTCTCAGTTCCCCTGACTTTCTTCGAGTCACCTCAAATGGTGCCTTCTATAAAAGGTCTTTCTGGTCCCCATCCCAACCTCAATCCCTAGCTTCTAGTGCCTTCTCTCTAGGGTGATCTTCCATTTAATTGGTATGTATCGCATATGTGCATATGCACTTACATGTTGTCTCCCCTCTTAGAATGATGGGAGAGTCCTCTTTATAAGCATTATCACCAGCCCTAGCTCTCTTTCCCTTTTCCCCCAAAAGAGGTGAGAGGAAAGAAGATCAGTTTATAAACAAAGAGGTCATTGATCATAGAACTTCTGACCTGGAAAAGGACCTTAGATCCAATCTTGCTCCAATCTACCTTTCTAAGTCATGAAAACTGGACTATTGACCATTCCTTCTTCTGTTCCTGTCCTCTTTCAACTATGTGCCTTTTTTGCAGTGTGCTCTCCAGCTGTGATGATCTCTCTATATAGCACCACCTTCGAAAATTCTTCCCTACCACCAAGTCCCAGCTTAGTTCCTACCATTTTCATGGATCCTCCCCTAAATCCCCCATCCATGAGAAACAACTTGCTTTTCAAAGCTCTCATACTACACTTTGGCCATCTTCTATATTCTCGTAACTCATATCATGGTTCTTTGTGTGTTTGTCTTATCCCCTATAGCTGTCTACTAGATTGAAAATGCCTTTAACATAGAAATGGTGCTTTTCCCAATCTTTTTTAACATCAGCGTTTGGTTTGGCACAAAGGTGGGGAACCTGTGGTCCTGAGGCCACTTGTACCCTTCTAGGGCCGTGGGTGCAGCCTTTTGACTGATTCCAAGTTTTACAGAAAAAATGTTTTCATTAAAGAGTATTTGTTCTGTGGGGTCTGGATTAAAAGGGCCTCACTTAAGGATCTAGAGGGACACATATGACTTCTAAGCTGTAGGTTCCCCACCCCTGGTTTAGTACATCAATAATTATAATACAGCAAACAATTCTGTTGTGCTTTCAAGTTTGTGAAGTGCCCTGTGATGTATTATTTCATTCATTCCTGACAGCATCCCTGGGAGGTGTTTGTCCTTTGTTTTTCAAGAAGACTAATGCCTTCATGATGCTGGGGTCAGGGTACAGTGTGTTCAGCTGTGGCTGATCCAAGGTGATCTACCACAGGGCAGGCACAATTAGCCCATGGAGGTGTCTCTGGATTTACACAGCTCACCTTTCCTTTGTCACTGTGAATGTGCTTTACTCATAATGCCAAGGCCTCAAGGCCATATAGGACATAACTTCCCTACTCTGGGAGGCAGTTACTTTTTAAAAGATGAGGATAGTGATGTTAGAGGGAAGTTAAGTGGCTTACCCAGAGTCACATAGGTAGTAAAAATTTGAGGTAGCATTTGAATACAGGTCTACTTGACTCTGAGTCCTGTACTATTGGATTATTTATTGATATTCCAAGAATTCTATTAGAAATTCTTGGAATATCAATAAATAATTAGAAACATCACTCATAGGAAATTATTTTTCTTGATATTTATAGACATTACTTTTGCATTTATGAGGCTGTTAATGTCTCATAAATATTTACAGCAAGGTGAAATATTAATTAAAACACAGTAGATTTATAGGCTATATTCCCAACCAAATCTCTTGGGATCTGAATAAGACAAATATTTTAAGCTTTTTCTCGTAGGTCACTAGTCTGCCTCACCCACCCCCAATAACTCAAGCAAAACCTGCTGACCATCTATAAGTATATATGTATATATGTATATATATATATATATATATATATATATATTAAACACAGCATAATTCATAGAGTACTGAACTTGAGTCAGAAAGACCTAGGCTCATGCACTTACTAACTTTGTGATTCTTGTTGAGTCACTCAACCTCTCTGAACCTCCCTTTAAATCATTTGACCTTTCTCAATCTGTTTCCTCATCTGTGAAATGAGAATTATATCATCTGTACCACTTACCTCAAAGGATTATTTTGAAGATCAAAGGATATTTTGTACATAAAGCACTTGAGGTTTTCAGTGCTACATCAATGTTAGCTATCATTATTAGGAAATAACTCTCTTGTATACAGTAGATATGTACTTATTGAGACCTACCTTGCACAAGGAGCTATTGAGGGCACAAAAGTGTGCACTCCCTGTATACACAGGCATAGTCCTTGCCCTTGTGGAGCTTAGAATAATTAATAATATTATTAAGATAAGAATACATCCCTACGGGACTTGAAGCTCAAAAAACCACTTTCTTTGGTATAAATTAGACACATAGACATGAAAAAGTCTGTAGTACAAGGAAGTTCCGTGTTCAGTAGGTCCCAAGCAAGGGATACAGTAAGGCAAGTCTGCTAAAAAGCGTCAGGAGAGTCCAGTGTGGTCTGGGAGTTGTTAAGGCCAGGCTTTGCGAAGATGGTAGGTTTCCAGTAGTAGAGGGTTTGTGCTGAGAGAAATGGTGGGAAGTAAGACAAGAAAGGCAGATTGGATTCTTCAAAGCCCTCCATGGTTCGACCTTAATCTACCTTCACAATCTTATTTGGACTTCATTCTATAATCAGTGGAAACTAGTAGCCATAGAAGATTTTTGGGTAATCAAAAAGCATAATGAAAACAATGCGTTGGAGAGGTCCATTCTATAAATGAATGTAGGAAGGGCCAGAAAGAGGAGAGGATGGAGGTGAGAAAGCTGAGTCTTTGTAATCATTGCATTTGGGGGCAAAGTGGTACAGTGGTTACAGTGCTGGGCGCTGCAGTCAGGAGGACTCATCTTGCTGAGCTTGAATGTGACCCCAGACGCTACCTGTGTGATCCTGGGCAAGTCACTTAACCCAGGTTGCTTCAGTTTCCTCATCTGTAAAATGGAGAAGGAAATGGTGAACCACTCCAGTATCTTTGCCAAGAAAATCCTAAATAGGGTCACAAAGAGTCAGATATTGTTGTACAAAGAATTGTGAGTTTAAAGGACAACTGATTTGGAGTCAAAGTATTCTTACTACTTGTGTGGGGAGCAAGTCATCCTCTCTGGGCCTCAGGTTTCTCACTAAAAATTAGAGATTAATTAATTAATTAAATTAGTGATTCTTGAAGTGTTTGGTCTCAGGACCCCTTCATATTCTTAGCAGTCTTTGAGGTCTCCCCAAACAGTTTTTTTATGTAAGTTATATCTATAATTACTGTATTAGAAGAGAAAACATCTTAGCATTACCATAAAAATAGCTTTGATCTCATGGACTCCCTGAAAGGGTCATAAGGATCCTGAAAGGTACTAGACTACAATACTTTGCAAATTTCTAGATTGAATGACCTCTGAGGTCTTTACCAGCTATAAATCTAAGATCCTGTGGTTCTAGAACTATGACTTTGCCTCTCTAATTAGTTGGTAACAGAAACAAAGAGACTGATATGAAAATAATTACTGAGGAAGAATGATGAGCTTAGGAAATTGGATTGGAGGAAGTTGGAATAAAATCTGACTTTGGATCATCTTTTTGGTAGAAAGATGGTTCATCAACAAAAATAAGCATATCAGAGGGGAAAGTGGATTTAAGGAAAAGGGGAATAATTAAAATACCTTTTTCAAGGTCTGTGATTTAGAGGGAGTAGTTTCTGCCATGCCTTAGTATACATCCTAAATGCCTTAGTATATGACTTTGGATATTGCCTTGGCATTAATGTAAAATCATGTGGTCACCTTAGACATAAGCCTCTTGGATGTCAGCTTGGGTGGTCCTAGGCATACACCTCACCAGTACCATTCTTATGAGAGCAAAGCTTCACCTAATCACAGTATATATGGGACGGGGAAAGGGGAAAGTGAGGGATAGGGGAGAGAGAGAGTGAGAAGAGGAAGGAGAGGAAAAGTGAGAGGGAAGAGGGAAAGGAAAAGGGGCAGAGGTGGGGTGTGTTTAGACAGCCTTTCTGCTCTCAGCCCTTATACTCCCTTAGAATAGCCTTTGAGAACCCAGGATCATGAAGCCTTTGGTGCAGTGAGGTCCCCAGGAAGGACTTCAGTGAGTATTCTATTCCTGTTTCTAAGAGAAAAGTCACAGGCTTGTTGTTTATGAAATCAGTCTCACAATTGTGGAGCCTCCCACCTCAAGCTGCCAGACAGTCTTTCAGCCTGTAGCTCCAGGACCCAGTACAGAATTTCAATTCATGCAGAAGGCACTGAAGGAGATTCATGGTACAAGTCGCAGATCATTTTGTCTTTTTGACTCTGGCTGCTAAGCTTTTCATTCCTTATCTTTTTTCTCCCGGTTCAGGTGTCCAAACACAGGGGAAAGAAATTTACTACAATGAACTGTATGTCTGACATGCATATACTGGGCAGTGGAGTGTAATGGATAGAAAGTTAACCTTGAATCCAGGAAAGCCTGGGTTCAAGGCCTGCCTCTGATATACACTGACTGTGTGATCCTGGGCAAGTCGTTTAACCTCTTAGTGCTCTAGGCAACTTTTTAAGGGTATAATTTGTCGTCTCCTCTCCAAGGTCTTCCCTCTCCCACTCTCTCCTCCTCTTTCATTCCCTCTTCCTCTCCCACTCCCTCTTATCCCCTTCCATCTCTCTCCTTTTCTCTCTTTTGCTCCCCCTCTCCCTTTCACTTTACCTCTCCCCTTCCCTCTCTGTCCCTCCTTCTCCTTCTGCCCCTCCCTCTGCCCCTCCTTATCCTTCCCTCTCCCCCTCCCTTCTCTCTCTTTCCTTCTCCCCCCCCTTCCTCATCTTCTCTCTCCTCTTTTCCCTCTCCCTCTATTACCCATTGGCCCTCAGCTCCCCCGCCTCCCCATCTCCTAGGCACCAGTCCTCTAAGGAGCTATACTGCACACTTCAATGGTTTTGGTCTCATAGAGCTGGATGGGGCTTTAGAGGTCATCTAGACATCTAGTCCAACTCTCTCATTTTGCAGATGAGGAAACTGAGGGCCAGAGAGGTTAAGAGACTTGCCCAAAGTCACATGGCTAGGAAGTGTCCAAATCAGGCTTCACAACTAGGTACTTTGACTCTAAATCCAGCCTGCTTTGTGTTGCTGAGTGACCCTTTGGGAAATTTCTTTCCTTCTTAGGGCTTCCCTTTCCCTTTCACCCTGAATAGTCAATGGGAATCTACACTACTTCAAATTATGTTGAATATATTGCTAATTTCCTTGAGAAAATCCCATCCAGATGCTCCCCAGATGCAGAATCCTTGGTTTACTCAAGAGTATTCTTTCCTCTAGTGGCCAATGGTGCCACCTACTGGCAATGAATGATTTCTCACCAGGCACAATGTCCAGCAGCAATTTAACTTAAGGCAGGAGCAATGAAGAGATGTCTGTTATCCCTGCTGCATGCTGTGAACTTCTAATTATCCAGGTTTATAACTGACATCACAGGCTTGGGGAGAGCAAATCTGGTAGAATATAAGGTTAAGATACCACCATGGGGATGGGGAGGGAAGAGCAGAGGGAGGTTCAGGAGAGAAGGCTGAATGCTAACTTCCCTGTCTAATTGTTAGAATTCACATTTATGTAATTTAAGGTCCCAAGGTGCTTAAGCTGCATTAGCACACTGAGGAGGCAGCTTGGTGATTAAGTGAAAGCCTAGGGCTGAGAGCCCTGTGACCTTGTGCAAATTCCTTGAGCTTTTCTGAATCACCAAATGGGAGTTAAGACACTTTATTACAGCGGAGTGCAGCAGAAAGATTCCTTGATTTGGACTCAAGAACGTTGGACTCAAGCTTGCTTTGGTCACTTACATGTTGTGTGACCATCGTGATCTCTCGGGGCCTCAGTTTTCTCTTCCAGACAATGGGGGTGATTACACTCTGCACTACCCAATCATGGCTTTATTGTGCGGGAAAACATTTTGCAAATCATAAAGCATAACTATGAATGACTATTCCCAGTTTCAAAGGCTTGTTGTCAGAATCCAAAAAGATAAAGATCATAAAGTGGTTTGTAAACCTTAAAGAACCATAAAAGGTAAGATATTATTAATATTGTCTCATTTGAGCTTGACATCGTCCTTGTGGGAGTGTTATCCCCATTATATTAACAATAAAATGCAAAGTCCCCTGCCTGGCATTTCAAAGTCCTCACGATCCGGTCCCAGCCTCCCTCTCCAGATTTATTACACATTATTGCCATTTATGAACTCTCCGTTGCAGTCAAACTGGCCTGCTTGTTCCCATGTACGGTACATTGTCTCCATGCCTTGGCACAGGCCTCTGCCTCTTAGAATCTCTAGTTCCTTGTAAAGCTCAACTCAAGTATTAACTTCTACAGAATGGCCTTCTCGAGCACCATAGCTGCTAATTTTGCTCCTTTCCCAAAATTACTTTGTATGTCAAATCTACTTACATATGTATCATGTTCACATATATAATGTATGCAAATACACACACATTTTATATACACCCATATGTTTATGTTTAAACATATGTATATGTCTATATATTTTTTTCTCCACATTGGGATATAAACCTTCTTGAGAGCAGAAATGGTTTCCTTTTTGTCTGAGCCTTGGGCTCTGGGATACAATGGGAACTTAACAAATTTATATTCAATAATGAGGAAAAAGAATCAGAGAAGTTAAATTTCTTGCCCAAGGCTCAAGTCTCTACAGTCCAGGGCTCCTTCTTTTAGGTTCAGTATTTTTTCCACAATATCAGAATACCTGCAGGCAAAAAGCCTAGTGGAAATTCCAAGAATTAAAAAAAAAATATGGTGTTCTTTTCGTGACTTCCCCAGAATCCTTTCCTATCATCCTTTTGACTTAACACTATTGGGTAAGGAAAGTAAGGACTTATCTCCAGGAATGATTTAAGTTTGCTAAATCAGGACACCAAGTTCAGTTTCATTAACTCTGTGTAACAGCATTGATGTGATCTGGGTTGTAGTCCTCAGGGTATACAGGTCTTGATGTAGTTTCTCCCACAATATCAACACTTCCTCGAGTCACATTGGCACCTAACTTTAATATATATACACACATATATTTCAATATATGTGTATATATATATATATATATATATATATACACATACATACATACATACATACATATACATACATATATAGAAACTTTTCCTTCCTCAATTATGTGTTAAACAATTTTTGACAATTTTTAAAAGTTTTCAGTTCCAAATTTTCTCTCTTGGGGGAGGAATCAAGATGGTGGAGTAGAAAGATACACATGTGCTAGCTTCTAAACCATAGCCCATAAAATACCTGTAAAGAAGAACTCCCAACAAATTCTGGAGCAGCAGAAGCCACAGAACAACAGAGTGGAGGAGATATCTGTCCCAGAGATACCTGAAAAACTGACACAAAAGGCCCGTCATGCACCAGACCCAGAGCAGAGCCCAGCCCTGCCTTGGCTAAACAGCACCGAGGGGAGCAGATTCAAGCAGGCTTCAAGGACAGAATCTCCAGAGGCTGCGCAGGTCCCCCCACCCACAGGCTCCAAAGGTCAGTGAGAGGGTCTTTCCAGCTTGCCGAGAGGGGAGCAGGGTGTCTCCATAACTCAGGCCTTGTTGGGAGGCAGCATTAGACAAAGGCTCCCAAAGCAGGCGGAGCTTGGATCCATTGTTGAAGGTCTCCACATAAACCCCCTGAGGGAACTGAGCCCTGTGAGGTGGCCCTGCCCCAACCTGAGCACCTGAATTTAATCTTACACTGAATAGCAGCTGCACCCCCACCACAAGCCCTGAGGCTGGGAAGCAGCATTTGAATCTCAGCCCCCAAGTGAGGATCTAGAGGGGAAGTGGGTGTGGGAAATGCCCAGAAAAGGGAAAAAAAAAAAAGAACATAGAAGGTTGCTTTCTGGGTAAACAGATATCTCCTCCCATTCTTTCAGAAGAGGAAGAACAATGCTTACCATCAGGGAAAGACATAGAAATCAAGGTTTCTGTATCTCAAACATCCAAAATAAGTATTCAATGGACTCAGGCCATGGAAGAACTCAAAAAGGATTTGAAAATCAAGTTAGACAGGTGGAAGAAAAACTGAGAAGAGAAATGAGAGAGGTGCAAGAAAATCATGAAAAGCAGGTCAACACCTTGCTAAAGGAGACCCCAAAAAATGCTGAAGAAAATAACACCTTGAAAAATAGGCTAACTCAATTGGCAGAAGAGGTCCAAAAAGCCAATGAGGAGAAGAATGCTTTCAAAAGCAGAATTAGCAAAATGGAAAAGGAGGTTCAAAAACTCACTGAAGAAAATAGTTCTTTAAAAATTAGAATGGAACAGATGGAGGCTAATGAATTTCTGAGAAACCAAGAAATCACAAAACAAAACCAAAAGAATGAAAAAATGGAACGTAATGTGAAATTTCTCACTGGAAAAACAACTGACCTGGAAAATAGATCCAGGAAAGACAATGTAAAAATTATGGGACTACCTGAAAGCCATGATGTAAAAAAGAGCCTAGACATCATTCTTCATGAAATTATCAAGGAAAACTTCCCTGATATTCTAGAACCAGAGGGCAAAATAAGTATTCAAGGAATCCATTGATCACCACCTGAAAGGGACCCAAAAAGAGAAACTCCCAGGAACATTGTGGCCAAATTCCAGAGTTCCCAGGTCAAGGAGAAAATATTGCAAGCAGCTAGAAAGAAACAATTCCAGTATGGTGGAAATACAATCAGGATAACACAAGATCTAGCAGCTTCTACATTAAGGGATGTTCCAGAAGTCAAAGGAACTAGGACTAAAACCAAGAATCACCTACCCAGCAAAACAGAGTATAATACTTCAGG
>CM053771.1:143450784-143472362 GCA_028658325.1 Potorous gilbertii | reverse complement strand
TAAGCTGAAAAGAAAATTTGACTTTCAAACACAAGAATCAAGAGAAGCATGAAAAAGTAAACAGCAAGGAGAAATCATAAGGGACTTACTGAAGTTGAACTTTTTACATTTCTACATGGAAAAACAATATTTGTAACTCTTGAAACTTTTCAGTATCTGGGTAGTTGGTGGGATTACACACACACACACACACACACACACACACACACACACACACACACAAATTTTCTCTCTCCCTCCCTCACTTCCCTTCCACCTCCCTGAAATGGTAAATAATCAGATATAGGTTATCCATGGGCACTTGATTTATAATCTGCTAGTTAGCTAGTTAACTCACGCTAATCTGCTCTTATACTAGCAGGAAGATGTTCCCAGATAAAGATCACTGCTATTTGGTTGCATTCATATTAGTTCAAGTCTTAGGGACAAACTTGTTGAGGGAAAATATTCTCCCCTTACTTATCATTCCAGCTCTTTTGCATCTCCTACTAATACCTTTCTATTTATACAGCTAGCCACAATAATAATACTTTTAGATCTTAAAAGAATATTTATCTATTAATAAGGCAAAAGACATAATAGTATAATCATATATTAAAGCAAATGCATAAATAATAAAATACATCACAATCCATATATAAACTTGGGTCACATTCTTCCACCACCAGTGCTCTCTGTTAGGGATACTGTTCTATAACAATATATGTACAGGAACATGGAAAAGAAGCTTTTGAGGGAGGAAAACCTTCCCACAAAAGTTTAGTATAACTCATTACTCTAGGTTATAGGGTTTGATGTCATTAGTCTATTCAAGAACATTTGTACCAGAAGATTTTATCTCTCTGCTTACTGCTTGTCTGTTGGGTCCCAATTCTTTTTTACTGGGCAAATCTTTTCTTCTATGCTGGAAGATAACATCGATACACTCTCTCAACTCATAGTCATTCTTAAAAGAGTGTTTAGAAAAATTTACTTTGTAATGTGACTAGCAATTTCCTTTAAGCAAGAAAACTGCAAAATTTACCAGACTGGCTGCTCTTAGGCTATATACAAACCAGGCAAGCCAGTTATTTATTTACTCACTTGAAGGCTGCTCTGTCCTATTATAACAGAGTTTACAACAACACAGCTCATCTTGACTCTTTAAGCAAGGCAAATTAGCCAGCTCACCAGGCTATTAAGCAACTGCAAAGCCTGTCTCCCTCTCTCCCTTTTCCCCCTCAAACTAGAGTTGGCAGCAGAAAGCAAGAGATACAGATGTGGAACTTTATCTTTCTCCAACTCTGTGTGATGCCAAGGGGTAATACCTGTCACTGAAACATTTGACCAATGATATCTTTTTTCTCTCCCATCAGGAATCATTTAGCTGCTACCATTCCAGTGGCACAACATTTTTATCCCAACTCTTCATTCAGTATTTATCATAGATTCTTCTTATCATTAGCCCCTATATCAGTTCCTATATCTCCAAAGGTTTAAATGGAAGTTTGCTTGTATTTAGTGATTCACCTTTCACTTAAAAGATAATGACAAACCAAATTAAGTCCTTTTAATATCACAGCTGTTGATATTAACTCCCAAACAACCATAAAATAGCACTCCAAAACAAATCCTAGAACAGCAGAACCAGCAAAAAGATGAGGTGAAACAATTTTTTAGCCCAAGAAACTTGGAAGATTGGTAGGAAATGTCTCACTTGGGTAAAAGGTGAGTAGAGTCCAGCATATAGCCAAGCACTTTGAGAACTGCCACATGCTTCAACATAGCCCTGGGTAAGCAGGCAGCTGCCAACAGCCAGACCACCATATGCTTCTTCAATATAGGCCTGGGGAAATGCAGAAACATCAGGCCAGCCTGAGCACATGCCAGACACCAGCACTAGGACCCTAACTCAGCACTAGGTAACCTGCCAGACCTTTACCACCTTCAGCAGTCCCAGCCACCCCCAATCCCATCCCTTCAGTGTAGCATCAGAAATGAGGGTCCCCTGTGGGCCTCAGGGCAACATCATTGGAATGCCAGGTAAATAGCTAAGATCTGCAGCCCCTGGCACAAGAAGTCTGAGACAGTGCCCCCCCTTCCCCAGGTGTAGAGCTCAAATTTAAAAGAAAGGAAAAAGGTCAAAAAAGATGAACAAAAAATAACAACAAAAAAGAATCTGATCATGAAAAATTATTATAGTGACAGGGAAGATTAAGCCACAAACTCAGGGGAGGATAATAATGTCAAAACATGTATGGGGAAAACCCCAAACAAAAACAGGAAGTGGTCCCAAGCCCAGAAAGAACTCATGGAAGAGCTCAAAAAGGAACTTTAAAAATCAGATAAGAGACGTAGAAGAAAAATTGGGAAAAGGAATCAGAGTGATGCAAGAGGATTGTGAAAAAACAGTCAATAGCTTGGAAAACAACTGCTTAAAAAATAGCATTGGCCAAATGGAAAAGGAGATACAAAAATCCACTGAAGAAAACAACTCCTTAAAAAGTATAATTGGTCAAATGAAAAAGGAAGTACAAAAGCTAACTGAAAAAAAATCACTTCTTAAAAGTTAGAATTGGGCAAGTGGAAGCTAACGACCTTATGGAACATTAAGAATCAATCAAACAAATTCAAAACAATGAAAAAAAGAGAAGAAAATATAAAATACCTCATTGGAAAAGCAGCTGACCTGGAAAATATATCTAAGAGAATCAATGTCAGAATCATTGGACTACCTAAAAGCCAAAATCAAAAGGAGAACCTGGACACCATCTTTCAAGACATTATCAAGGAAAATTGCCCCATTATCCTGGAACCAGAGGGCAAAATAGGCATTGAAAGGATCCACTGATCACCTCAGGAAAGAGATCCCAAAATAAAAACTCCAAGGAATATTAGAGCCAAATTAGAGAACCATCAGATCAAGGGAAAATACCACAATTGGCCAGAAAGAAGCATTTCAAATATTGGGGTGCCACAGTCAGGATTACACAGGATTTAGTAGCTGCAACATTAAAGAATCAGAGGTCAGGGAACATGATATTCCAGAAGGCAAAGGAGTTAAGACTACAACCAGGAATCACCTACCCAGTGAAATTAAGCATAATATGTCAAGGGGAAAATGGATGTTCAATGAAGTAGAAGGATTTCAAACTTCCATAAGGAGAAGATCAGAATTGAAAAAAATTTTTTGACCTCTAATATCAAGATGTAAGGGAAGCCTAAAAAAGTAAAAAGGGGAAAGAAAACATAAGGGACTATATATAGTATAATAAACAAAAAACATATATCTATATATGTATATCTGTATATCTGTATACATATACATATAGGTGCTGAATGGTTTTCATCTCTGCATGGGAAAATGATTCTTGTAATTCTCAAAAATTTTACCACTACTAGTATAGCTAGAATTAATATACATAGACAGAGGGTATGAGTATAAGGTAAATTTAAGGGAATGATACAAAAAAAATTAAGGGAAGGGAAAGAGGAATACACTGGGTGAAGAAGGAAGGGAAAAGTAGAATGGATTAAATCATTTCACATGAAATGTGAAAAACCTATTACAATGGAGTGAAAGAATAAGGGTGAGTGAAAGGCACTGCTTGAATATTACTCTCATAAGTATTGGTTCAAAGAGGGAATAATATACACAATCAGTTGGATATAGGGAGCTATCTTACCTGACAGTAAAGTAGGAGAAGAGATTAAGTAAAGGGCAGTGGGGGAACTGACAGAAGAGAGGGAAGATCAGGGGAGGTAGCAGACAGAAGCAAAACATTGTTGAGGAGGGAAAGAGGGAAAGGAGAGAGAGGACAAATGGGAGGAAAAATATCATAACTATGAATGTGGATGGGATGAACTCTCACATAAACAGAAGTGGATATCAAAGTGGACCAAAAATCAGAATCCTACAATATGTTGTTTACAAGAAACACACTTAAAGCAGAGAGACATACACAGAGTATTGGTAAGGGGCTAGAGCAGAACCTTTTATGCTTTAGTCAAAGTTAAAAAAACAGGAGTGGAAATCCTGATCTCAGACAAAGTAGAAGCAAAAATAGACCTAACTAAAAGAAATAAGGAAGGAAACTGCATCTTGCTAAGAGGTACAATATGCCCCCAGTGGTATAGCATCCAGATTCTTAAAGAAGTTAATAAGTTAAGTAAGTTACAGGTTCACAACCAAACAAGAGATAGAGAGCATTGTGAAATGTAAAATAATTAATTCTAAATATATTAAATTTAAAAGCTTTTGCACAAACAAAAGAAATGTAACCGATATCAGAAGGAAAGCAGAAATCTGGGAAAACAATCTTTATAGAAAGCATCTCTGACAAAGGCCTTACTTCTCAAATACATATTGAGAACTGAGTCAAATTTCTAAGAATACTCCCCAATTTATAAATGATCAAAAGATACGGTCAGTTTTCAGATGAAATAGAGCTATCCATAGCCTTGTAAAAAGATACTCTAGCTTACTATTGATTGGAGAAATGCAAATTAAAACAATTCCGAGGAACTACCTCATACCTATTCAATTGGCTTATAGGAGAGAAAAAGTAAATGACAAATGTTGAAGGGAATGTGGAAAAAATGAGACGCTAATTGACTGTTGGTGGAGTTGTGAACTGATTGAAACATTTTGCAGAGCAATTTGAAACTATGTCCAAAGGGTTGTAAAACCATGCATACCCTTCCAGGTCTACATCCCAAAAGAGATAAAAAAGAAACTAAAAAAAGAAAAAAACACCTATATGTATAAACATATTTATAGCAGATCTTTTCTGCTATAAATTAGAAATTGAGGGGATAGCCATCATTTAGGGAATGGCGAAACAAGTTGTAATATGAGATTATGATGGAATATTATTATACTATATGACATGATGAACAGAATACTGTCAGAAAAACCTGAAAAGACTTGTATGGGCTGATGCAAAGTGAAATGTACTATGTACAAAGTAACAGCAATGTTATCAGATGGGCATCTGTGCATGACTTAGCTATTCTGAGCAATACAATGATTCAAGACAACTCTGAAAGACTTATGATGAAAAATGCTATCATCCCCAGAGAAATAACCGATGGTGTCTAAATACATATTGAATCACACTAAAAAAATTTGCAAGAATACAAGCCATTCCTCAATTGATAAATGGTCAAAGTATACAAATAGGCAGTTTTCAGGTAAAGAAATTAAAGCTATCTATAGGCATATGAAGAAGTGCTCTAAATCATTTTTGATTAGGGAAATGCAGATTAGCTAATATGACAAAAAAAGAAAATGATAAATGTTGGAGACAATATGGGAAAATTGGGATACTAATGCACTGTTGGTGGAGTTGTGAACTGATTCAACCACTCTGAAGAGCAATTTGGAACTATGTCCAATGGGCAAAACAAACATAAATACCACTTCTAGGTCTGTATCCCAAAGAGATCATAAAAAGGGAAAAGGATCTGCAAGGGCAAAAATATTTATAGCAGGCCTTTTCATGGTGGTAAAATATTGGAAATTAAGGGGATGCCCATCATTGAGGAATGGCTGAACAAAGTGTGGCATATGAATGTAATAGAATAATATTGTGCTTTAAAAAATGATGAGAAAGGTGTTTTCAGAAAAATCTGGAGAGACTTGTATGAACTGATGCAAAATGAAATGAGCAGAACTAGGAAAACTTTGTACACAGCAGCAGCAGCAGCATTGTGTGATGATTGGCTATGAATGAATGAGCTCTTTTCAGCAACACAATGATCCAAGACAAGAACAAAGGACTCATGAAGCAAAATGCTATCCACATCCAGATAAAGAACTGATAGACTCTGAATGCATATCAATGCATATTTTTTCACTTACTTTATTCTTTTTTGTGTTTTCCCCTTTTCATATGTTTCTTCTTTCACAACTGTAATGAATATGGAAATATGTTTTACGTGATAACACATATATAACTGATACCAATAGCCTATCATTTTAGGAAGAAGGAAGGGGAGGGGAGAAGAAGGGAGGGAGGAAAATTTGGAACTCAAAATCTTATAAAAATGAATGCTAAAAATTGTCTTGCTATATAATTGGAAAAAAATAGAACACTATTTAAAAAATAAAATCACACCTGACTCCAAATTTTTTTTTAAGTTTTACCTTTTTAGCTATAAAACAGATATGTGCCATAGAGCTGAGGGGTTTCAATGCTGTATAGCTCAAAGTCTTCAAAACATGCCTTTGATTTATTTTGTTTCCTAGTCCTTTTTTCTCATTTAATAACTCTGAGCTTCATTTTCCTTATCGGTAAAATAAAGATAACTGTTCCTAAATGTCAACAGTGGCTAGACTGCTGAACCTTGAATCAGGAAGACCTGAGTTCAAATATTGCCTCAAATACTTCCTAGCAGTGTGACCCTGGGCAAGTCATTTAATCACAATTGGGCCCAGAAGAAGTATCCATTGTCAATCTTCTTTCAGAGATATTTATCTTATTAGAAATCTCACATTTTCAAGATGGTTGTTAAGAACTCTATTATGATTTTATAGGAGTAATTTTTATAAGTTTGTAATGAACCAAAAACTTATGTTGATAGTCTATGTATTCGATACTTCTCATTAAATACCTCCCTTTCTTACACTTCCAAACAAAATTCCATTTATTTGGTGGAGTTCAGCCTGCTAGATTTACTGATTATCGCCAGTGAAGATCCCTAGATGAAAAAAGTACTGGTCTTTAATAAATTTGGGATGATGAAATCTCATTAGCAGGTGGAAGGATATGGCTAAGCAGGTAATTGTTGGAGAAATCTGGCAAGTTTCATTAATAAAGACCATAGCTGACTTAGGACTAGAGTGCAACATATGCCAGGGGATGGAACATTCCAAAGTATTGCTTCCTCTAAAGGGATCTATAGAACAGTGTGTGTTTGTGTTTACAATGAGAAGTGAATTATTAATTGGTACAATGACCATTGATCAGACTATCTACATTCTAGAAACTTGGATCAGTTTATCGGGGTTAGTTTTCCTTCCTTCTAGTATAATAATGGAAAAATGTATGAAGTCAGGAAATTCATTGTTAGGTTTTCTGCTTCCTGAGTATCAGTCTACCTAACCTATTTTCTTATTTTATCATTCTACTAATATGAAAGAAAAGCTTAATAATCACATTTGTCCCCAATTGTTTCATTCCCATAGGTTAAAAAGGCACTGGAAACAATTTACATTATACAGTTTGTAAAGATGAGGCATAGAGGCCATAGAGGATTATACCATGTGCTAGTAGCTGAGTCGAGACTAAAACTCATATTTCTGAGCTCCTAGGCAGTATAGGAGTGCCATGTCTCCCTAGGTCATGATCCTCTTGCCCAGTCGCTGAGATTGTCACTGAAGGACTCTGAGACTATTTACTCAAACATATCCACATTCATTGAACAACATCCTTCATATCACTGCATTATCCAATAGCACAAATTGGCACAATGTCGAGGATGAGAGTAGAGCACTTGGTTGAAAGTCATTTGAGAGGGAGAGAATTCTGGTAAGATGGAGTAGATCAGAAAATTCCAAGCTATCAAGATTGTCCTCCACAAAGAGATTGAACAGTGTCTCAGGGCAAATGTAGAGGGGTAAAAATAAATAAGAGAAGCATAAAACAATCCCAGAAGATCTGAAGAAAAATCTTAGCACCAGGTTTGGTCCCTGCGAAGAGTAAACACCTCCAGGCTAGGGACCACTTAAACCATAAGCAGCAATCCCTGGGGTTAACTATGTTGGTAGGCTGCCTCAGCCCCAGTTATAGGAACTTTTACCCCTGGGACAGTGAGGGGAACATGTTGCCAGGGAACATGGAGGGAACCTCAAGTGACAAGGAATGCTAGACCCAGCTGTGCTGCAGAATTGTAGTAGGGGAAGGAAGGTGGAGGGCAGCAAATTCCCAGTAAGTGCAGAGGTAGTAGGGCAGGGATGCAACTGGTGGTGTACACTTCCAGGAACCTAGAGATCTTGGTTTGAGTTCAAGTTCAGAGGGAAGAACTAAAAAATGCAAAAGGATCTAAGGTCAGAGTCCCTCATACCTCAGGACTAGAATTACAAAAATTTAGCTATTACAAAAAATAAATATACAGGCAAAGGAGAAAGAATCCAACCATAGAGAGTTGCCATCGGAATAGAGATGACTGGGATTCATGTTCAGAGGAAGATATTAAAGCAAAGAAACTTTCTTCTATCCCAAAGAGTGATGTCAAGTGGTCACCTACCCCAAAAGAATTAAGAAGAACTTAAAAAAGACTTTAAAAATCAAATGAGATTGAGAAAAAACTTTAAAAAAATAAGAACAATTGAAGGAAAACAAGAAGATTGTGAAAATAAAGTTAACCAATTAGAAAGGGAGAACCAGAATCTTAAGGAAGAAAATGACTCCTGGAAAATCAGAATTGGGTAAGGGGAAACCAGCAAAGTTATAAGAGATCAAGAAATAATAAAACAAAATACAAACATGGCAAAATAGAAGAAAATGTGAAACATCTCATAAGAAAAATAACTAATTTGGAGAACAAATACATCAGAGAAAACATAAAAATAATTGGACTACCTGAAAGCTATGATCAAAAAAATAATTTATAGAAATAATTAAAGAAAAATTTCCTGAAGCATTAGAATGAGGGGAAAGTTGAAATAGAAAAAAAAACCCATCAATCACCACCTGAAAGAGATCCTAAAAGGAATACCCATATTCCTAAAAGGAATAATATAGTCAAATTCCAAACACCCCAGTTCAAGAATAAAATACTACAAACCACAAGAAAAAAACAATTTACATATAGCAATGCCAAAATTAAAATCACACAAGACCTAACAGTAGTGACACTAAAAGATGACAGGTCTTGGAACAATATGTGTATCAAAGAGTGAAAGAACTGGATTTCTGGCCAAAAATATCATTTTCAGCAAAGTTAAGCATAATTCTGAATGAAAAACAAAGGACATTTAATGAATTGTCCAACTTTCAGGACTTTGTTAAAAAAACAACAACCTGAACTTAATAGAAGATTTGATGTACAAGAGTCAAGAGAAACATAAGGTACATGCCAACGACCAATTACAAGGGACTCAATAAGCACAGACTACCTTTTATGTATGTACAATGTAAAATGTCTAAGATTGTCATTAGTAATTGGGTAATTCATAAGAAAGATTGGTGTAGACCTGATCATGATATGACTTCAAAAATTAAAACCATTAAGCAACAGCTAAAAAGTTATCATCTTATACAAATGAAGTTGTCAAAGAAGAACTGATACAGAAGCATTAGATGAAGGGAAAGTGCTGTTAGTTTTGGAAACCTAATTTCATTGGGAATGGGTTCAAGAGGGAACAATACATATATATCTAGAAGAGTATAAAAGTCTTCTAAATTCAGAAAAAAATAAAACACGAAGGAAATAAGGGAGGGGAGAGAGGAGAGGGAGGGATGTCTAGAGCGGAGGGTGAGGTAATAGATTAAAGGGGGATAGAGAAGGGTGTTTAGATTAATGAGAATGGGAGGATAAGGGAGGGAATCCTTGGATGGGAGAGGGAGGGTGTAGGTTAAGTAATAGGAGGGCAAAGTAGCAGGAGGAGGAGTCATCAGGAGGGATAGGAAATGAGAGATATTCACAAACGTAAAAAGAAAGATTAGGAGTAGAATCTGTTAGGGAAAGTATATGTTTATGTATGTATTTATGTGTCTATATGCATATGTGTATGTATATATCGATATATAAATATATCCATGCTTAATTGTAGCCTGAGAGGGAGGGGAAAGGAAGGTGGGAAAGTGTATAGCAGAGAACCAAAGAAAACGTACAAGGAAGCAAAAAAAAAAAAAAGATGGAGAGCTCTCAACACAACATGTAGTATTTAATATATAGGCTTTCTTGAAATGGAAATGTATTATTATATATTTTGAATCCTCTATCTCTTACATTCTGTTGTGCACATAAGTATTTTTCTTTTCTTATTTAATGTTTAAGTTGGTTTCTTTTTCTTTTCTTATTATCTATTTAAATTTTAGTATTTAGAGTAAAATAAAAAAAGATTTAAAAAAAGGAAGTCATTTGAGACCTTTTATTACAAACATAATGAGCCTATATGTTTTGTGTTCATTATAAGGACTCCCTCGCTCAATATTCATCAGCCTTGCCACATTTTAGTTGAAAGAGCTGTTTGTTCATGGTTGGAAAGGGTTGCCTATGTCATCTAACTAGAGGTGAAAAAAAACACAAAGCCCAAGGTCACCTGCCAACATCAGAAAGTTACAAGATTTAGCTGTTTTGTCATTGAGCAATGTGTTGATCTCTGGATCAATATTTGAATGCCTGAACCAAGCAGGTGATTGTATGGAGCTATGCAGACATGCCTACCAAGGATCCGTTGTAAAGAGGAATTTTCTGTTTTCCTCCTCTATCCCACCCCTACCCCAACCTTCTAGCTGAGTCTTCAAGAACAGAGGAAATGACAAACTTATCTATTGTGCTTGCAGGTTATGGAGCAATAGGGACATAGAGAAAGAAGTGACAGCAGGTTTCTTTCACCTCCCTATTCACTCATGGTCAAAATGTTGCCAAAGTTGCCATGGCCACTTTGTTTATCAGGTGGATGGGAGGGGAACCTAAGAAGAATGATTACATTAGGTAGCTAGCTCACTTTGTCAGATGCCTCATCTCCAAATTCGCTTCCCATATCTCCTTTTAGAATTTGTAAATATGTTGCAGTCATTCAATATGCATCATTTTCTGGTAACAGAAAAGGCTTTATATTTAATTCATCCATATTCTTGATCCAGTGTTAGGGACCTGGGAGTCTGGGCCTGACCCCTCAGGCCCACAGGCCTTATCTGACCAGCCCTTGGTAGAGTTTAGCTGGAAGTAATGACTGAAGCAGGAGACAAGATAGTAAGAACTCCCTTTATTCAAGCAGTGAGTGGCACTTTTATCTCTTTTTTGACACTAGAGCCCTAAGTGAAGCTATCAGCAATTAGTTTGCCCTTATAAGGAAATAATATACCTTTGACCAGGACTGCCCAGGGCAGGCACATAGCCCCTAGAAAGAAAAACATTTTGAGGATTCTTTGTTCTCTGAAAAGCCCGGGAAAATAGCCTTGAGCAAAACAGGGGCGGAACCCTTTCTCCCAGCGCCATCTTGTTCATGCCTTACCAGTCTCCCCTCAGTTTACCTGAGTTGTGACCAGTGAATGCCGTCCAAGAGGCTGGGGGTTGGCAATTCCCTTACGATCCAGTTCCTATGGTCCTGATTTTTGTTCATTTGTAAGATCGTTAGACTAAGGCTAGAATCTGTGAACATGGGGAGGAAAAAAAAGCAAAATGACCCATGTGGACTTGGATCTAAAGAGGATATTTTCCTCCCTCTTTCTCCTCCTTCCACATACTAAAATTCTATTGGGGGAGTCATCTCAGGAGGAATGGAACACTCCCAACAAAGCAATTCTGAAGACAAACTGTTAAACAATATCAATGACTGGGAATAAAGGGAATTGTCTAAAGAAACCAGTGTGAATGCATAGGAAATTTCTTGACTAATGGAGCTTTTCAAGGGAAGATGAGAAGAATTGAATACAAAAGTATGGTATAGTCCCTGTAAGAATATTTTCAGAACTGCTAAAGAGAGAATAAGTAGAGGTTAGTAAAGTAAGGACAACAAAATGGTGAGTTTTTTTTTTAATACTTCATGGGAGAAAAAGGAAGACTGAAAAAAGGGACCACAGCACAGCTTTAGGGTGAATCAGACAACAATAACAGCTAATTAGGAGAAGACAACTACTCAGCTTTTACTTGGCTTCTGCATTCTCTGTTGTTGAGAATGCTCTTTGGGCTAGAAAAAAAGGAAGAAAATGACACACAGAGAGTTGATATTCAAATAAAGAGAAAGATACTAAGATAGCAATGAGCTGATTTTGATGAATTCAAGTCACCAAACCCAGAAAAACTACATGCCAGGATACTGAAAAGATACATAGCTAACTGTTTGGACACTGGGAACAACTGATAGTGAATGCATTTTAAAATCAGTAGCAAGGGTAAAGACTTTTGGACACCAACCCAAAGAAATGGGAGAGACACTGGGACATCCTCTTATGGAAGAGAGACAGAATCTGGGGACTCTGGAGTTTAGATATTCCAAGGCTCTTGCTGGGGAAAATGCGAGCCAAAAGAAAAAGGCAGAAACAGACTGGGGAGGAGTTCACCAGACATCATCAGGAAGTTTTTTAGTTTATTTAATAATTCTTTCTGAGTAATTTATCTGTAGTTGAAGCAAAGAAGCTTGTCACATATAAATGTAACAACATTTAAACTTTCACAATCTTCAAACATTATTATTTTAAAATTTTTGGTACACTGATATCAAAGCTCTGCTCATCTTATCCTACTTATTTCTCTGCTGAAAAAACAAAAAGTGGTTGATGTGATTATTGAGCCAAAGTCAGTGACTGCTAAAAAATTGTAGCAAATGAGAGAAACATTGTGGGACAAAAGAAAGGTGAAAAGAAGTGAATGAAAACCACAAGTGAGTGAACTTTGATTATGTTAATAACTAGAAAAAAGAAATTACTAAATGCCAAATACCTATTTGGATTCATGAAAAACAGATCATACTAGAATGCCTCTTTCTTTTCTTGACAGAATTACTGGATGAGGGGAATGAGAGAGAGAGAGAGAGAGAGAGAGAGAGAGAGAGAGAGAGAGATGTAATTTACTTAGACTTTAACAAAGCATTTGAAAAAGTGTCATGCAATTCTAGTGAACATGATGGGGAATTGTAGGATAGATGGTAATAGTTACATTAGATTTGTAAAGGCCAAGTGGCCAGGCTCATTAATGGTTCAATGTCCTCTTCCAAGGAGATAACTAGCTGAATCCAAAGAATCCAAACTTGACCTTATGCTGTTTAACATTATTTTTAAATCAATGGTTTGGGTAAAGGCACACTGATCAGGGAATGTTTATCAAATTTGTAGATGACATATCTGGGAGGAAGAACTAATATGCTGGATGATAGAATCAGCATCCAAATATATTTTGAAAGGCTAGGACACTGACAAAATTAAATGAGTTGAAAAGTAATAGAGATAAATGTAAAGTCTAACTCTTGACTTAAAGAGAGAGGGAGAAAAATTTGGAACAAAAATTTTGGAACTCAAAATCTTACAAAAATGAAGGTTGAAAACTATCTTTACATGGAAGTGGAAAAAAATTTTCCTTAATGTAAATGATGATGGGGGTATGGATAGATATCAATTCTTCTGGGAAAAGATTTGGGAGTGTGATATGATAGCCAAAGTAAGTTGTAGGGTCTTGTGGTGCATTAAAAGAGGTAACTTTTATGGAAGTAGGGTGGTAATGGTCTCATGTACTCTGCCCTGCGGAGGCTACACTTAGACTATCATGTTTAATTCTGAGTGCCACATTTTAGGAAAGACATTGATAAGCTGGAGAGTATCCACAGGAAGGCAACCAGAATAGTGTAAGGGCCTTGAGATACTGCTGTATGAGGATTGACTGAAGGAAATGAAGATTTTTCAGCTTAGAGAAGAGAAGATTTTGGAGGAACAGGATAGTTGTTTTCAAAGATTTGAAGGATTTTCACCTGGAAGAGATTTGTTCCATTTAATCCCAGAGGGTAAGAGCAATGGGTGGAAGTTACAAAGGCATAGATTTAGATTTGATGTAAAGAATAATTTCTTAACAATGAGAGCTACCTAAAAGTGGAATGGGTAGCCTTGGGAGGTAGCAGATTTCCCCCACTGGAGGTCTTTCATGAAAATTAAATTAATTTTTTAAATTATAAAAAAAAAATCTATTTTCTCCTCATTCCACATCTTACCCCACTGAGAAAAAAAGGAAAACAAAACTCTTTAAAACATTCATAGTCAAGCAAAACAAATTTTGGGGTTGGCCATGTCCGAAAAATATACATCTGTTGGTACCTTGAGGCCATCACTTCTTTGTCAGGGGGTGCTTTAGCGTCAGTCCATGGGAATTGTGGTTGCTTGTTGAATTGAGCAGAGTCCTTAAGTGTTTCAAAGTTGTTTGTCTACAGTGTTGTTGTTATGGCATAAATTCTCCTCCTCCTTCTACTTACTTCACTCTTCATTAATTCATTCAAGTTTTATAAAGAATTCTCTGAAGTCATACCTTTCATTGTGCCTTAGGCACCGTTATTCCATTCCATTCATATCACTTATTTTGTTCACTCATTTCCCAGTTGATGAGCATTCCCTTAGTGTCCAGAGAAGGTTTCATGAACATTTGGGGGCATGTTAAAGATTTTTATCCTTGGTGAGTCATGATTGGACTAGAAGACCTCTGAGATTTCTTTTAGCTCTGAGATTCTGTGCTTCTTTGATTGTAAATGTTTGTATTTGTGACTATAAACATCTATTGTTTACTGATTATTAAAAGAAATAAAAAATACATAGATATGTATGTATACGTACATATGTACATACATATATGTGTATTTGTATGTGTGTGTGTGTATAAAATTTCATCATAGTGGTAGCTAAGTTGGCCTGAGTATTAAAAATGAGATTTGATACTTCTATTGTCTTTCTTTTCATAGTTCTAATTAGTGTATATATTTTCCACTTGGTCTTACTTTCTTTGCTTCATGTAAGTCTCATATTTATTTGAAGTCTACATGTTCATGGTTTCTAAGAGTGTAATAATATTCAATTCCATTCATATATCATAATTTATTAGTCCATTCTCCAATTGTTGAGCATAAAGTTTACTTATAAATTCCCACACACCCCCCTCCACCTTTTATAGCTAATGATGTTAGGAACACTTTTGTAAAGTTATGTCTTTGTTTTCTTGTTAATGACATCCTTCAAGGATAGACCTAGTAGTGGGTTCTACAGGTCAAAGGATATGAACATTTTCCTAACTCATTGTATCCTTTCATATTCCTTTGTAATTTTTATCTATCTTTCAAAACATCCTCCATAGAGATCAACCCAGAGGAAATTACCTTTCTTTTTCTCACTACATGACCTCCTTTCCCACTGCCTTGGTGACATTTTTATACTACTTCTTGCATTCAGTTAGTTGAAGTAACATACTGCAGTCTGTTATGCTTATAATGTGACTTTCCATGGCCTTTTGGGTAACTTATAATTTTGATTGTTCTGAGATTGAGTATTCCAGCCACATATTATCCCCAGAAGAATATTGAAAATAAATAGACTTTTTTGTAATAGGAAGCAGTATGAAAATCACTGAATACACTATGAAATTTCTCGAATGTGATTCAATGCTATTACCTCCTGCTACTCAATTGTGATCCAGGGCTGCCTAGGGAGAATTAAACCAATCCAAGTCAAACAAATGCAGCAGGACAAAGCTCCCATGCTACTCAGTGGTGGAATTGAGTCTGAGAGTGGCCTTTTCACTTCTAGCCTGAGGGACATAGTAAGACTCAGTCTCCAAAAGAATGAAAAGGTCTCTGGGTATCTTATGACATAGTTACCACTAGTGCAAATATCTTCAGTATCTATTTGACCAGTTCTAGATGTGCTTTCTATTTTTTTTAATCAATCAACAAACGTTTATTATATGCCAATTAATATGCTAGGCTCTGGGGTTACAAAGATAGATGTGAAACAGTCCCAGACCTCAAGGAGTCCACATTCTATGTGTAATAAATATATAGGTACAGTAGTAGAGTTAATAAATATATAGGATAATAAAAAATATAGGTGCATATTAAATAAAAAATAATAACAGGAAACTTTGGGAGGAAGGGTACTAGGAGCCTGGGATGGAGAGCGAGGAAAAAAGGCTTGATATAGAAGGCGATGCCTGAATTAAGTCTTGAAACAAAGAAGAGATTTAAGAGGTGGAGGAGAGGAGGGAGTATATGACTAACTCTTTTGAATGACATGAAATACAAATACAATGAATTTGCCATCATTGCTGAAAGAAAGACATCTCTATAAAACCAAAACTCTATAAAACCAAAGAAATACTCTTCTGATCTCTCGGCTTTAGGTGATCTCACACCTGATTCTCTGAGGGCTTGTTTTCTTCTCTATGTTTTTCATTGTTTGGTGTGCCTCTTTAGATGGGAAAGATAGGTTTCAGCTAAGAAAGCCTGACAATTGGGCAGAAGTCAGGATGTGTGATTCAAAAATTTGAGGAGTACTCAAAGAAATCTCAATACAGTCTTTGTCTCTTGGAATCTCCAGGGTATCTTCTCTATGCCATCCCATTTGTATTCATTTCAATCATCCTATCTAGTAACTGACTGCCTGAGGGTGTAAGTCTGCTTACACATGTATATTTTATAGGTTTTGTTTTCAAATACATACACATATATATTAGAAATGTGATGTGCAAATATATATACAGTCATTTGTGTGTACATATATACATATTGTGCGTGTGTGTGTGTGTGTGTGTGTGTGTGTGTGTGTGGGTACATACACTCATGCACAAAATTTATACCAAGTTGCCAGATAACACCAGAGATCTACCCTGCAGGAACTCTGGGGTAATAAAAGAGCAGACGTTGAAAAAAGAAATAAAAAGGGAGTGATCTCTCAAGCCAAGGTTTATAACTGTGCTATTTAAGTCCAAACTAGGCTTTACTCAAACAATGAGGACCTAGTATCCTGAGGCTTGTATTAATGTTGCCCAAACTCCCCACCAACAACAGTTTAGTAGCCCAGAGCATCGGTTCCTCCAGGAAAGGATTTGGATATTGTTCACAGGTTAAGTTGTATATAAAGTATCATCCCCAGGTTGTTTTCTTCTAGAAAGGAGGAGAAACTGGAACTAGTCAAATGATTCAGGCAGATGCTTTCTTGCTGTGTAAAAGAATTAATATTCACAGCAAGAAGGCAGCAGCCATGGAAGTTTACTAGGGGGAAATTGGGAATTTTCATGGGTCTCATGCAGTCTCTTGATTGTTAATCTGTTAGTCACATTAATTTGAGGCCCTCACTGCCACTTGGTATCCCTAAGAGGATGACTAGGGTACAAAGGTTAGGAATAGTTCTTCCTAGATCTCACTGAGAAACAAAGGAGTTGAGTGCGATAGTAAAAAGACCGTTGGACCTAGAGCCAAATGAGGCCTGGATCAGAAATTGTATTTTGACACTAACTAGCTGTGTGACCCTACAGAAGTCACAACACTCCTCTGAGTCTATGTTTTCTTCTCTGAAGAAAGGCCACAATATTTGTGTGCTATGTATAATATTTCAGGGTGTCCTTGAGATCAAAACCATCTTCATAGTAATATGTGGGTGTTTTAATTTCCATCAGGACAAATTTTGATAGATATAACCATATAAAAAAATCTCTTGGGTGGGTGAGGGGTGTTCCTCACTAATTTTTAAAAGGGTAAAGGTGTCCTGAGACAAAAAAGTTTAGGAACCACTGGACAAGTCTGTGACTTCTCCTCTCCTGTCTCACCACCAGCATTGGTAATGTGGCTGCAGCTTTCCCCACAGCGTCTAAGAGTCATCCAAAGGCCCTTGACAGACTGTTTTCTCTTAATACTCATAAGCTTCTACTGGCATACTTCCAACCATGGTTATCCGTTGATATCAGTTAGTCAGATAAACTTAATTAGCTTTCAGAAAGGTTTTTTTGTTATGTTTTGTTTTTGCTATAGCAGTATAGTTGATACAAAACATTCTACTCCCTCCCTTCCCTGTCTCACCCCTCCCCATAAAAAAAAATCCTCTATAATCTCCCACAAGTGTGTGTTTGTCCTTCATTGCTGAAGAAGACCATGCCATGAGAGAAATAATGACGTGACTCGCACTTGACTTTGCTTTGAGTGAGGGAGGGCTGTGCCGATCACCAGCCTCACTTCTCCTCCAGAGCCATCTGAATCCAGTGACCAGATATCCATCAGGATGATTGGAGATGACCCAAGATGAGGCAATTGGGGTTAAGTGACTTGCCCAAGGTCATACAGATAGTGAGTGTCAAATGTCTGAAGTGATATTTGAACTCAAGTCCTCCTGACTCCTGCACTGATGCTCTATCCACTGCACCTCTCTGCTGTCCCTCTCCCACGAGTAGAGTTCAGGGGATGGCAAAAGGGTAACTCATAGCTCCTGGTTGCTCTAAGTCCTTTCTCCTCCTTTATTGGATATTCATGAAGTTCCTCTTAGTTATAGGTTAGCTTTTCTTTTAAGTCCCTTGTAAGAGGCAGCTAGTGGCACAGTAGACAGTTTTGGACTTGGGATCGGGAAGATCTGAATTCAGATTCACATCTGACCTCATGTACTAGCTGTGTGGTTCTAGTCACTTATAGGTTGATCAACCATGAAATGGGGCTAATTATTAATAGCACCTACTTCACAGGGTTGTTTTAAGGATCAAATGAGACAATATTTGTAAAAGTGCTTAGCACAGCATCTGACACATCATAGAACCTGGAATTTGCCTTTCTGAATCAAGTCAAATCTGATCAAGTCTGAAAACTTGCTAGCTCCTGCTACTCTAGGGATGATATTAGGATGATGATGGGAAGTCTGAAACAGCAATGCAAAAGAACCTGAAGCTTTGGCAATCCTTTTACTCCCCATCCCAGGAATAGAGTCCAACTTTTAGATGAAGTTCACAATAAAAAACTAGGGTGGAAAAATGAGCAAAAACAAAAAGCTACTGTGATTATAGGGAAGAACAAGACACAAACTCAGAAGACAGTGAAGTAAAAATAGCTGCAAGCACAGACTCAAAGGAACAAAGTGAATTGGATACAAGTTCAACAGGAATTCTTGGAAGAGCTAAAAAAAATTTTCCAAAACAAATAAGAGTGGCAGAGGAAAAATAGGCAAAGAAATGTAAGCAAAGGAAGAAAATCATGAAAAGACAATTAACATCCTGGTAAAAGAGGCACAAAAATACTGAAGAAAATAACACCTTAAAAACAGATCAGCCAAATGGGAAAAGAAATACAAAACTTCACTGATGAAAATAACTTTAAAAAGTGGAATTGGATAAATGGGAAATAAAGTACAAAAATCACTGAAGAAAATAATTACTTAAAAATTAGAACTGAGCAAATGGAAGTTAATGACTCCGTGAGATATCAAGAAACAAACAAAAAAAACGCATCAAAAGAAAAAAAAAGATTGAAGGAAATGTGAAATAACACAGTGGAAAAACAAATAACATGGAAAATAGATCAAGAAGTAAATTAAGAATCATTGAACTACTCCAAAAGCCATGATTGAAGAAAGCACCTAGACACCATGATTCAAAAATCTTTATAGGAAAATTGTCTTGATATCCTAGAACTGGAGGGCAAAATAGAAATGGAAAGAATCCATCCATCATGTACCTGAAAGAGGACCCCAAATAAAAATTTTCAAGAATATTCTAGTCAAATTCCAGATCTGAGAAAATACTTCAAGCAGCAAGAAAGAAACTATTCCAATATAATGGAGTTACAGTCAGGATCACATAAAATTTAGCAATTTTCACCAAAGGAGTAAATAGCTTGGAATATGATATTTTTAAAAGCAAAGGTGTTAGGATTACAACTAAGAATAATTTATCCATCAAAACTGATTATAATCATTTGGGGGAAATGGATATTTAATGAATTAGCAGACTTTCAAGCATTACTGATGAAAATTCCAGAGCTGAATAGAAAATTTGACTTTCAAATATGAGACTCAAGAGAAGCATAAAAAGGTAAATATGAAGGAGAAACATGAAGGACTCAATAAGGTTAAACTGTTTACCTTTCTACATTAGAAGATGATACATATAACTTCTAAGAAATTTATACTATTTAAGGCAGTCAGAAGAATTCTATATAGAAATGACTTCAAGCCTGGTACTCTATCCACTATGCCACCAATCCACTTTTGCCCGCAGAGCAAAAATAGACCTAATTGAAAAAAACATCAGCAAGGAAATTATATCTTGTTACAAGGCATCATAGATAATGAAGCAATAGCAACACTAAACGTACATGTACCAAATGACACAACATCCAAATTCTTAAAGTAAGTTAAATGAATTATAAGAGGAATTAGTGATTATAAGAGGAAATAGACACTAAAACTATATTGGTGAGGAGACTCAACTTTCCCCTCTCTATCTCCTAGGACCCTCACAAGGTACTCCTCCAGACAAAGGGGAACAAATGAGGAGACCTGGCTAAGACTGTAACCAAGACCTCGTTTTTGTCCTGAGGTGATTCCTCCTCTGGAGTTTTACTAGAAAGACACCATTGCTCCAATCTCTCAAATGAGTCAAGTTCTAACTATCATGATAATCTATAAATGATCTTGAGCCTATCTGAACAAATCACTCCAGTTCAAAGGAATTTTCCCCCTTAGTCTATCATTGATTGATTGACCAAGGATATTTTCACTTACTTTAAGTGAGTTGGGATGGTTTGATCAATTTACTCCATCACTCCCCCTTTATATAAAGAACAGGAAATAGGACCAGATGGTTAACAATCGTCCAGGTCCAGGCTCACATGGGGAGTAAATAGCAAGGATATTTAGACTTCTGATTCCTAGCTTCCCCACCACCCCCACTATGCCATATTTCCTCTCTTCATGTGCTATGCTCCCACTCTCCAACCTCTTGATGGAATCTCGTTATTGTACTCAGTCAGTAACAATTTTTCCCCATGGAAAAAGGACAGACCATGGTTCCAGTTCAATCCCTCAACCTTTGACTTGCTCTCCTTGGCTTTCTAACTCAGAACCAGTGACTTCTGAAGAAATGAAAGGAACACAAAAGGGCATTTCACCACCTGGAGGTCATCATGCACCTATTTCCTTCTTTGCCTTTGCTGGATCTCCTGACAAAATAAAATTTATTAAAAAAACAAACCAGCACAATGAATAAATAGAACCAGATGGCATGTGGTATAATGGAAAGAACATTGGCACAACAATCAGGAGACCTGGTTCTGGCCACAACTCAGTCACTTGCCACTTTTGTGACTTTGGGTAAGTCACTAAAGCTGACTGAGCCTCATTTTCCTCATCTATAAAATGATGTATCCAGTGTGGCACAATAGATAGACCTGGAGTCAGCAAGATTGGAGCTCAATTATGTTCTCAAATACTAGCTGCATGACCCTGGGCAAGTCATTTAGCTGCTGTCTGCCTCAATTTCCTCCTCTTTTGATCCTGTCCCTCCCCAAGTGTTGACTTTAAATTGTTCCCTCCTCCCATTGCCCTCCCTTCCATCATCCCCCACACCCTGCTTATCCCCATCTCCCCCACTTTCCTGTATTGTAAGATAGGTTTTCATACCAAAATGAGTATACATTTTATTCCTTCCTTGGTCAAATGTGATGAGAGTAAACTTCATGTTTTTCTCTCAACTCCCCTCTTTTTCCCTCCACTAAAAAGTCTCCTGCCTGCCTCTTCTGTGAGAGATAATTTACCCATTCCATTTCTCCCTCTCTCCTCCCAATACATTTCTCTCTCACTGCTTAACTTCATTTTTTTAAAAGATATGATCCCTTCCTACTCACTTCACTCTGTGCTCTCTGTTTCTGTATGTGCGTGCATGTGTGTGTGTGTGTGTGTGTGTGTGTGTGTCTGTGTGTGTTC
>CM053771.1:143406018-143450284 GCA_028658325.1 Potorous gilbertii | reverse complement strand
TCCTCATTGGCTTTTTGAACCTCTTTTGCCAATTGAGTTAGCCTATTTTGAAAGGTGTTATTTTTTTCAACATTTTTTGGATCTCCTTTAGCAAGGTATTGACCTGTTTTTCATGCTTTTCTTGCATCTCTCTCATTTCTCTTCCTAGTTTTTCCTCCACCTGTATAACTTGATTTTCAAAATCCTTTTTGAGCTCTTCCATGGCCTGAGCCCATTGGATATCTAGTTCATATGTTTGGGATGTAGAGGCCTTGACTCCTATATCTTTACCTGATGGTAAGCATTGTTCCTCTTCCTCTGAAAGGAAAGGGGCTAACATCTGTTCACCAAGAAAGTAACTTTCTATGATCTTATTTTTTTTTTCCCTTTTCTGGGCATTTTCCCAGCCAGTTACTTGACTTCTGAGATTCCTCTCCAACCCTGCCTAGATTAGCCCAGCTAGTGCTTGGGGTCAGGGCTTTCAGTGGCTGGCCCAGCTGCTATTCAGTGTAAGATTAAATCAGGTTCTTAGGTGGGGGCAGGGTTGCCTCCCAGGCTCAGTTCCTTCAGGGTGTTTATGCAGAGACCTTCTGTAATGGAGCTGCTGCAGAGCTCCTGCCTGCTCTGGGAGCCTCTGGCCACCACTGCCTCTGCTGCTGCCTCCTGAGGGGGCTTGAGTTATGCAGACACCCTGCTCCCCTCTCGACCAGCCTGGAAGTCTCTCTCACTAACTTGCAGCACCTGTGGGTGGAGGGATCTCTGTGGCCACCAGAGATTCTGTCCCTGAAGCCTGCTCAGATCTGCTCCTCCCGGGCCAAGTGGCCAAGGTAGGGCTGGGTTCTACTCTGGTCCTGTGTGCAACGGACCTTTGGTGCGGGTTTTTCAGGTCTTTCTGGAACAGAAATCTCCTCCACTCTGTTGTTCTGTGACTTCCACCTCTCCAGAATTTTTTAGGAGTTCTTCTTTTCAGATGTTTTATAGGCTGTGGTTTTGGAGCTAGCATAAGTGTGTCTTTCTACTCCGCCATCTTGGCTCCTCCCCGTAAACAATTTTTTAAAAGTTCCCTTCTAACTTCAAATCTGTGATCATCCATGTCTGTGATCTCTTTGACTCTCAGTTTCTTCCTCCGTACAATGAGAGCATTTGTCTAGATCAGGGAATCTGGGAAATGGATTGTTTTTATTTTGATAACTATTTCAATACAATTTGTTTTCTTTATAATCTCACTATTTTATAGCATTTGTATCATAATATTTTATTTTATATAACGGCATTATTCTGAGAGGGGGTTCATAGATTTCACCAGACTTCTAAATGTATGTTGACATTATAAAAATTTTTAGGAACTCCTGGTCTGGATCGTCTATAAAATCCCTGCAGCTCTAAAATTCCATGATTATTGATTTGAAGAGACACTCATTGCCAGAAGAAGGGCAGACAGAATAGTGCAAACAGTGGCTAGAAGCCAATAAATGATTATGAATAAATGACATGAAAGAACAATCCTTCCAGCCAGGGGGCATCTGTGAAAAAGAAAAGAAGGGAGCAGACAACGTCCAAAGATACCTGGAGTAAGGGTTGGATAATTTGGGTTCTGGCATTAACTAGTTATTTGAATGGTGGTATTTATTCACCTAGGATTTTAGGTAGGATGGTACTTGTCATGGACATCATGTGATTGCTAAAAGAGACTAGACCCTGAAGATCATAGAGAAATAGAGGCAGAGACAGCACTTACCGAAGGGCAAAAATAGCCTTAGCAATTGTTGAATGAATGAATGGATGGACATGTAGGTACACTAAGGAGGGCAGAGAGACAGGTAGGGGCCAGAATAAGACCTGCAGGAGTGAGGCAAGATAGTCTTGAGCCCAGAGAAGGAATAATCAGGGGTCAAATAGGGAAATGACTTCCTTATCTAGAAGGCCAAAAACCGAGGAAAGAATGCTAGGGTGGCTGAATTCATGTCAATTAAAACAAACAAATAAAAAAATACATTTGATGATGAAGCTACAAAGACAAAAATAAAGGAAACAGTTCCTGATCCAAAGAAACATTCCTTCATTACATGTAAGCAGATAAATAATTACAAAGAATAGGCAACATAAAACAAAGCACAGCTAGGTTTCCATCAATTTTAATAAAGAATCCTAAGAAAGGTGGTATTATTTGAATTTGAACTGCATATTTCCATTAAGCTCAGATCAATGACCCTATTCTACATAATTATAACTTCAAAATTTGAATATACAAAGACCCCATTCACAGGATTCATTATTCTCACTAATTGGATTTAGTAGTAATTTCAAGATGGAAAGAATATAAGTACCTAGGATGATTTGGAAAGATACCCATGCATACACCCCACCCCCTTGCAGATTTTATTTGAGCCATTTTCAGGGAAGTTAGGGATTCCAAAAGGTAGAAATGAGAAGGTAAAACATTCTTGAAATGCGAGATCACCTGTGTAAAAGCAGAGAGGCAGAAGAGAGTCAACAAACATTTATTAAGCACTATGTGCCAGGCACTGTATTGAGTAAAGGAAATACACAGTCCCTCCTTTGAAGGAGTTTACATTCTAATGAGAGAGATAATATATAAACAACTATATACTTGTACAAAATATACAGTTATCCCTTCCATATCTCAGGGGGTGAGGTACCCCTATGATCTGGAAAATCTACATAAGTTTTTTTGGCTCTTCTTTTATACCAGGAAAGAAATCTGAATAATTATGGTATTAAAAGACAAAATATATTGATATTATATAGTACTATACATATGTTTTACGCATTTCTGAGTTTCCAAACTTTTTCTGTATCTCCTGACCTTTGCATGTCCTCTATGATTGCCACAAAAGAGCCAAAAAAATTCCCATCTGATTTCTTATGCTGACCTGCAATATATTGAAACTGCAATGGGGGAAGTCACAATGTGAAAGTGTAACTACACAGAAAAAATGCTAAAATATCTTGGAGGGGAAGCATTAGGAGGTTGGGAGTTGGGAGGGAAAGAAAGACCTAGGTGGGAAGGAAGCCAGAGGTGGGAAGTGAAGAACATTCCAGGCAGGAGAGAAAGCCAGTGAAAAGGCATGGAGTAGGTAGGAGATGGAGTATTATGTTTGAAGAAGAGCAAGACAGAATGTCATATGGGGAAATGGTTCATATATCAGTTTGGCTGGAATGTAGAATGCCAGGGAATGATATGAAGTAAGACTGGAAAGGTGGGGGTTGTATTATGAATGGTGCTAAATGCCAGGCTGAAGATTTTGAATTTTATTCTAGAGATCCACTAAAGGTCTTCCATTGGGGAGCTGAGAGGAAAGGAGGGGGAAATGGTTAGATCTGTGTTGTAGGAATATCAATTTGGCAGTTTTGTGGAGGAGGCAGGGACGTGATGGTAGGTAAGTGAAACCAAGAAGCTGGCACAGACTTTGTTTTTTTTTAATATTTTATTTTTTCCCAATTACATGTAAAAACAGTTTTAATGTCATTTTCTCAAATGTTGAGTTCCAAATTCTCTCTTCTTCTCCACTGAGAAGGCAAGCAATTTGACATACATCCCTGTGTAGTCATGCAAAACAAGCTGCCATGTAATTCATATTGTGAAAGAAAACACAAAAAAAGACAAAAGAACTCAAGAAAAATAAAGAAAGTAAAGAACAAGTGTCTTTGATCTGCATTCAGGCTCCATTAGTTTTCTGTGGAGATGGACAGCACTTTCATCTTACGTCCTTCAAAATTGCCTGAGATCATCGAATTGCTGAGAATAGCTAAGTCATTCACAATCTATCATCATGCAATACTGCTTTACTATGTACAAAGTTCTCCTGGTCATTTCACTTTGCATCATTTCATGTAAATCTTTCCAGATGTTTCTAAGAGTATCCTGGCACAGATTTTGTATAACAGGTTCCATTTGATTAACCATGCAATGGAAAGGAAGTCCTTTGATTGACTGTCAAAAAGACCTGTCAGCATTAGCCACTTCCACTCTTACTTCAATCACTGGTGGCAGATTCTTTCACTCATATCATCCTGTGTCCACCTGTAAAAGAAAAAGCTGTGGCACCTTTTCTTCTTTTGAGAATAGATGACTTGACCTGGTGAAAGGAGCTTGATCTTTGGACTCTGCCTTTTTTTTTTTTTTTTGCTTCTAGGTAAAAGTAGTGGAAACATCATGACCTTGTGAGTTGGAAAGTTTGAGAGGACACCTTGGCATGCACAGGTATGCAACCTATGTAGCACTAATGCCCTTATAATTAAGGAGTGACTTTTTGGAGTGATATTCAAGACTCAGATCAGTGGTAGCTGAGAATAGGGCTCATCCAGCAATCATGCCACATCCAGAAATGAATTTGGTGGGACTAATGCTATATGGGAACTGAGCTTCTAGAGAGTGAGGTTTCTTAGGGAAAGAATATACACTTCAAGGTGCTGAGAGGAAGTGCTGGTACTTTGTTTTTGTCATGCCTTTGAAGTAAATATTTCATTGTAAAAGTTATTAATTTTAGAAAAGTTACATATGATAGACCTTTGGAGTAAATGGAAAGACAGTTGAAAGGAGCATACCTTTTCCTTGGCTTCTTCACAAAAATTGGCCATGTTTTACTGCATAAAACCTCACAACCAAGTGCAGAAAAGCAGAAATAGTAAATGCACATTTTTTAATATCATAATGTAATAAAAATTACATTCAGTAAAGGGCTGTGGAATATAGGTAAAAATTTATTGGAAACTAAATAATCTAATCCTGAAAATGAATGGGTCAAAGAACAAATCATAGAAACAGCCAATAATTTCATTAAAAACAATGACAACAATGAGACAATATACTACAATTTGTGGGATGCAGTCAAAGCAGTATGTAGGGGAAATTTTATATCTCTAAATATTCACATCAATGAAAGAGAGAAAAATCAGATCAGTGAACTGCAAATGCAAGTAAAAAATTAGAAAAGAAACAAGTTAAAGTTCCCAATTAAACATCAAAATGGAAGTCCTGAAAGTCAAAAGAGAGATTAATAAAATAACCCTTTGAACTAATAAATAAAATTAGGAGCCGTTTTAATGAACAAAAATAAAACAGACAAGTCTTTGGTTAATTTGATTTTTGAAAAAAGAGATAAGAAAACCAAATTTTGAATACTGAAAAAAGAAAAGGATGAATGTATCACAATAAAGATAAAATTAAATTATTTTGCCTAATTATATTCCATTAAAACTGAAAATCTTAGTGAAATGGGTGACCATATGCAAAAATATTAATTCTCCAGATTTGTAGAAGAGGAAATAGAATTCTTGAACACTTCTATCTTAGAAAAAGAAATCAAACAGGGCACAAATGAGCTCCCTAAGAAAAAATTCCCCAGCATCAAATTATTTACAAGTGAATACTACAAGACCGTTAAGGAACACTTAATCCTAATACAATATAAACTATTTGAAAAATTAGGTAAAGGAATTCCTTTTATGACACAAATATGGTTTTGATCCTAAACCAGAGAAAACAAGACTATTACTTTGCAGCTTATATGATTGTATACTTTGAGAACTCTATAGAATCAACTAAAAAACTAGTTGAAACAATTAACAGCTTTAGCAAAGTTGTAGGATATAAAATAAACCAGAGAGAATAAAAACAAAGAAAGAAAACTATTGACCAATTTCCCTAATGAATATTGCAAACTTTTTAACTAAAGTAGTATCAAGGAGATTACAGCAATATATCACAAAGGTCATAGACTATAACCAAGTGAGATTTTACAACAGAAATGAAAGCTATAAGCATAATTGACTCCATCAATAACAAAACCAACAAAAATCACATGATTATCTCATAAATACAGAAAAAGCTTTTGACAAAATATAATACTGTTCCTACTAAAAACATTAGACAGTATTGGAATAAATGGAGCCTTTATTAAAATGATAAGTACTATTTAAAACCAAGAATGAGTCATTTGTAATGGAAATAAACTAGAAATCGTCCCAATAAAATCAAGGGTGAAACAAGGATGTCTATTATCACTGCTATTATTCAAAGTTGTGTTGGAAATACTAGTTATAGTAATAAGACAGGAAAAAGAAATTGAAGAACTTAGAACAGGTACTGAGAAAACAAGACTATTACTTTGCAGCTTATATGATTGTATACTTTGAGAACTCTATAGAATCAACTAAAAAACTAGTTGAAACAATTAACAGCTTTAGCAAAGTTGTAGGATATAAAATAAACCTTTATAAATCATCCCACCATATCCAGCAAGATGAGATTGAAAGTGAAATTCCATTTAAAATAACTTTAGACTTTATGAAATATTTGGGAGTCTACCTGCCAAGACAAACCTAACAACTATATGAAGACAAGTACAAAACACTTTTCACATAAATAAAGACAGCTCTAAACAACTGGAGAAACATAGGTATCATCTAAGCCAATATAATAAAACAATTCTACCTAAATTAATTTACTTATTCAAGTAAATTATCAATTAAACTACCAAAGAATTATTTTATAGAAATAGAAAAATAATGACAAAAATAATCTAGAACAAAACTTCAAGAATATCAAGGGAATAAATGGAAAAAATATGTGGATGAAGTTGACCTAGCAGCACCAAATTTCAAACTATATTACAAAATGGTAATCTTCAAAACAATCTGGTACTTGCTAAGAAATAGAGTGGTAGATCAGTGGAATAGGTTAATACATAATAATAAATGACCACAGCAACGTAGTGTTTAAAAAATCCAAAGATCCAACCTTTTGGGGCAACTCACAACTTAACAAAAATTGCTGGGAAAAATGGAGAACAGTTTGATAGAAACTAAGCACAGACCAACATATGCTAAGGTAAGGTCAAAAGTGCATGCTTTAGATATCAACAGTGATATCATAAGCAGATTAGGAGTATATGCAAATTTTTGCCTTTCAGATCTATGGGAAAAGGAAGAGTTTATGACTAAAGATGAGATGGAGAGGATCATGGAAGTAAAATGAATAATTTTGATTACATGAAACTAAAAAGATTTTACAGAAACAAAACCAATGTGGCCAAAATTATAAGGAAAGCAGGAAACTGGGGGGAAAGTTTGCAACAAGTTTCTTTGATAAAAGTCTCATTTCTCAAATATATGAGGAGCTTGGGCAAATTTGTAAAAAACAAGAGCCACTCCCCAAATTGATAAATGGTCAAAGAATATAAACAGGTAGTTTTCAGAAGATGAAATCAGAGCTATGTACAATCATATGAAAAAATGCTATAATTCACTATTGATTAGAAAAAATGCAAATTAAAGAAACTCTGAAGGATCAACCCATAACTATTAAATTGGCAATTATGACGGAAAAATAAAATAATAAATTCTGAAAGGGTTGGGAAAAAATAGGGACATTAATGTCTTGTTGGTGGACTTGTGAAGTGGTCCGACCACACTGGGGAACAATTTGCTACTATGCCCAAAGAGCTATAAAACGAAGCCTACCCTTTGACTCAACAATATTGTTACTAGCTTTGTATCTCAAAGACATTGGAGAAAAAGGAAAAGGACCTATTTGTCAAAAATATTTATAGTAGCTCTTTTTTTGGGTGGCAGAGAATTAGAAATTTGAGCGATACCCATTAAATGGGGAATTGCTAACTAAATTGTGGTTTGTGATTGTGATGAACTACTGTTGTACTATAAGAAATGATAAGCGGGATATTTCTGAAAAACTTGGGAAGACTTACACGAACTGATGAAAAGTGAACAGAACCAGGAGAGCATTGTACACAATGACAGCAATATTGCAACAATGATCAACTGTGAAAGATTTAGCTACTCTCATCAACATGATAACCCAAGACAATTTCAAAGGACTCATGATGAAAAATGTAATCTACTCCGGAGAGAAATCTGATGTACTCTGTCTGCAAATTGAATTCTTTTTTACTTTCTTTATGTTTCTTACTTTTCATTGTTATTATTAGTATATACAGAAATATGTTTTGCATGACTTCATATGTATATCTCATTGCTTTGCCTTTTCAGTGAATGGAGGAGGTGCTGTAGGGAAGGAGAGAATTTGAAACTCAAAATTTACAAAAAATTAACTTTAAAGATAAATAAACACACACATATTTTTTTTTAAAAAAAGAATGGATTGCATACTGTTGAGAACCATCTTGTTCCAACCATCTGAGAAGATGGAAATCTGGACTGAATAATAACTATAACTCACATTCACATAACAGTAGCATTATACAATGCTTTTAACATTTGCAAAGCTCTTCACATATCTTCTGCCATGTAATACTTAAATTAACTCTAGGAAGTAAGTGCTATCATTAGCCTCTTTTTACACAGAGGCTGAGAGAGATAAAACTTATTATTCTGGGTAATGATTTGATCTCAATCAGGTCTTCTTGACTCCAAGTCCTCCACTATTCACTATGCTTCCAAGGTTTCTCATGGTATCATAAACTTGATAGTGTGTTTTCTTTACACCGATCCTGTAAGGTAGGCAACGCTGTCATTCCCATTTTACAGATGAAGAGAAAAAACGGTGCAAGGCCTGAGCTTGAACCCTGACTTACACATTTGAAGCCCCAAGACCCTGGGCAAGTCACTTAACTTTACTCCGCCTCAGTTATCAGTAAAGTGGGGGTAATGATAACACTTTTCTCCCAGGTTTGTAAAGAGGATCAAATAAAAGAATATATACCAAGGTTTGCTTTGCAAACCTTAAAGTGATATACAAATGTTAGCAAGTAGTATTATTAAGAGACTTACCTGGGGGCAAATATCCCTTAAGTCCTAGGGCCAATCCCAGGGCTTGCTCTTTCCATAGCACCATGCTACTTCTGAGTCTAGAGGTACCCTGGACAGAGCTATTGTACCTGTGGAATGTTTAATAATCGGATGCTGCTGGTGAAGGACTCGTTTAGTGCCAGGAACTTCCTGGGAAGAGAACCACAGAATTCTTGGTGGCCTGAATGAAAAACAATAAAGTGACTCATCGCAAAGCTCGCTCTTGTTCTGCTGCCACAGTAATGAATGCAGCTCCTGAGGCTCAGAGCAGACTTCTTCTTTGAGTAACTCCACCATTCAAATCTAGGGCATCATTTAAAGATCCTTGGAACAGCCAGGAGGGCATCCTGAGGATTCTGTTTCTCCTTCTGCCAGGATGTCTTACATTAATAGTGTACAAAAGTCTTACATTAATAGCTCCCTCTGTGAGAGATGGAAGGGGTGTTTGATAGAAGGGAAAAGTGAGGCATTGGAAAAAATGACTTTAGTGGAGATTTGACTGAGAGGAACAATTCTAATCTCACCTCTTCCAGAAGTTCCTTCTTGATTAATTTTCTCCCATTTTTGTTCATTTAGTTTTTGTGTTGCATCTTACCCTGTTGACATGTTGCTTGGGTGAAGTTCTGCTGTGGGTTTGTTTCAGGGGTGTGCCGAAGCCCATACCAACCAGTTAGCTGAACAGATTGCTAAATTTTCAGTGTAAGCATTTTTACACCTCCGAAATTGGCCCACAGTACAAATCAGGGCAGCTAGGTGGCACAGTAGATAGAGCATCAGGTCTGCTGTCCAAAAGACCAGAGTTCAAATCTGATCCCAGACAGTTAGTAGTAGCTATGTGATCCTGGGGGAGTCATTTAACCCTGTTTGCCTCAGTTTTCCCATTTGTAAAATGAATTTCAAGTCATTCTAATATTTACCAAGAAAACACCAAATGGGGTCACAAACAGACATGACTGAACAACAACCAATCAAGGCTTGATTTACTTTCTTTGTGATTATCTAAACAAGAAAGTAATGAAGAAAATATAAATGATGTGGATTAAATTTAAAAGTGTGCCACACACCTTCCCTGCAAACATTTTTTGAGAGGTGTTGTTAAATATTAATTGCAATACCCTTGTTTTTTACCCCCCCTTACTTTTAACTAGTTTCTTTCCTCATCCCCAATAGAATGTCAGATTGTCAGAGTTGGAAGGTATTATGGAGGCCACTTGGTTTCACCCGTCCCTGAACCAGCAATCTCCTCCACCAATAAGTAGTCATTTAGACCTTGATTACAAAGAAAAACTCTTATCTCCTGAGAAAATCTATTCCACTTCTGGGTATATTTAATTTTCAGGAAATTTAGGGCACAAAGTAGAAGCAATCAATTCCTAGGCTTTCTGACTCTACAGATTTAACCACCATGTCTCAACTTCCTCTTGCCTCTTTTCCCAGAGATAAAATCTTCCTGTAACTCCTATTTTGGGGAAGGGCCCTTATTCTTTGGACTTAGCCATCATGCCCCACTCTGATATATTTTTCCTTCCCCTTCAGTTTTTCAGCTTCTCTTTAACGGGTTTCTTCTTTTATTAGAAAGTAAGATCCTTGAGGGCAAGGTGTATCTTTCTTTTTCCTTGAAATTTTATTCCACAAGGCAAGTGTTCATATTAAGGTCAGAAGAAGTGATGCAAGGACACTCTCAAGGTTTCTCTGAAGAACTTTGGAACTGATGGCATGACATGGAAGATGTTGGCAAAGGACTGACCAAAGATATTATACTTGCATCAAAGAGGCATTGTGTTCCATGAGCAAAGCAAAATTGGAGTAACTAAAAAAAATACGCCAGATTCACAAATTTAGAGAATCCATCCAAAATGTTCACATTTTCAATGTTTTACCTTTGGTAGAGCCTTCCAAGCTCATACTGGTCTGATCAGCCATAGTCTGACACACTTGACTCTAGTGATATCATTTTGGTCCTCTCCAAGATCAACATTTTCCCCACTATTTCCTGTAGTCCCTGACACATAGTTAGCCTTTACATAGATAGCCTTTAATAATTGTTAGATTGTTAAATTGAGTGCTACACAATTAGTAGGGTCAGGACACAAGTACTTTGACTAAGACCATGGCTTCTCCCACACACCTTCCCTGCAATGTGACGCCACAGAATCTAGCTTTTCTCTACTTCAATTGAAATTCATTTCAGTTCAGAAAGCCTAGGAATTAAAAAACCCTTGACTTTAACTTTAAATCTTGCAGTTGTATGACTCACTTGCTTTTTAACCCTAATAAGATTCTTGATTAGAGAGATTCAGGAAACAGAAAGGAAGTAATTTACGGCAGTCATATTTCTTAGATTCTCAACTGTCTCTTTAGGCTTCTTTCCTTCCCTTCCCTTGTCTTGTTTCTGAATGAATTCTTTCCTCCTTACTGGCACTCTAACCAATTACATCTTTGTTCCTGCTCATTGCAGACAGCTTTTAATTCCTTTGGTTGATCTGCAAGTGAGCAAGAGGCAGGTTCCTTCCACTCAAAGCACCAAGTTTGTTCTCTCCTAAGAGTTAATGAGTTCTACCATTTCAATAGTTGTTTGGTTTTGTTTTGTTTTGTTTTTACCACTCCTACCACAAAAATCAAGCTATGCATGTAAATTTTGTCATTAACATTTTCAGAGTGGGCTTCACTAAGTGGGTGGGAGAAGGCTAATGCAATTTACTTCTCTCTCTCTCTCTCTCTCTTCTCTCTCCCTCCCTCTGTCTTTCCCTCCCTCTCTCTCTCTTTTACTTTCTCTCTTTCTGTCTCACCCTTTCCCTCACCCCCTCCCTTCTTCTCTCCCTCTCCCTCTTCCCTCCTTCCCCCCTTTCCTGCTCATTTCAGCAGTCATCAGGACTCTTCAAAATCCTGCTAGGAAATTATTGAATAAACAAACAATATGATATTGTTCTATTCACAATTACTATTCCTAGAAATGATAATGAGATGCAGTCTGTTCCAAGTTAAAGACAAAGGTCCCTTACTTGTTCATATAGCTGTGTTGCTCTCAGGAGGTACAGGGACCCCTGGGACAGGTGTACTTGGCAGATTCCCAAGAAAACATACTGTATTGAGCCTGCTTTACAAAGAATGTCTCTTAAGATCTGTGCTTAATTCAATGGATGTCAAAGACGTCCATTCATCAAGGACTTTAGGAGCAAGTAACCCCAGTGACAATAAACCAAGGAATGAAAATCTAGGAAAACTGTCTGCTGAAGGTAAAAATTATTGATTTCAATGTGGTTTCTGTGACATAATGCCAAGAAGAAGGGAAATCGGAAAGATTCACCTCTTATAGGAAGTTTTCCTAGATTCTTCTAAGAATACCTGGGACAACAAAACGCAGAATCTAGAGCTGCAGCTAGTCATGAATTCCAAATTCCTGCTCCCTCTCCTCACTGTGGCTTCTTTGGAGACAAGAGGAAGAACAAAGAAGAGACGATGATAGAGAGAAGGCAGAAACTATTTATCCTTTATTTTGTTTTCCTCCCTCCCCTGAGGAGCCTTGAGAAGGATCTTGCAAAGATAGAACTAAAATGGCTAAAGTGGAGTTGAAGCCCAAGGCAAGTGATGGTAAGAGAGTGCCTATATTCTTTTACTAAATACTGAAGAAACTGGTAATTCTGATTGGTGAAACTCCATCTTTGAAAAATCATGGGAGACAAGTCCATCATAGAATAATGGTTGGATGGCACTTCAGAAGTCATCTACTCTGACCTTTTAATTTTACAGAGAAGGAAATGGAAGTTTTAGAAAGGATAGGGGACTCGTTCAAGGTTATACAGGTAATAAATATAGAAAAATTGGAACTCAAACTCAGGTCACTTGATTTTGTATCTATTACCCATTTCCTTGCACCAGGATGCCTACAGGACAGAGGATAGGCAAATGTCAGAGATTTTCAGAACTGAAAAAAGAGTAGTCTTTTTTTTTGAAAATCAGAATGATATCTCTAAGCCTTGACATCAATCTCTGGCAAAAACTCTAAAGCATATCATTGGAGGGATGTGTTGTGAGTATTTAGAAAGGAAAATGGGGAATCACTTACAGTAGGGGGTTCTTAATATGGCGTTAATTTCAGGAAGGATCTGTGAACTTGTATGGGAAAAAATTACACATTTTCCCCCTACTAACCTCTAACTGCAATTTAGCACTTCCTTCCATTATGAATCTAGGAAATGAAATGTTATTCTGAGAAGATATTTATGTGCCTTACCAAATTGCCCAATGGGTCCTTGATACAACATAGGCTATGAACCTCTTATTTAGAGTCAACATGGCTTCATTAAAAATGCCAGTCTAACCTAGCTTCCTTTTCTGATAGTTTGGCAACTTGTAGATCAGGGAATTTTAACAAAGGATTTGACAAAAACCTTCATGCTTCCTGGTATACAAGATGGAGAGATATAGGATGCTAAATAATAGTCAGGTTCATTCAGAACAATTAAGTGACCAGACCTAAAACACATTCAAAAATTGTTGCTCAGTCACTTTTCAGTTGTGTCCAACTGTTTGTGACCCCATTTGCAGTTTTCTTGACAAATATATGAGACTGGTTTGCCATTTCTTTCACTGGCTCATTTTACAGATGAGGAAACTGAAGTCAACAGGGTGAGGTGACTTGCTCAGGGACACACAGTTAGTAAGTATCTGAGATTGGATTTGAACTCACAAAAGTAAGCCTTCTTGACTTCAAGTCTTGTGCCCTATACATTGTACCACCTAGCTGCCCCTATATTCATAAATGGTCTGTGCCAACTTGGAAGAAAATTCTAGTAGAGTGCCCAGGAATGTCTCCTTGACTTTACCTCATATAACATTTCCATCACAGACTTGGATAAGAGCAAAATTGGTTTACTGATCAAATTTATATATGGCAGAAAGATGGTGGAGAAAAGAAGGGCATTCGAATAAAATGAAATCTCCTAGGGATAGGTATAAAGAAGTAGGGCAGGGGTTAGTGGATAGTGTGCTGGACTTGGAGTCAGAAAGGTCTTGGTTTAAATTCTGACTAAGACTAACTAGGTGTGACCCTGGGTACTCTCCATACTCCATAGGCAACTCCCTAGGACTTAGCTCCTAAGTCACAGACTTTCTATGATACTTGTTGTTATTATGGGCCCCAGGTAACTCCCTAAGACCTATCTATACGTCAGAGACCATTGTCACAAAAGGTGGCAGAGGGAGGTCCCTATACTAGGAAAATCACAGATTCTTCCCCTATTTGCAAAATGCAAATTCATAGATTTAGAGTTGAAACAGACTTGGTGGGTCATCTAGGACAAATCCTCATTTTACTGATGAGGAAACTGAGGCACAGAGAAGTGAGGTAATCTACAGAAACAATCGACATAGATAAGATATGATATCAGGTCTCCTGATTTCATATCACAGGTAAGACTAGGAATTTTTGTACCTGGTTCAAATACTACCAATCATAGTTGGGTCAAGTGTCTTGAAGCCCATTCTCATTTGTTGTGGGGAGAGACGAGCAGACAGGAGACAAATGTCAGTACACTGATTGTTTCTGGGGATGCAGTTGTGAGATGTGGTGAGGAACAGGAAGAATGGGGCAAGGCAATGGAGGAACTCTCTCCAGGTCCATCTGGTAGCTTTCTATTTTAAGTACTTATTCTCGCTAACTAAGCTGCTGAAGGTTTGCTAATGATGTCAATGTCTTATAAATATGTCACCCTGGGTCAAAGGTCTGGTCATTCTGCCCTAGTTATTGCTATCCTCTAACTCCATCAGTCTTCATCACATCATGCTGCCTGCACTTGGAATAAAGCGAAAAACTACACAAGAACATGATGGTGATGGGGTAGGTGAGGCTAGATAACCATTCCTCTGAGAAAGAGCTGGGAATATGAGGGAATTGTAAAGCTCAAAACATCAGCAGGGGGATAGGGCAGGCAAAAACTTCATGTAATCTTGGTCTGGATTAAGAAAGTCACAGAGTTCAGAGAAAGGGAGGTGATAGTCCTACCTAACTCTGTTCAAGATGAGATGATATTGTGAGTATTGTGCTGCTTTTCCTGATTGTCTTATTTTAGAAAGATCTTATCAAGCTGGAGAACTTTTATAGGAGGGCCTTCAAGAGGAAACTCTAGACCATGCTATTCAAAGTTTGGCTGAGGTATTTGGGATATTTAGGTTTTAGAAGCATGATTGGGATGGGTCAGCTAGGTGACATATAGAGAGTGTTAGAGATGGAGAATTGGGCAGTTAAAATCCTATGGAACCCTGGGCAGGTCATGTAACCACCACACGCATCGAGTTCCTCATCTGTAAAACAGGGCACCAACTTCCCAGGATTGTGGTGCAGATCAAATGATACAATATAGGTAAAGCACTTTATCAACCTTAAAGAGCAAGATTATTATGGCATGATAACATTTTTAAAGTATGTGCAGGAAGAATTAGATTCATTCTTCTTGGCAAGAAGAGGTAGAACTAGGGACAATGGGGAGAAGTCATATAGAAACAGGCTTAGGTTTGATAATACAGAAAAACATAATCCAACAAAACACAGAAATGGAACAGATTGCTTTAGGAAGCCATGATTTATCCACCGCTGAAAGTGGGATGAACAGCATGCCATAGAGGGGATTCTTGATCAGGTGCAATTTGGAATAGATGTCCTCTAAAATTGCACTGTTGTGTGACCCTGGGCAAGTCACTTAACCTCTGTTTGCCTTAGAGAAGCAAATAGCAAACCATTCCAGTATCCTTTCCAAGAAAACCCCATGAAAAGTATTCTGGGCCACAGTGTCATGAAGATAGGAGACAACTAAATGAATGAATAGAAATAGGAAAAAGTCCCATTGAGTTCTGGTTCTGAGAGTCTCTGAAATCTCATGCCAGTCAATTTTTCAGCCAAGGAAAAGCTTTTAATGAATAAATCTTCGGAACAGAACAAAACATCTTCATCTCATTATGGCCCTTTTCATTCCTCTCTTCTCCAAATGGAAATCCCAGGAAAAGTATCAAACTCACCTTAAAACATGTCCTGGGCTCGTTCCTGTGTGAGATCTGTTTACTGAGCCATGGGCTCTGTGGGTGACAAGTCAGCTCCTCCAGGAAAGGACAGGAGACACCCTATCTCCTGGGGTACTGCCTTACAATTCTACCTTGGAGTGAGGGAAAGGAGATAAGAGCCTTCTCAGAATCTAAAACGCCCTGAATTCTGATTTCTTAATTCAATACTAAAGGTTCTAATTCTGGGAGCTGACCAGGTTTGAGAAGGTAGCCAAGTACACTCTGAAGGTTGGCCTATCTATGCCCTTAGGCTTTTCAAGAGGTCCAGAGAGGTCATTCCTTTAAAGTCTCATTTGGTCCCTAGTTCTTTAAGGTTGGTTGTGATAAACTTCCAGCCTTAGGAAACTTCCTTCAGGGTTGCTGTCCTGAGTTTATCCAGAGTGGTTTCCTCACTTAAATGAACCCTCCAAGTCTACTCTCTTATATCTCTCTACAAGTGCCTTCTTATAAGGACTAGAGCTCCATGTCTTATCTCTTTTCCTAAATAGTAGCTGAGATATGACAAATACACAGACAAATATCTTTCCAAATAGAGAGTGTGAAAGTACACAAAGGAGGTTCCTACAGAACAGGCATCTACTTCATCCTTGCATCCTCCCTAGTTAACCTTGCATAATTTCTTGCACAGGATAGGTCTCACTGAATATTTATTGCACTTAATTTGCATTGAAATGGTTATTTTTCCAGTGATCAAGTCCTAAAGAAAACATATGACTATGTTGGGAAAGCTATTTTATTTCATGATATCTCCATGGAAATATCTTCCATGGTGTGTGTGTGGCAGCAGCATTGCCTCCAGACCTGGATTTGACTCCCAACTCTGATTCTGCCTGTGTGACCTTGGGTAAATTATAATTTTTCTGGGCCTCTGTGGTCCCTTCCACTGTTGTAGATCTCTTACAGGCGTGGGGAAGCTGCAGCTTTGAGACCACATGGGGCCCTCTAAGTCCTTAAGTGTAGACCTTTGACTGACTCCAAACTTCATAGAACAAATCCCCTTAATAAAAGGATTTGTTCTATAAAACTTGGATTCAGTCCAAAGTCTGCACCCAAGGACCTAGAAGGCCACATGTGACCTCAAGGCAACAGGTTTCCTGCCCCTGATTTATGCTATTGCTTTAGTGGACTGCCCACTAAATGAGCAGAACTTTCACTTTAGATTATCTTAGCAGGTGGGAGTCAGAAAGGATCTACTGAGAGCTTATTGGTTCTTTCTGGCATGTCAGAGATCCACATCTGACATAGGTCAAAGTGACCAAAGGAGAGTCAAGTCTGAGAATAGGTCATAGAGCAAGAACATTCTTAATTTGAAATCTTGAAGCAAAGATGTTCAAGTGAATGAGTACGGGTTATCCAATTGGATATGTTTGTGATGACAAAGAAATGGAAATTGCAGTGATACTCATCAATTGGAGAATGGCTATATAGGTTGTGGTATATGATTATGATGGAATTCTACTGTACTATAAGAAATGATGATCTCAAAGATCTTAGAATAACATGGAAAGACTTGCATGAAATAATAAAGAGCAAAATGGGAAGAACCAAGAGAATGTTGTATATGATAATATCAATATTATTTTAAAAATTTCTTTAAGTGAACAAGTCATTTTGGCTATTATAGATACCTAAATTAACTCTAAAAGAAATATGAAAAAAGACATTATCTGCATCCAGAGAAAGAGCTGATAAATAGAAGTATGTATAGAATAACTTTATATATATATATATAATATATATACATATACATATATATTTATATCTAATGGTAGCTATCTCTAGAGTTGGGGGGTAAAGAAAAAATTTACATGATAACTCTATTATATATTTAAAAGGAATAGCAAATTTCACCTAATAGATTTGTTTTTTTCACGTGCGGTCATCTTTTTATTATACTATGTTATGGAAATGCTTGGTTTGTTCCATAAATTAAAAAAAATAACTAAATGAGTACTTAGAATAATATATTTAGAGCCAGAAGCGGTCACAGAGGTCATCTTCTCCAAAGTCCTTATTTTACAGATGAGGAAATTAAACGCCTAGGGCGTTTAAAGTCACAATGGTGTGAAGTGATAGAGACTGCAGTTGAACCAGGACTTTGACTTTCCATTCATTATTCTTTGCACAGTATCGCCCTTGTCCAGTGTGTGGTCAAAGGGATTCTTACTCAGGTTCAGGTGGCATTCAGTGACCTCTGTGGTGCCTTCCAATCAGAAGATTCTGTGGTTCCATTAAGGGATAATGCAGACACTTTGGAGACATTTCCTGTCCAAAGTCTTCTTTACACATTCTTTACCTACAAGTGTACCTGTTGTCAGAGGGTTTCAAACTTACTCATCCATAACATCAAGTCATTTGGACCAGGTCAGCCTTGTGCAATATTGGCTTTCTTCAGGTGCCCAGTTTCCAACCCTGACTTTATAAACAAATCACCCTTAATTAGCCTTGGCAGCTCAACACCTTTATGTTATCTACTACATTTAACCAACCACTCCTACTCTTGTTGAATCCGGTTATAAAGTAAACTGCTCTTTTGCTGTGCGGTTGCATACAGATGAGCTGGCAACCAGTTTGAGCTGACCTGTTGAGTCATAAAAACCATCAGGGCCTTAGACTGTCCCACTCTCAATACTAGAACTGTTGGACTGAAGTGCCAAGGGACCTGTCATTCCAGGAATCTTCTGTTCTCTTGGGAAAACAGCGCAACAGCTGGGTTTTGCCCTGACGGTGACTCTGGCATTCCACAAGGTAAGGGGAGGTGCTCCATATTGTTTCTTTGGGGAAAAGGGGGAAGTGTATGCTAGAGAAGATTTGGTCTTTCCCCTCTGCACTCCAATTATTTGTCTAGTCCCTTTCTTTGGATCAGAGTATGGTGAATTCCCCTCCCTCCCCACTCACTCCAGTCTCCTGCTTTATTATTTATATAGACAATTTCTTGTTAATTGCCTCCTGTCACTTCTTGACATCTCACTGATTTGAAGTTGGATGCTAACCAAAGCATCTTTCTTATATGATGACATCATATAAAATATGTACATAACATATATAAGTGTTATTATATTATTATAATGATATTTCTTATATAGTGTCATTGCCTTTGAAGGGGGTGAAGGAGGAGAGAAAAACTATCTTTCCCTTACTCCCATGAGTAAAGTTTCTTTAGGATTAGAGGGAAAAGAGAGATGCCTGGAACAACCTATGACTCCTGGTTCACCTCAGTACCTAGCAAGAAATCTCTAAACAAATACCCTTAGTCAGTCTTCTCTGGGGATTAGAGAGGTGGTATGTAGGAATTCCATCTCTGGTGGCCTTGGGTGGCTAAACCTGCCTGTGTGGGCAGTGCATTTCTAGAATGAGTATAAAGATGCCAGTTGAGGTCTGGGATGAGAGTGTAGCCAGGTGAAAGGTTCTGGATAAGTCTTGTGGCTTGATGTGCTTACATGAAAAACAGGGAGAACCTTCTTTGGGGAGCGTCCCAAGGTCTGGGAGGAATGAATGGGGGATTCTTGATATTGATTTAGCTCTCTAACTGCAGAGCTGACAAATTCAAAACACCAGAAGATGCCAAGTCTTTGACCATTCCGTATATTTTATATGGCCCCAAGAAGAAACAGAAACAGTCAAGAAAAGCCCCTCTTCATACCTCATACATCCTGGTTCAATTTGTCTTTGATATTCAAAGGCTATGATCAATACAGATTCTGTACTTTATTCTCTCGCTATGGAAAAACAATTTTCCCCCAAACATTTTTTTCCTTTCCATTGAACAAACAAAATAGAACAAGAAAAACAGTCTGTGACTGCAATTCAGAAGCATATCACTGTAGGCATGCTGATCTACACTTACTCATATGCTGGAAGAGTCGGCTAGCTTGGAGTGTGCTCCCTTTCAAATACAGGCTTGGTTTGCCTTCTCTCCTTTTACACTGCTGGCTTGTTGACTTTCCACAAATAAACCAGATTTGATTGTAAAAGTAAAGCAGTGAAAGGAGAAGAGGGAAAGAATAAATGACACAAAGCAATCCCACCTTTGGGTACTTGAGACATCCAATGAAAGTATCAGCATGTAAAGATACCTTCAAGGTCCCACTATCTCAAATGCATGTTAAAACTTTGAAAAAAAGGGAGGGAAGTGGTAGCTTTGTGAATGGTTCTAGGAATCTGGGGGGATGTGGATTGATCTTGGTTTTTCTCTGATTTTATGATAAGGTATTTACTAGTGCCATGTCTATCGGACTTCAAAGAGCTGAATATTAAAGCTTTTCATGTTTGCCCCCCTCCCTTTTATTTTTCTTTACAAATATATTTTCCTGCTCTTGTCTACAAAGGACTCAGTGTTTGGGGAGTTTTTGGTTATCATTAGTTTAAAGATTTACATTCTCTGGTTCTTACCCATGCTGTGGCTCCCATGGGATCTCAGATCCCCAGTTCTTTTCAGCATCCTGGCAAGAGAATCAGTCATAGAATCTGAATGCTAGAAGGCACCTTAGGAATGACCTAATACAACTCACTTATTTTACAGAGACAGAAACTGAGGCCCAAAATATAAGATCACTTAGATGAGAAGGTTTGCTTTATCCCAAACTTCAATTTCATGACCATTTAAGAAGCTAATGTTTATGGTCATCATTCTTTTTCTATTACATTACTTATATTATTGTTAATAGACTTAATGTTATTGTACTGCTACATCCATGCCGTCTTTCTTCACAAAGTCTCTCAAAAAAAAAATAACAAATGAATTAGCAAGTCAGTTTTAAAGGACTGCTTCCTTTCAAGGGATTTATGAGGTATTGTGTCATACTCGAGGCAAGTCACAGCTTCTGTAAGTCTCAGGTTCCTCTTTGGCAAAAAGGAGAATAACAGTCCATATGGTACTCACATCATTGGGGTATCGTGAGGTTTAAATGAAATAATATGGTAAATACTTTGCAAACTTTTATGTATTACATACATGTTAATTGTTAACATAATTATTATTATTTTAAATCATATTTATTCCTCCGATTGCTCCAGTCTCTTGGCCCTGTTTTATAGGTGGGTAAACACGGAGAGGGGATCGTAGACCACAGACCTCACAATGAGTCAGACACATTCTTGGAGCTCATTTCTCCAGATGCCCACTCTCCTAAGTTGCTTATACAAGACCTTGTTTAGGCACCCAACACAGTCCCTCCCTGAAACAGGAAGGTAGAGCTGGCATGGCATACAGCAACCTAAGCTGGTTCCTTTCTTCTGTAGACAGATGGAGTTTTAATGAGACCTTGCTGTTGACTTCTAGTAACCTCAGTTTCTAACCTTTGCAGAATACCCTCTACTATCTGGTATGATGAATGATACTGAGTATTAATTAGTTCAGGGTGAACTTTTGAGTGACTATTAGAAAGAGAGTGTGATATAGATGTGAAAGGGGACTGGAACATTTGATTTTATTTTAGGGGCATGACACGAACTTGCCAGTTACTTTAATATTGTCATGGATTCAAGTCTCCCCAGTGCTAAAATATTCTTTGATGACTGCACAGAGCAAGGCCTAGGAAGTAAGTTCTCTAGGGGAATCTAGTTGTCTAGAGGCATTAAGAGTTCCTAGAAAAACATGCCAAACTTAGATATTATTTAAGCCTCTCATTTTTTCACTTCGTTTCTTAACATACTCCTTACCCCATGCCTTTTTCACAAGCCAGTGAGACTTTCCTGGTGATATTTAAATAACACCAATTGCTATAGTGACCATACATGATAGAATATGCAAAATTCCATACCCACAGACCCTCACCTCTCAAAGAAAAGAAAGAAAGTATATTTCCTTATTTCTTCTCAAGGCTGAGATTGGTCATCATATTGGTTAAGTGTTTGGTTTCATTTTTGTTTTGTTTACCTTATTGTAGTCATGTTCTGTTTACTTTTATCTATTCATACAAGTCTTACGTTTCTCTGAATTCCTTATGTTTACTACTTTTATATTTTGAGACTTATGGGCTGTGTATGGTATTTTGTGGGTACTCCATGTGGCAACTAGGGTATAGAAATAGTATAAGCAGCACAGATTAGCCCTTGCTAAACTTTTCTCAAGCCTATAGAAGGCAGTGTGCCATTCTATTAATTATCCAGCTAGGGAGAATAATCTCTGAGTTGCCTACCAGAAGATATTATAATCAAATCACTTGCAGAATGAGCCCATCAGAGTCCCTCAAATGCAAGAAACTTCTACCATTGTGTAACTCAGAGAAGCTGGCTAAATTAAAATCCATGCTGGTGAGATACTGAATTTAGACTGGGGAATGATATAGAATATTTTTGAGAAGGAGGAAATCTATACTTCTTGTTCTACCTCATATGTGGAATTTCATTCTTCTGGCTAGTAAATCCACCCATTTATAGAATGCTGGTCCAGTGTCTTTGCAATAGCCTATAGCCTCTGACGTCTAGTTCCTCCTCTCTCTTTGGTTTTCACTTCCAGTCTGGTTGATTTTCATAGTAGAAAGAGAAATGTTTTACATTCAAAGGAAAAGTTTCAAATCTTGCTTCTTTCAATTACACTTTATGTGACCATGGGTAAGTCATTGAACTTCTCTGGGACTTGCTTTTCCCATTTATAATTAGATGACCTGCGAGGTCCCCTTAATATCTAAATCTGGGATCCCATCATCATATTATGGCTACATTATTTATTAGGCATAATGAACATTAAAGAAAAGATAATTATGCATTCCCATGTGGAATCCTCTGTTCAAGTAGGTTTAGACACTTCTTCTAAATACTTTCCTCATTCTTGGTTTATCTGAGGGAATTTCTGAACCATGCACTCACAGACTGTAGAGAGGGAATAGGGCAGGTGTGTATGTCCTGGTCCCCAGTTCTGAAACTTCAAGTATAAATATTGGTGGGTAGGGGCGGGGTGGGGGGAATCTGTCCTCTCATCCCTGGATCATCAAATTACTGGCCTCTATGATAGGTGCTTGATAGTTGGGATGACGTCATGCTCTCATCTTCACTTTCATTCTTGGCATTGATACTGACATTGATACTTATCATTAGACCCAATCACTGAAGATAAGGCAGCTTGAGATGTGGCCAGCGCTGCTGCTCAAGAGTCTAGCCTCAGTCTCAGGTACCCTGACATGAGATACAGTCATCACAGGCAGAAAGCAGCGCAGTCCATATTCTGTTGTCCCTCACTCACATGGTGGCTCACGTGGTGGACAGAATGCCCCAACTCAAACACCATGGTTTTCCCTACTCACCGCAGCCTGAATACTAAGCTGAAAGTCTCTTTAGAAGGTAAAGGGAAAGGATATAGGAAGCCTCAAGCATAGATTTTGGCACATCTCAGTAGCTTACAATTCTGTTTCTCTCAGTGGATATTTCTAGGGGCCCATTGCTCCCACAGAGGTGAAACACTATTATTGAAACACTGGCACATTATGGTATCATAATATTTCATTTACATACCACACTTTCATCAGTCATTCCCTAGTTGATGTGTACCTACTTTGTTTCCAGTTCTTTGCTACCACAAAAAATGCTGGTATGAACATTTGGAGATATATATATATATATATATGTATGTATATATGTATGTGTATATATATATATATATGTAGGATCTTCTAGACCTTAATTAATTTTCTTATGAATGATAAACATAAGGATGAATAGATAGGTTGGTCCCTTAATCAGAGGGTTTCTTCAAGAATTAATTAAGGCTAATGGGTCATGACTTAAATTGCTATGGAAGTGAAAAAAATTCTAATTGTTTTTTAAAGCTTCTCTTGGAGCCATTTTTTGGGATTTTTCTTCAAAGTGGGCCTCTCTACCCACAAGGGGCAGAAACTGGCAGATCCTATGTGGCATGATCTGTCTGCATTTTCAATTACCTTCCAGACTGCAGGCATGAGGGGGAGTAAAATGAGTGCTGAGGGAAAATCTGGAAGAAGGGTTACTCATTTCTAGAGTATTCATAACAGTGTTGTTTAGACCACATCTGGGGCGTGCTGTCCATCTCTCCCACTGGCTTTTTTTTGAATAACACTTGGCATTCCCAAAGTGCTCTTCTGTCAATCATTCTTGGTTACACCCAGGGGTTAAGGAAGGGTGGAATAACATGGAAACTGGATTATTGTTTCTTTTGTTTTTTGGTGAGGGGGAGAGGAGAATATTTTCATTCTCCTACTTCTTTAATCTGGGGTCCATGAACTTTAAAAAATATTTTAAAAAATGTATTTAAGTATAGTTTGCTTCCTTTACAATTTAATGTATTTTACTTTACAGATTTAAAATGTTATTCTGAGAAAGGATCTATTGGGATCCATGTTAAAAAAACAAGTTTAAAAATCTCTGTCCTAGTGGAATGAGCACTGAACTTAGAGTCAGGAGACTTGGGTTCAGGGCCTATTTCCAATCTTTATCAAGCACATGACAAAGCCCACAGAAACTAAAAGATTTGTTGACAATCTCCCTGGGTCTTAATTTCCTTGTCTGTCAAATGAAGTAATAATTCTTGCAAAAAATGTGTGAGGAATGTGATATAAAAATGTGGATTATTGCTGTTGCTGCTGTGGTTGTTGTTCTAAGTGACTTCAAATTACTTTAGGACACTCTCTTCGGGGTCTCCTGTCCTCCCTATCAACTTGTCTATATTAAGAACAGTGACAAGGTCTGATAACTAGGGATTCGTGGTTCTATGTATATCAAATCGTAGAGTATTAGAGGTTACTTAGTACAAGCTGTATTCAAAGTAGGAAGTCCCTCTACCACATAGAAACATTGAGCCTGAGAGCCAGGAAGTACTTTAAATATCATTATGTCCCATCTGTTTGCTTTACATACAGATGGAACCCGGTGCGGAGCAGTAACTTGTCCAAAGCTACACAGCTAGTTAGTTTTAGGATACCCAGGACACCCAGCCCTGTACTCATCTCCATCAAGCAGTCAACCTGCCTGTGTTGGAACAACTCCAGGGGTGGAGAACTTTCTGCCTTACAGGAAGCCAATTCCCTTTCAGGTCTCTCTCATTATTCTTTCTATTTACCTCCTTGTAATTTCTATCCACTTGTTCTGCCCCTTGGAACCACAAAAAAAAAATAACCCTAATCCTTTTTCCACGTGACAGCCCTTCAAATATCTGAAGACTGCTATCATGTCTCCCCTAAGTCTCCTCTTCATCAGGTTAAACAGCTCTAGTTTCCTCAATTGTTCAATTCCAATTTGTTGCTTCTCAAATATTCTTGTTCTGAATACATCTAAACCCCAGCAGGAAAGGAAATCATTTGGCATCCTCATTAAGAATAAAGAACATGTTTTCCCAAGGTCACTGTGGATAAATAACATCTACATCCTTTTTTTCCCCTTTTCTCCTTCCTCTCTCCCTCACTTTTTGCAAGCAAGGGTCCATGGTAATTTCCTGTGTTGGTTCTCTACTTAGAAAAATGGTTTATCTCTAGAGGCATGTTAGTATCCTAAACCAAAAACTATAATCACCTTGCCTTGGGAATTTTACCTTCTAGTTAGCTACATTGGACACATGTGTTGTACAAATTATTTTATCTGGGAGACATGTTAGTTGTGTTAGAAGCCCAGAAAAGACCAAATTACTTATTACTCCTTTCCCTCTCCATTTTCCTTAAGTATGCCGAGATAATTGTTTTGGTTAAGAGCCTTAACCAAATGGTACTTAATGCTTGTCTAGAAAAATGCACCCTTGTCTTCACAGAATGGATTTGAATACATGATGCTGTACTTGGGAAACAGCCGGTGGACATTGTAGCTGGAGAATTTAAACTCCCCCATCCCTCTCAGGTGACCACCCCTAAGGGAAGATTCCCATGGTTCACTGCCTGTGATTAAATTCTTGGGAGGTTTCCAGCTCCATCTAGCGCTGTTATTTGTCCTTGAGTGGTGGGACGGACCTAAGTTACCTACTAATGAGAGTGCCTCCCACAGGAAAAGACAGACTGATGAAAGTTGGTCATTTGGTGTCCATATCCATTGTAACTAGTAACAAGATGTTCAGTGAGATAAAAGTAAATCACCTTCTCATGCTTCAAAGCACCAACTGACCCTCTAGAGGTCAGGAAGAATATTCTGCTTTTGCAACATGGTTGGGGTTACTGATGAATTATGCACAGAGTATCGATAACTTGAAATGGGTTTGGAGAAAAGTCCAAAGACAATTAGAGGATGGTCTGAGAAGTCTGTAGAAAGTTTAAAGATACAGGGACTACCTTTTCAGAAGTTCTTTAGAAATAGAGGAGATTCTAATCTATTAGTCTTATCTGAAGAGAAGCTAGGTGGTCCAGTGGATAGTTAGGAAGACTCATCTTCATGAGTTCAAAATCTGGCCTCACACACTTACTAGCTGTGTGACCCTGGGCAAGTCACTTAACCTTTTTTGCCTCAGTTTCTTCATCTTTCAAATGAGCTGGAGAAGGAAATGGCAAATTGCTCTAGTATCTTTGCCAAGGAAATCCCAAATGGAGTCATGAAGAGTCAGACATGACTGAAATGACAGAAAATGTGCTGGAGAGCAAACAAGCGAGGAAGGATTAAAATAGAAGGCAAGATGGGATTCAAAGTGAGGAAGAAAAAACATAAGAAGAAAGGAAGAAAGATAAAGAAGTGAGAAAGAAATAAAATAAAATCTTAGCCTTGAATCTCTAGTTATACCAAAATTCACATAACTCAATTCATGGATTATGATTTATACTATGCCTACTAAGTGCTAAGTATGTCTACTAAGTACTAGGTCTATGAGATGCACTGCAAAGTAGTAGATGGAGAGTTGGTTTCAGAGCCAGGAAGACCTGTGTTCAAGTTTAGACATTGAAACTGACAAATGCTGACTGTATAACCCTGGACAAGTGACTTAACTTCTCAGTGCGCTAGGAAACTCTCCAAATTACGAATTACTGACAAGAAAGAAAGCAGAGATCCATCCTGCCCCTACTCTGGGTTAATCCCAATAGGAGATCCAGGGAGTATAAGATCTGACTCTTACCCTCCTTTCTCTTTTATTTCTCTATAGGTCCTAGAGTAGTGTCATTACACAAAGGGGAGCTCAATGAACCTGTCTGAGATTCATGAGATGCAAAGATGTGGCTCCTGCCTTCAATGAATTTGCAGTTGTTTTGGAGAGATAAGACTTGGACAAATGAAGCTGAGATGGTAGCTTTGTCATTGTTGACTTATGGCCCATTTAGATTGTAGGACCATTGCTTCCCCTTCTTCTCCTGCTCAGCTTGATCTTTGGCTAGGGTTTCTTTACTAACCTGGTAGAGATGAATCTTGCTTTCCCAAAGACAAAAGTCATTCCTATAGAAAGCATTATAAGACAGCATGTGGTAAGAGACAAACTACAAGCACAAAACTCTAAGAATTCAGAGATGAATATGCTTGGCTAAGGCTGTGGTAATCCAGAAGGTCTTCCTGGAAAAAGCAGAACCTGAGTTGGGTTTTGAAGGATGCAATGGATATGGATAGAGGAAAGGAGCACTGGATGAAGTATTCTATAAGAGACTCCAAGTTGAGGGGCAGCTAATTCAGATCTAGATTATTGATAGGAAGGAAGTGAGAGTCCCCTTGGACGAGGCCCTTCTCAGACGTTCTCTGGAGCATGGCATCTAGTTCTGAGCCCAACATTTTAGCAAGGATATTCACAGGCAAAAGAGCACCTGGAGGAAGCCAAACCCAGGTGGTGAGAGGCCTGGAACGTAGCATCAGGGCATATTTTGTCTGGAGTAGATAACAGGGGGAACTATCTGAAAAGTTGCCACTTGAAAGAGGAATTAGTTTTGTTCTATCACAAAGAACAATCAGCAAGCATTAATTAAGCACCTACTATATGCCAGAGATTGTGTTAAGCACTGGGAACACAAAAAATCCAGCCCAGGTTGCACTTGAGAATCTCTTCTGGGCTTTCTCTACCGTAGTCTCTTAGACCATGACAGAAATCTCTTTGCCCTAGAAACTCATTTCAACTCCAAACTTAACATATTGGAAATAGCCTACACCTCTATGGCTATTCCCTCTGATTGACTGGTTCCTCCCAGAACCTCCCTTTAAAGCAGGAAGCCCAGGCCAACTGTGCCTTCATTCCCCTTCAGGCTTACTCTCCTAACTCACTGGACTTTTCTCTATCCTGCTCCCTCTTCAATTTCCTTCCTTTCACTCTCTTTTCAGGTCCCTTTTGTGTTATGTCTTTGTGCATTAGAATGGAAGCTACTTGAGAGCTATGACTGTCCTTACGTTCCTATTTATCTTAACCTAGTGCCTGAAACTTAATGAGTGCTTAATAAATGTTCATTGGCTTGAAAGAAAGTCATAAAATATAGTCCCTGCCCTCAAGGAGTCACATTTTAATGGAGAAACTCTTATTCTAAAGACCTACTGGTAGAGTGGGAACCAAATGAGTAGAAGCTAAAGGACTGGGTATTTCTGTTTAATATATGGAAATGCTTCTAATAATTACAGTTATTCAGAGAGGAAATTAATTGCTTGAGAGTTCATGAATTCCCTGTTGCTAGAGGTAAGCAAGTAGTGACTGATCATTGGTCCAGAATTTTCTAGAAGGTAACCTCTGAGATCCCTTCTAATTGTGGGGTTCATGATGCTGGCCAGATTATAGGGGCAGCTAGGCCTGGAGTCAGGTAGATTTCTCTTTCTGAGTTAAAATCTGGCCTCATTCATTCACTTACTACCTGGATAAGTCATAACCTTACTTGCCTCTATGAAATGAGCTAGAGAAGGAAATGGCAAACTGCTCCAGTATCTTTGCCAAGAAAACCCCAAATGGGGTCACAGAGAGTCAAATATGACAGGAAAATGACTGAACAAAAGGGACAGGACAGGTATGTGTTGGACAAGTAGAAGCCTGAGACTGGCAGCTGAGAAGTGAGGCCAATCTTGTGCAGGACTTGGAATTTATAGATCTTTCTATCACTAAATAAATATTTTATATTTTGGCTACTGTGTATTTTGGAGTCAGTAATAATGTTTGCCAATTTGGGTGTCTACAGGAATGATGATTTTATACTATTTGGTGGGGGGGTAGGGTGGAAAGGGCCTGCTGGAGGCTGTTATCTGGAACAACATGAGCTCTGAGAGAGGTCATAAAGTGAGTAAATATCTTTTTATGAGTATAAACTAAAATTGCTGGGAGGCAGAATTCAGGAATTAGACAGACATTCAGAAAGTTAAGATTAAAGCAGTCTGGGGCATTAAAATCATTTTGATCTGGGAAATAGTGGGATTTAGTGAGGAATCAGTGGATTTGGAAGACCTTGATCTGCTTCTACATATTTAGCTGGGCAGTTCTCTTAACCTCTTGGGGCCTTAGTTTATTCATCTATAGGTAGGGAAAACGAAAAGGTGAGTATAATTTTAGGCATGTAGGACAAACTCTTTGGGTCCCCCACAACCTTCTAGAGGGATTAACTGAAGCTTCCAAGTAATCTGTTGGCAGCTAGGTGACTCAGTAGATAGAGTACTATGCCTGGTGTCTGAAGATCTGAGTTCAAATCTGATCTCAGACACTTACTAGACACTGACCCTGGACCAGTTACTTAACCTCCTTAATATGCTGGAGAGCGAACCATCCAATATCTTTGCCAAGAAAACCCCATGGGTGGTATGTTCTTACGGGGTCACAAAGAATCAATATGACTGAAGAAATGCTCTGATAGCCAAGGTGATGGTAGATTTGGAAGGGATTTTGTCATTCCAAGGCAACTACGAAGTGGGCCTTGGGAGGCCCTGCTGGGAAGGAAGCAAAGAATAAATTTAAATAAATTAAATTTAAATTTAATTTTAAAATTTGGTTTGAGGGGCTCACTACTATGTTGAACAGGTGCAGTTGTGATTCAGATAGATAGATACACAGAGTATTAAACAGTGACTATGTGCCAGACACTGAGCTAAATACTATGGATAAAAATGCAAGCAAGCCAGTTCCTGACTTCAAAGAACTAACATTCTAGTGGGGGAAAACAAGACATAATGAAGAGTTATAAAGGGAGGGCTATGATGTGTGTCTGTACCGGAGTGGGAATGGAAGATTGATCTGTCAAGTGAAGAGAAAAGCTGACCTATCAGAGCAGAGGGACCCAGGGATTGGAGTCTAGGTTGTTGGTAAGGAAGAGGTACAAGGGATGGCCTGAGTGGAGGAACCATGGTCTCATGGGCATGGCTGTTAAGTATTGAGCAGTCTGGGAAGTAATATACACACAAAAGAAGTGAGAAGGCTTGGGTAGAGCAGAAATGTTGTACTCTATTTCCCTCCAGGAAAGAAACAACTTAATACTAATTTTGAAGAGAAATGGTAGAACACAGTAAAATTTTAGTGGAGAACAGTAGATAGCAACTTAACAGAGAAAGCATATACACTATATATTTACTAGATATATACATATAGAAATACACTATATATTTACTATACATATAGTATATATCTAGTGTATATATCATATAAGATAAATTTACACATAGATCTATATATAAACATATCTATAGCTTTATATAGATCTATCTATTGAAACCTATATCTATCTTATATGTGCATAGTTTCTTGCATGTTGTCTTTCCCATTACATTATGTGCTCCTTAGGGTAGGAATCATATTTTTGCCTTTTTCCAGTGCTTAGTACAGTGCTTCAAACATAGTAAATACTTTATCAATCATTGCAGAATCACTGCCTTGAATTAATGTGTTATTTATGTTAAAGAAAATATTAGATGGGGGCTTATTCGGTGGAGCTTTGAATAGATGCTGATCCAAGGTATCTTGTGAATCAATGAATATCTTCCAAGGAGTCACATTGATGAAGGTTCAGGTTACATGGATAATGAGAAGATGGTACAAGATAATCTCTAAGATTTCCCCACCCCCCCGAACCCCGAAAATTTTAAATTGATGATTCTTCAGGTATATGAGAGGATACTTGACTGCTTCCCAATATCCAAAAGACAAAAGGGAGGCAAACTTCCATTATAAAATGAAGGATTCTGGTAAAACATTAGAAAGGAATTCCAAGAACATTACAATGAATTTCCAAGGCAATATATGTAATATGATTCTCTGGAATTTTTAAAGACTAGACAGTCATTAATCTTGCTTCAATAGTATAGAAGAAGTCTTGCTTAGAAGCAGGAGATGTCCATGATGACCACTGAAGGTCCCTTTCTATCCTGAACTCTGAGTTCACAAACTCATGTAGATATGTTTCTGGTAACAGGTAGTTTTTCCCAGATACTTCAATTCATTTTGGCTAGACAGTAAGAGTGGAGAAAGGCTTTAGACGACTTATAATTTGGTGGATCATTGACAAAAACACTTTTTAGGACACTCCTTGGGCTTAACATTTTCTTCAGCCTACTAAACTCTACTATAAACCAACTTTCCTCGCAGAATACAAATTCTTCCATAGCTCCCACCCTGAGTTGATACATGAGAATCCCAGAGGCACCACTGAGTCTCAGCGAGCCAAGAGGTGTTGAGAATCTTCCCTCAGGCCATTTTATTACCCACCCCCCCTTCCTCACTGCCCAATTCTCTGCCACCTACTCCTTATCCTAGAACACACCACTCCCTTCACACTTGGGCCATCCTCCATATGCAGGAACATTTCCAGCATTTTAACAGCCAATGCTATCTTTAAGATCCTTTGCTTCCACCCCCATTATAGGGGGTAGTCCTTGATCCTGGCTGGTCTCAGTTGCCTTTATTCCACTCATTAAAGTTCCCTTAGAGAAGCCCTGAGCAGCTCAGAAAATGGTCCTGTTTTAGTCTCCTCAGCTAGTCATTTCAGTTCTGGAATGGGGTGTGGGTGGAAGTTGGCAGCACAATATTTTCCATCTTTGACTGCTCAACTGTGTGGGTGAGAATGGGGGCCTCAGAGGCACTAACAGTCAGACCAGAGCCCAACTAATTTCCAAATACAAATATATTAAACTCAAAGCACATTTCGCTGGTGACTGGAGGCTAAAAGCTTGACTGTGCTGTCTATTCTTGGGCTCTGCTTGTGTCTGAGATGCAGAAAAGTCATGGCATGCAAGCAAAGAGTGACATGATAGATTTTTGCTTGCCATGCCCAGAGTTAATAACTGTTATCCCATACACTTGTATGGTGTATTTACTTTCCAGAATGCTTTCATGCATACACAATATCTCATTCATCTTTACAAAAACCCTCCAAGGAATGTGGGGGTAGGAAACTGAGTCCCAGAGGCAAAGTCAAATGACTAGCCCAAGATGGTAAAAGTAGTTCCTGAGAGAATTAGGGCAAATTGTCTGATTCCTGGCTTTCCATACATTTTCATTGGACTCCATCCATTGTTTCCCTAAGTAATGACTCTTAGTTCTTTCTTCTCATCCAGAGGCCCCAACGTGGATGCGTATGCTGTTCTTTCTCTATAGTCCCCAGAACTGGAGACCATAAGGGACAGAGTCCTGATCACATCTTAACCTTCCAATCCTATGGAAAGTTGTCTATAATGGGGTTTGCTCAAGGGTCAATTTCAGTGTCTTATGTAGGTGGTAAAGTGCTCACTCTCTTCTTAAGACTTTTCTGACATCACAGATTCCAGTGATAGGCATAAACCCTTAGGAAGTCATGGAGTCTGGTCTCTAGCTTCAAACCAAAACTCCGTATGAGTCACCAAATAATAGTTGTTGGTTCTGAAAAGTGATTCAGTGTGATGAAACAAACTTCAGCTGTGAGTTACGGGACCTGTCTCTAGGGTTCATCCGCTGGGGGTCCTTCTCTGAAAAATGAGGGTCTTTCTGCTAGCTGTTTGTGTCCACCCTCATCCCTATAGCCTTGTACCTATTTTGTAAATACCTATCTATGTCAATGTTGTTGCCCCAGGCTAGATAGTAGACTTTTTGAAGGCAGGGACTGCTTTCACTTTAACCTTTGTATTCCCATTTCCTGTGCCTAGAACACATCTCCAGTTTTTCCATAATCGTCTTAAAACATGAAGACTTGATAACTGTCTACTAAAGACATTGGCAAAGTTGAGTATGTGTTACTGGCAGAAGGACCTTGCCTCTGGTGGTCTCCTCTTACTCCACTGACAAATTTACAATTTCCTGTTGTTTCCAGGCCCATTTGCATTGTTAGGCTATGTTGCTCCTGAACTTGTCCCTTCTTTCTTCTTATTGTGCATAGTCTTACATTCCAACCTCCATGACCACATCAAAACTCACCTTTCCTGCATCTCAGATCTTTTAGGCTTTGCTCTTTGCTAGATGACCACTAGCTTATCTCATTAATAAATCCATGGGCACCATAGAATTTTAGAACTAGAAAATACCTTGGAGATAAACTTGTAATAGGATCATATGCCAAGCCTTTCATTTTATCGACACAGAAACAAGGAAAAAAGTAAAGACATTTGTCCAGGTCACACAGATTGTAAATGGCAAAGGTAAAATTTGAACCCAACTCTTCAGGCTTTGAATTTAGTTCTTTTGCCCTTATACAACCCTGTCTCCTCTAAGATAATAGGTAACAGCTGCCTTCCCAGGTTGTAATTGTAATTTTGACACGGAACTTTAGGAATAACTACAAAGGAATCTCTTTAATCACAGGAATTTCTCATGCAATATGGTCGTTTGGTGCCACACAGAAAAAGTATAATTGAGTAGAAAAGCATGCTATTTTATTTATAAAAACTTTTGCAATATAGTCTCCTAAACATCCATAAAGGTAAGATGTATAACAATTATCATTTCTATACCTCACTATCATTCTATGATGATGTCTCTCTCACCATGGTAAACAGTGATCCTGGGTTCTTGAAGGTGATAGCAGTAGAGTACAAGCTCTGGTAAGTCTTCCCAAGCTGAAAATTCTGTTTCCAAATATGGGTCTGTATGTTTGTTTTCTGAGGACCAGTCTAGCTAACTTCAGAGATTCTCAGCATCACATTGGACTTGAGATGTAGAATTTTGCTGCTGCAGCATTTCTTAAATGCCATGCAGGGTCAGTGATCTGTGACAGTGGTAGGAGGGCACATTGACAAAATGGTGGATTATTGGAGAACATTTATCTATTACTTTAGAAAACATCTCACATGCTTTATGTCATTTGATGCCCGCAGGTGCCCTGTGTGGTTGAGTAATGCAAAATTATCTCCATTTCCACAGATGAGGAAACTGAGAAGACATGATTAATAAGGAACACAGCTAGGATTTAAATCCAGTTTCCCGGTTTCAAGTCTAGGGTTCTTTTTCTCCCCTGTGCTGTCTCCTTTGTGAAACCCCAGCTCAGCCCCACTTTTTCGCATCTTTTGTTCCTTCCAGAATTCTATTCAAATACTACCTTTTTCAGGAAGCCTTTCTTAATCTACCCAGCTGCCAGCCCCCCTCCCATCAATGTCCCTTGTATTTATTTGTTTGAAAGACAGCATGGTATAGTGGATAGAGAGGTGGCCAGTGGTCAGGAGGCCCTTGGTTCAAGCTCCAGCCATGTACAGACAGCGTAACTCTGGGTAAGTAGCTTAACCTGTCCATGTCCCAGGCACCTAGACTTAGAGTGTCTTGGACTATAAATTGGATTGAAGGGGCTAATTTACATTAATAAAAGAAATTCTTCGACCAAGAGATCTCTACATAGATAAAGATCACAGGTATAGAAATTTATTTGCATATTTTGTACATATTTATGTATATGTTGTTACACACAATAGAATGTGTAAAAATGCCTCCTCTGAAGTCAAGGACTTTTTTGCTTTTATCTTTGTATCTCTAGTGCCTGGAATATAGCAGATGCTTTAAAAATACTTGGGTTTGATTGATTGTCCCAGTTAACACAACTGATGAGAATCCCAGTTTTAGGGACAGTAAGTCATAACCAAGGTTTATCGCTGTCCAAATCATGGCAACATATCTGACTTGTGGGTAAACTGCTTAAGAGGAAATAAAACAATCTTCTAATTGCTAACCTTGCAAACCTCAAGCCTATAAAGTGAAGGTGACATCACGCCACCCTTAAAACCATACCACATAAGTGGCCACCTACTCTGCCTTGGCTTAGATCCAACACTATGTCCCAGTTTCTAATGATCTCGTCAGGACACTGGAGCCTTACTGTAATACACTCCTTGAGGTCGGGTCATAGAATGGGGTTATAAATGAGAATGACCCTTAATAATGTCTTTCTAGTAATTAAACCTCCATGGATGGAATCCAAGATGAACACACATCGGAAGGTATATTAAGTTAAAATACAGTACTTAACAGTCTAATCATGAAAGATTGAATTATATTAATTAAAGAAACAGAGAAAAGAACATTGGAACCAGAGTCAGGGAGCCATAAAATGCTGAATAACTTTGACCAGTTCTGGACTTCAATATTTTTCACTTTGAAAATCAAAAAAGTTGAACTAAACTATCCTTAAAGTTCCTTTCAAACAGGATGTTGACATCCTGTGAAATAACTGGCCTCAGGTTCTTCACTTTGGAGACAACAGGCAACAGCCCACTCATTTCTCTCTCCTTTGAGTGGGACTTTCCAATTAGGTATGGGTCCTTCCATTTTAGTATAATATTCAATTAGATTTGGACATTAGTACAGCTCCGGATAAGGCTTTGTTGATGAGATGTTCATGGAGGGCAGTCAGAAAAGCTTACTAGTCCCCAGAGAAAATCTATCTCTAACCTCTCTCCTTTATCCAGAGACCCTGTCATGCTATCCTTGAAGGAAATCCAATTGGCCTGGTACAATTTGATCTCTGCAATCTAATCTAATCTCATGGTTTTGTTGTCAATATTTCTTTCTCCTCTCTGATCTTCACCCTCATTTTTCCTTTTGTTAATTTTATTCCCTGCATCCGGGAAGAACAGACCTCTGTTCATTGTGGTTCACATCTCAGGATGTTGGGTATGATTCTTCTCTTCAGCATGGGGAGATGTTCTTAAGGGTATCTGGACAGGGCTGAGGATGGGTCTGGAAAGCCTGACAAAGAGATGATTTGCTATGTGTTAGTGAGAGGATAGGCAGACAAAAGTTTCAGTAAGTTACTAACAAAAACTCTCCTTAGTCTTTCCCTCCTTTAACCTGGAATCCAGGATCCATTCGGGGGTTGGGGGTGGGGAGGGTTTCTGGTTTGCTGAGGGGGTGCTCTTTGCAACCTGCTCTCCTTGAATTCCCCCAGAATAAAAAACATACACACAGCCATTCCCTGATTAAAACCTGGAAGCTCATCTCCTGCTTTCCTCTGTGTTTCATTTCTTATATTTGTATTTTCAATTCTTCCTGATTAAGAATTTTAATTTTATTTAAAATATTATACATATTTTATTTAAAATATTACACATGTATTATACATATAAAATATTATGCATACATATATACATAAATACACACACCTACATATATATACATATTGCATTTCAGAAGTGATTGCTGCTGTTTAGATATATTTTAAGTAATAAAAGATTAAACTTTAATTATTGTAAAACTCAAACATTTATTAAGCACTTACTATGTGCACTGCCTGTGCTAAGCAGGGGGGAGTGGAGATGTACTATTTAGGTAAGACTAGAAAGTTGTATAATAATGCTATGAGAATTCTGTGTGTGAGGAGGAATCTGAGTCATCTGAGTCACATCTGGGAAGGTGAGCAGCTACTTTTTGATTTGGGTTTTAAAAGATCGTTAGGAATTCAGCTGGTGAAAAGGGGGAGAAAAGACATTCTAGGCACAGAAACAGAACTATAACTAGGAATTCTGACACCTGTGGCAAATTCATTTGGGGCTGAGGTTAAGGAGGGACCTCTCCTTCACATGGTGGAAGGAGAATGGAATTTGAGATCACAGGGATTGTGGAGGGGGTTGAAGAACTGGAACTGGGAGACCAGGGAATTTGAAGGGTGTAAGGGTTGGGCTAAAGAAGAACATGGTACTGAACTTACTAGGGATGGGCATAAATATACCTGGAGGCCCATAGAGGAAATCAGGACAGTGGAATAGCAACAAGGGTCTGGCTAGGATCGAGTGAGCTTTAAAGGAGGAGACATGGGTGCTGAGTGAGGATGGAAGAGGAAGGGTCTAAAAGTGGCAATGGGAAGCAAAAGCAGAAGATTCCTTCTGCTAACCCCAAGTGCCAGGGGATATGAGAGAAGGAGCATTCAGCCTTGGAGAGGATGCCAGGAGAGGTAAGTGGTTTGCCCTTTTCTTCTCCACCTCGTTTTACAGATGAAGAAACTGAGGCAAATAGGGTTAAATGACTTGCCCAGAGTTTATAAAGCTAGCAAATGTTTGAGGTCAGATTTGAACTCAGAAAGATGAGCCTTCCTGACACCAGGCACAGCATTCTTTCCACTGTACCACCTCGTGACCCTAAAAGGAACAGTTCCACAGACCAGGTTCAATGTCAGTCCTCATGGCTGATTCCTGCCTAACTCTGATCTGAGATTGGCCCTGGGATTTCTCCTTGCAAGGCAGGTACAGAAAACAGAAAGCATGACTTGGAAGCAGCCCTACGAGATGGTTAGCCCTGGAGGCTAGCAGTGGAAAGTGAGTGAGGGTTGGGGGCCAATGGGTTAGCAGGTGTTAGCAGGCATGAGGAAAGGATTTTCCTGTCCCTTCCATGTCACTTCCTAGAACACAGTCCTGATTGCTTCATGCTAGTTTTGGTTCCGCATCAGGAACAATGTAAGCAAAGGGACAAAGGAAAAGCACAATGAATGTCCCCAGAATAAAAAGTATTTGAACTTGGCTGAAGCATAAAGTGTATGGAAGGAAATTATAAAATAAAGCTGAAAGCAGAAAGAAAAGACTGGGGGCTCCAGGGCCCCCTTGAGACCTATACTTTTTTCCTCTTATTTCCCCAACTGAATGGTCAGGTCGGGTTGGCCACACTATGGGACCTTTTGACTTTAGTTCCAATTTGTGTTCACACTGTGGCATAGACATACATGAGAATTGTAACGATTGGAAGGACCCCTGGGAAATCATCGAATCCAGTAGCTCCCCCAGCTGACCCCTGTAGTCTTCCCAGGTGGCCTGTGGGCTGCTGTTTTGTCATCTGCGAGCATATAAAAGGGACAGTGTCTGAACTTTGGTTTCTGGCATGGATGAGTGGTTTACTTATGATTATAGAATAAGAAGCAGACATCACCTCATAGGTGTCTCGCTCCGTTCTTCATGCTGCTTCAGGTGAGGTTTTCTATTTGTTTTGTGGTGGCAGATTGGAGCCAATGAGATAGGGTCCAGGGAGTCCAAAGGCAACAACAATGATATCTATGTTTTACTAGCCTCAGTTTCCTCATATGTAAATTAAAGGGTTGAACTAGATGCTATTGGAGGTCTTCAAACAGTGCTGTCAAATTCAAATAGAAGCTGGACAACTAAATGGGACATAATGACCCCTGCAAGCCACATATTGACATAGAAAACCACATATTAACATTAACTATATCCCATCATGGGCAGCTTGGTGATTTAGTGGATAGAACTTGGGGCTTAGAATAAGGAAAACTCATCTTTCTAAGTTCAAATCTGGCATCAGACACTTAATGGCTGTGTCACTCTGGGCAAGTCACTTAACCCTGTTTGCCTCAGTTTCCTTATCTGTAAATGAGCTAGAGAAGGAAATGGCAAACCCCTCCACTATCTTTGCCAAGAAAACCCCAAGTGGGGTCACAAAGGGTCGAACATGACTGAAACAACTGAACAACAACATATTCTACTGTGTTTTTATTTATTTTGTCAAATGTTTCCCAATTAAAACATTTTAATTTGATTCTGTGAGCCTACAGGCTGTGAGTTTAACATTTCTTCCCTAAAGCTTTGACAGCCCATGGTTCTGTAAACAAAAAACTAAGGAAACACTGATCTATTTCTAGCCCTCAGCCTCCCTTGAGAAGAGGAGATCACACTGTATAATGAAAATGTCTTCGAACAGGAAATCAGGAGACCTGAGCTCATTTACTCTGATATCACAGAAAACCTCTTTTATCTCTCCATCCACTTTTGTCTGAACCCACGCACTGTGTGAGTGAAACAGAGCTGAGATTCATGTATTACTTCTTCACTTCCACTTTCTAAGTCTTAGTCTCCTCATTTGTAAAATGGAGATAATGCTGTCCTTGCATTACCTGCCTATCAGGGCTGTTGTGAAGAGTGTGCTTTGTGAACCTTAATAGGTTATTGAAATGTGAGTTTTTTCGTATTAAGCCACCCAGGACAGACTAGCAGTTTTCTACATTTTTCCTCAAGTTCTCCAAGGGCAGTGTATTTTATCACAGAACTAAGTACTGAATGCTTACCACTCATTCTTTTTTAAGGTTCGGTTCTAATTATTTATTTTTCCTGGGGAGAAGGCATCTGTGAACAGGAGAGTATTTTCAGTATTTATTATTATTTACAGTATATTGGTTTCCTTGGGAGAAATGAAATTGAGGTTATTTATTACCTTATCACTTAATCTTCCTGAACTTCAGTGTCCTGATCTGTAAGTGGGCGTGATACCTTGCAAGCTTATTATGAGGAAATCATTTTCCAAACCTTAAAAATCAAAGTAAGCTTCAAAACATGCCCCAAAAGTGCTTCTTTAGGACTTTTCAGTTGCCACAGCCCTGGAGAGTGGCAGAAACTTTATCCATGGAGGAGGAGCAACACAGAGGCAGCAATCACCTCAGGGAGTCAGTCAGTCACTCAACAAACTCTTAGGAAGCACTTGCTCTCTTCCAGGTGCTGGGGATATAAAGAAAGGCATGAACAGTCTTTATCCTCAAAGAATTCATATTCTAATGGGAAGAACAACATACAATAATAGTAATCTCAGCTAACACTTTTTTAGTCCCTCCTATTTGCCAGTCACTGTGCTACGAGCTTTACAAAGAGTATCTCATTTGGTCCTCACCATAACCCTGGGAAGTCGGTGCTATCATTATCTCCATTTTACAGATGGGAAGACAGAGATTAAGTGACTGGACCAGGGTCACACAACTAGTAAGTGTCTCTGAGGCTAGGTTATATCTCAGGTAGATCTACTCAGCACCTTAGCTGCCATACAGCATACGTATGGAGTAGATGGGAGGTAGTCTCAGAGGAAAAGTCACAAGCAACTTGAGGGACTAGAAAAAGCTTCCTGCAGATGGTGGGATATGTTGTTATTGTTGATGATAATGATGGTAGTGGTGGCGGTGATATTCTTGATGTAGGTCCTTCATTCTCAAAGTGGGCATTCTCAATGACATCACAACGATGAGGTCTTGCCTTGCACCTGAACTGGATTTAAGTGAGGCAGAGTTACACAAAGTCATCAGCCTCATTCTCTCCTCCAGAGTCATCAAAGTCCAGTGACAAGGAAAAGTCAAGACTACTGATGATGGCCCCAGATGCAGGGGATGACCTTGGATATAAACTGAGTCTTGAAGGAAATCATGGAAGGAAGATGATGAGGAAGTGAGGAGGCTGGGGGAGTGGAGAAGGACAGTTATTGCAAAAGCAAGGATGCTGGAGATGGAATATTTGTGTTCAATAAATAGCAAGTACACCAATATAACTGGATCATAGAGTGTGAGAAAGGGAGCAAATGGAAGAAGACTGGAAAGACAGGAAGGGGTTAGGTTAGAATGAGCACTGAATGCCAAATAGAAAACTTTATATTTGATCCTGTAGATAATACAAACTGATGTTTGTTGAGTAATGGTGAAATGATGTGCTCTGGCCTATACTTTAGGAAAATCTTTTTTGGCTGATGAATGGAAAATGAACTGGAGTTAGGACAGACATGAGGTAAATAGACCAATGAGAAGGCTCCTGCAAGTATCTATCAGCCAGGTATTGGGGTGATGAGGACCTGCCCTGGGGTTGAGGCCAAATGAACAGAGAGACAAAAACAAATACGAGCGATGTTGGGAAGATAGAAGTGATAAGACTTGGGAAAAGACTGGATTTGTGGGGTTAGATTGAAGGTTAGGAGACTGGTTGACTGGGAAGAGGGTGATGCCCTTGAGAGTAATAGGGAAGTTGTAAAGAGGGGAGAGCTTGTGGGGAGAACATTGTTTTGAACATGTTTGAGATGCCTATGGAACATCCAGCTTGAGATGTCCAAAGGGGAGTTGATGATATAGGACTGTAGTTGTGGAGAGAGGCTAGGGCTGGCAATATAGATCTGGGAATCATCTGTATAGAGGAATAAATGGAGCAATGGGAAATAGTGAGATCACCAAGTGAGAGAGTATAGCATAGAAAAAAGAAGAGATCTCACGATAGAACTTTGGGGGATATTAATAATAGTGATGAGAGTTAACATTGACATAATGCTTTCTGTGTGCTAGACATATTGTTTGATCCTCACAATAATACCTGAAGGAGTATCATTACCCCCATTTTACAGATGGGGAAACTGAGCAAGGGTTGTTACGTTTCCAAAGTCACACAACTAATAAGTATCTGAGGCAGGATTTGAACTCAGATCTTCCTGATTCCAGGTGCAGCCCTTTATTCGCTGTGCTGCATAGGTACCCCTTGATACCCACAGTCAGTGGGAGTAACATGGATGAAGTGCCAGCAAAGGTTACCAACAGGAGGGGCCTCAGGAAAAACTGTTCTTTTTTCATATGAAATAACTAGGGGAGATCAGGAGAGAGGCTATGATTTTCCAGGTTGTTGTAGGAGAGAAGACCTCCCTCAGCCAAAGAAACCCAGGGGGATGGCTATCACTGGGAAAATAGAAAACAGGTAAGATTGTCTCCAGTGCCCTCTTTCCTCCTCTGTCTCCTCCTTCTCCAAAGCATTTGTTAACTCTTCCCAGATCCCTCTTCTGTGACATATTCCTTAGTATTATTTTCCCTAGAAAGCATTGGATGAGTTCAAATTACCTTCCTTCCCTAGCAATACTCCCCTTCCTCTGTGGCCTGATCTCAGATAAGTTGCCCTCAGGGAGTTCCCATGTCCAGGGACTATTCACACAAAAGTTTCAGCTGTGTCCTTCCTAGAGGTGTTCAAATTTTGGGAGTTGTCCCCCACCAGAGCTTATTCCTCCTACCTGGGACAAATTTTGTAAAGCAGAACTGAGACAAATATCATGAAAATTATCTTAAAATCAATATAAAGACAAATTCAGTTGCAGGGTGTGGGTGGTATGTGAGTAAAGCATAGACCAGAAACCTTGGAAAACCTTCCCTGTGATCTGGGTGGAGACCTCTGAGAAGCAACTAGTTTGATCCTATGGCAGTGATGATGGAAAAAGGGAAAGACGGAGTTCAACTGAGATGGAACAAACATATAGTCATCTTCAAGATTCTGATTTTAATTTATTCACATGAATTAGAAGCTAAGTTCAATTGTTTCTCTATTATTAAAAAAGTATGTTGGCAGCACCTTCTAGATTTTTATGTATTTGGTCAAAGCCCTAATCATTCCACTCTAGTTATGGTTCTGAATCCTGGGGAAGGTTGTGTTTAACCTTGTTTTGGCAAGAAAACTCATTTTATTATATTGTAGAATAAGTTCATAAAAAGTTTATTCCTCTCACAGTGACAAACCTAGGCAGGGAGAAGCAACAGCTGATAAATAGTGACACACACAGTGTTTATGGGACATGTGGGTTTCTGAATGTGAGCTATTTCCTAAATCTACTTACAGCATAGAAAAAAATAAATAGGAAGGCTAGGTTCACAACCAGTAGTCATTGATCTTGGGGCCATTTCACTGTGTTTCAAAGGAGGAGATACAAAGGCTTTCTGAGCTGCTAGTTGGCCTATAGATAGCAAGTTGGCTATCTTGGTGAACCCAAGATAATATAGACCCAGTCTATTTTTTCAATCCTATTATACATTACTAACTCTTCCACACTCTGAGCCAGCCAGGCTGACTTCTCTGTTCTCCACCTACAATGCTTCATCTCTTACCTCTGTGTCTTTGCCTTGGTTACCCTATGCTTGGAATGGACTTTTCCTAACCACCACCTCAAACAATAATTTTCTTTTTTTAAGACACAGCTCAAGTACCAACCTCTAAATGAAACCCTTCCTAACCCTTTAATCTTTAAGCAACCTCCCCATGAAAATATCATATTTAGATATTATGTTTTTATTTGTATTTATCCTCTACATACTTAAATGAGTATTTAGATATTCTCCCATTAGATTATAAGCTCCTTGAGAGTAGGGAATTATTTCATTCTTCATATTTATAGTCTGAACTCCCAGCAGGGGACTTGGCATACAACAGGTGTTTAGTAAATGCTTGGTGATTAATAGACTGAATGATTGATTGACCTTGAACAAACAAAGAGTAAAGGGAAGCAAAACAGTTGTTTTCTAAAAGAGAACTGATGGATTCTGAGCACAAATTGAGGTATGATTTCTCACTTCATTTTTTTTGTTCTGTTCTATGTTGGGGCTAATGTGGAAATGAGTTTTACATGATTTAACACATATTACATGATTTAACATGTATAAATTGATATCACATGGTTTACCTTCTAGTGAGCGGGGGACATGTGGGAGGGAGAGTCTGAAACTTAAAATTTAAAAAGAAAAATGTTTAAAATAAAGACATAGGGGAGGAACCAAGATGGTGGAGTAGAAAGACACACATATGCTAGCTCTGAACTCACAGCCTATAAAATATCTGTAAAGAAGAACTCCTAACAAATTCGGGAGCAGTGGAAGCCACAGAACAACGGAGTGGAGGAGATTTTTGTCCCAGAGAGACCTGAAAAACCATCACAAAAGGTCCATCATGCATGGGACTGGAGCAGAGCCCAGCCCTGCCCTGGCCGTGCGGCCCCGAGAGGAGCAGATCTGAGCAGGCTTCAGGGACAGAATCTCCAGCGGCTGAGAAGCTCCCTCCATCCACAGGCACACAGGTCAGTGAGAGAGATTGTTTGGTGGTCCGAGAAGGGAGAGAGGTGTCTCCATAACTCAGGCCCCTTTGGGAGGCAGTAGTGAGGGAAGCAGCAGACAGGGGCTCCCAAAGCAGGCAGGAGCTTGGATCCATTGTTGAAGGTCTCTGCATAAATCTGCTGAGGGAACCAAGCCCTGTGAGGTGGCCTTGCCCCGACCTGAGCACCTGAACTTAATCTCACACTGAATAGCAGCCCCACCCCCGTTGAAAGCCCTGAAGTGGGGGAGCAACATTTGAATCTCAGACCCCAAGCACTAGCTGGGCAGATCTGGAGGCAAAGAGGGTGTGGAGAGGAATCTCAGAAGTCAAGTAACTGACTGGGAAAATGCCCAAAAAAGGGAAAAAAAATAAGACCATAGAAGGTTACTTTCTTGGTGATTAGATGTTTCCTCCTTTCCTTTCTGATGAGGAAGAACAATGCTTACCATCAGGGAAAGACATAGAAGTCAAGGCCTCTGTATCCCAAACATTTGAAATAGATATCCAATTGGCTCAGGCCATGGAAGAGCTCAAAAAGGATTTTGAAAATCAAGTTAGACAGGTGGAGGAACAACTGGGAAGAGAAATGAGAGAGATG